>CM077934.1:8894116-9291616 GCA_039797435.1 Crotalus adamanteus
ATAAATACAGATAGGTAGGTAGGTAGATAGATATATACAGATAGGTAGGTAGGTAGATAGATAGAGATAGGTAGGTAGGTAGATAGATAAATACAGATAGGTAAGTAGGTAGGTAGATAGATAGAGATAGGTAGGTAGGTAGATAGATAGAGATAGGTAGGTATGTAGATTGATAGATACAGATAGGTAGGTAGGTAGATTGATAGATACAGATAGGTAGGTAGGTAGGTAGATAGATACAGATAGGTAGGTAGGTAGATTGATAGATACAGATAGGTAGGTAGGTAGATAGATAGATACAGATAGGTAGGTAAGTAGATAGATAGAGATAGGTAGGTAGGTAGATAGATAGATAGAGATAGGTAGGTATGTAGATTGATAGATACAGATAGGTAGGTAGGTAGATTGATAGATACAGATAGGTAGGTAGGTAGGTAGGTAGATACAGATAGGTAGGTAGGTAGATTGATAGATACAGATAGGTAGGTAGGTAGATTGATAGATACAGATAGGTAGGTAGGTAGATAGATAGATACAGATAGGTAGGTAGGTAGATAGATAAATACAGATAGGTAGGTAGGTAGATAGATATATACAGATAGGTAGGTAGGTAGATAGATAGAGATAGGTAGGTAGGTAGATAGATAAATACAGATAGGTAGGTAGGTAGGTAGATAGATAGAGATAGGTAGGTAGGTAGATAGATAGAGATAGGTAGGTATGTAGATTGATAGATACAGATAGGTAGGTAGGTAGATTGATAGATACAGATAGGTAGGTAGGTAGGTAGATAGATACAGATAGGTAGGTAGGTAGATTGATAGATACAGATAGGTAGGTAGGTAGATAGATAGATACAGATAGGTAGGTAAGTAGATAGATAGAGATAGGTAGGTAGGTAGATAGATAAATACAGATAGGTAGGTAGGTAGGTAGATAGATAGAGATAGGTAGGTAAGTAGATAGATAGATAGAGATAGGTAGGTATGTAGATTGATAGATACAGATAGGTAGGTAGGTAGATTGATAGATACAGATAGGTAGGTAGGTAGGTAGGTAGATAGATACAGATAGGTAGGTAGATTGATAGATACAGATAGGTAGGTAGGTAGATAGATAAATACAGATAGGTAGGTAGGTAGGTAGATAGATAGAGATAGGTAGGTAGGTAGATAGATAGAGATAGGTAGGTATGTAGATTGATAGATACAGATAGGTAGGTAGGTAGATTGATAGATACAGATAGGTAGGTAGGTAGGTAGATAGATACAGATAGGTAGGTAGGTAGATTGATAGATACAGATAGGTAGGTAGGTAGATAGATAGATACAGATAGGTAGGTAGGTAGATAGATAGAGATAGGTAGGTAGGTAGATAGATAAATACAGATAGGTAGGTAGGTAGGTAGATAGATAGAGATATGTAGGTAGGTAGATAGATAGATAGAGATAGGTAGGTATGTAGATTGATAGATACAGATAGGTAGGTAGGTAGATTGATAGATACAGATAGGTAGGTAGGTAGGTAGATAGATACAGATAGGTAGGTAGGTAGATTGATAGATACAGATAGGTAGGTAGGTAGATAGATAGATACAGATAGGTAGGTAGGTAGATAGATAGAGAGAGGTAGGTAGATAGATAAATACAGATAGGTAGGTAGGTAGGTAGATAGATAGAGATAGGTAGGTAGGTAGATAGATAGATAGAGATAGGTAGGTATGTAGATTGATAGATATAGATAGGTAGGTAGGTAGATTGATAGATACAGGTAGGTAGGTAGGTAGGTAGATAGATACAGATAGGTAGGTAGGTAGATTGATAGATACAGATAGGTAGGTAGGTAGATTGATAGATACAGATAGGTAGGTAGGTAGATAGATAGATACAGATAGGTAGGTAGGTAGATAGATAGATAGATAGATAGATAGATAGATAGATAGATAGATAGATAGATAGATAGATAGATAGATAGATAGATAGATAGAGATAGGTAGGTAGGTAGATAGATAAATACAGATAGGTAGGAAGGTAGGTAGATAGATAGAGATAGGTAGGTAGGTAGATTGATAGATACAGATAGGTAGGTAGGTAGATTGATAGATACAGATAGGTAGGTAGGTAGATAGATAGATACAGATAGGTAGGTAGGTAGATAGATAGATAGAGATAGGTAGGTAGGTAGATAGATAAATACAGATAGGTAGGTAGGTAGGTAGATAGATAGAGATAGGTAGGTAGGTAGATATATAGATACAGATAGGTAGGTAGATAGATAAATACAGATAGGTAGGTAGGTAGATAGATAGATAGATAGATAGATAGATAGATAGATAGATAGATAGATAGATAGATAGATAGATAGAGATAGGTAGGTAGGTAGATTCATAGATAGAGATAGGTAGGTAGGTAGATTGATAGATACAGATAGGTAGGTAGGTAGATTGATAGATACAGATAGGTAGGTAGGTAGGTAGATAGATACAGATAGGTAGGTAGGTAGATAGATAGAGATAGGTAGGTAGGTAGATAGATAAATACAGATAGGTAGGTAGGTAGGTAGATAGATAGAGATAGGTAGGTAGGTAGGTAGATAGATAGAGATAGGTAGGTATGTAGATTGATAGATACAGATAGGTAGGTATGTAGATTGATAGATACAGATAGGTAGCTAGGTAGATAGATAGATAGAGATAGGTAGGTAGGTAGATAGATAGACATAGGTAGGTAGGTAGATTGATAGATACAGATAGGTAGGTAGGTAGATAGATAGATAGAGAAAGGTAGGTAGGTAGATAGATAGACATAGGTAGGTAGGTAGATTGATAGATACAGATAGGTAGGTAGGTAGATAGATAGATACAGATAGGTAGGTAGGTAGATAGATAGAGATAGGTAGGTAGGTAGATAGATAAATACAGATAGGTAGGTAGGTAGGTAGGTAGATAGAGATAGGTAGGTAGGTAGATAGATAGATACAGATAGGTAGGTAGGTAGATAGATAGAGATAGGTAGGTAGGTAGATAGATAAATACAGATAGGTAGGTAGGTAGGTAGGTAGATAGAGATAGGTAGGTAGGTAGATAGATAGATAGAGATAGGTAGGTATGTAGATTGATAGATACAGATAGGTAGGTAGGTAGATTGATAGATACAGATAGGTAGGTAGGTAGGTAGGTAGATAGATACAGATAGGTAGGTAGATAGATTGATAGATACAGATAGGTAGGTAGGTAGATAGATAGATACAGATAGGTAGGTAGGTACGTAGATAGATAGAGATAGGTAGGTAGGTAGATAGATAAATACAGATAGGTAGGTAGGTAGATAGATAGAGATAGGTAGGTAGGTAGATAGATAGATACAGATAGGTAGGTAGGTAGATAGATAAATACAGATAGGTAGGTAGATAGATAGATAGAGATAGGTAGGTAGGTAGATTGATAGATACAGATAGGTAGGTAGGTAGATTGATAGATACAGATAGGTAGGTAGGTAGATTGATAGATACAGATAGGTAGGTAGGTAGATAGATAGATACAGATAGGTAGGTAGGTAGATAGATAAATACAGATAGGTAGGTAGGTAGATAGATATATACAGATAGGTAGGTAGGTAGATAGATAGAGATAGGTAGGTAGGTAGATAGATAAATACAGATAGGTAAGTAGGTAGGTAGATAGATAGAGATAGGTAGGTAGGTAGATAGATAGAGATAGGTAGGTATGTAGATTGATAGATACAGATAGGTAGGTAGGTAGATTGATAGATACAGATAGGTAGGTAGGTAGGTAGATAGATACAGATAGGTAGGTAGGTAGATTGATAGATACAGATCGGTAGGTAGGTAGATAGATAGATACAGATAGGTAGGTAAGTAGATAGATAGAGATAGGTAGGTAGGTAGATAGATAGATAGAGATAGGTAGGTATGTAGATTGATAGATACAGATAGGTAGGTAGGTAGATTGATAGATACAGATAGGTAGGTAGGTAGGTAGGTAGATACAGATAGGTAGGTAGGTAGATTGATAGATACAGATAGGTAGGTAGGTAGATTGATAGATACAGATAGGTAGGTAGGTAGATAGATAGATACAGATAGGTAGGTAGGTAGATAGATAAATACAGATAGGTAGGTAGGTAGATAGATATATACAGATAGGTAGGTAGGTAGATAGATAGAGATAGGTAGGTAGGTAGATAGATAAATACAGATAGGTAGGTAGGTAGGTAGATAGATAGAGATAGGTAGGTAGGTAGATAGATAGAGATAGGTAGGTATGTAGATTGATAGATACAGATAGGTAGGTAGGTAGATTGATAGATACAGATAGGTAGGTAGGTAGGTAGGTAGATAGATACAGATAGGTAGGTAGGTAGATTGATAGATACAGATAGGTAGGTAGGTAGATAGATAGATACAGATAGGTAGGTAAGTAGATAGATAGAGATAGGTAGGTAGGTAGATAGATAAATACAGATAGGTAGGTAGGTAGGTAGATAGATAGAGATAGGTAGGTAAGTAGATAGATAGATAGAGATAGGTAGGTATGTAGATTGATAGATACAGATAGGTAGGTAGGTAGATTGATAGATACAGATAGGTAGGTAGGTAGGTAGGTAGATAGATACAGATAGGTAGGTAGATTGATAGATACAGATAGGTAGGTAGGTAGATAGATAAATACAGATAGGTAGGTAGGTAGGTAGATAGATAGAGATAGGTAGGTAGGTAGATAGATAGAGATAGGTAGGTATGTAGATTGATAGATACAGATAGGTAGGTAGGTAGATTGATAGATACAGATAGGTAGGTAGGTAGGTAGATAGATACAGATAGGTAGGTAGGTAGATTGATAGATACAGATAGGTAGGTAGGTAGATAGATAGATACAGATAGGTAGGTAGGTAGATAGATAGAGATAGGTAGGTAGGTAGATAGATAAATACAGATAGGTAGGTAGGTAGGTAGATAGATAGAGATAGGTAGGTAGGTAGATAGATAGATAGAGATAGGTAGGTATGTAGATTGATAGATACAGATAGGTAGGTAGGTAGATTGATAGATACAGATAGGTAGGTAGGTAGGTAGATAGATACAGATAGGTAGGTAGGTAGATAGATAGATACAGATAGGTAGGTAGGTAGATAGATAGAGAGAGGTAGGTAGGTAGATAGATAAATACAGATAGGTAGGTAGGTAGGTAGATAGATAGAGATAGGTAGGTAGGTAGATAGATAGATAGAGATAGGTAGGTATGTAGATTGATAGATATAGATAGGTAGGTAGGTAGATTGATAGATACAGGTAGGTAGGTAGGTAGGTAGATAGATACAGATAGGTAGGTAGGTAGATTGATAGATACAGATAGGTAGGTAGGTAGATTGATAGATACAGATAGGTAGGTAGGTAGATAGATAGATACAGATAGGTAGGTAGGTAGATAGATAGATAGATAGATAGATAGATAGATAGATAGATAGATAGATAGATAGATAGAGATAGGTAGGTAGGTAGATAGATAAATACAGATAGGTAGGAAGGTAGGTAGATAGATAGAGATAGGTAGGTAGGTAGATTGATAGATACAGATAGGTAGGTAGGTAGATTGATAGATACAGATAGGTAGGTAGGTAGATAGATAGATACAGATAGGTAGGTAGGTAGATAGATAGATAGAGATAGGTAGGTAGGTAGATAGATAAATACAGATAGGTAGGTAGGTAGGTAGATAGATAGAGATAGGTAGGTAGGTAGATAGATAGATACAGATAGGTAGGTAGATAGATAAATACAGATAGGTAGGTAGGTAGATAGATAGATAGATAGATAGATAGATAGATAGATAGATAGATAGATAGATAGATAGATAGATAGGTAGGTAGGTAGGTAGATTCATAGATAGAGATAGGTAGGTAGGTAGATTGATAGATACAGATAGGTAGGTAGGTAGATTGATAGATACAGATAGGTAGGTAGGTAGGTAGATAGATACAGATAGGTAGGTAGGTAGATAGATAGAGATAGGTAGGTAGGTAGATAGATAAATACAGATAGGTAGGTAGGTAGGTAGATAGATAGAGATAGGTAGGTAGGTAGGTAGATAGATAGAGATAGGTAGGTATGTAGATTGATAGATACAGATAGGTAGGTATGTAGATTGATAGATACAGATAGGTAGGTAGGTAGATAGATAGATAGAGATAGGTAGGTAGGTAGGTAGATAGATAGAGATAGGTAGGTATGTAGATTGATAGATACAGATAGGTAGGTATGTAGATTGATAGATACAGATAGGTAGGTAGGTAGATAGATAGACATAGGTAGGTAGGTAGATTGATAGATACAGATAGGTAGGTAGGTAGATAGATAGATAGAGAAAGGTAGGTAGGTAGATAGATAGACATAGGTAGGTAGGTAGATTGATAGATACAGATAGGTAGGTAGGTAGATAGATAGATACAGATAGGTAGGTAGGTAGATAGATAGAGATAGGTAGGTAGGTAGATAGATAAATACAGATAGGTAGGTAGGTAGGTAGGTAGATAGAGATAGGTAGGTAGGTAGATAGATAGATAGAGATAGGTAGGTATGTAGATTGATAGATACAGATAGGTAGGTAGGTAGATTGATAGATACAGATAGGTAGGTAGGTAGGTAGGTAGATAGATACAGATAGGTAGGTAGATAGATTGATAGATACAGATAGGTAGGTAGGTAGATAGATAGATACAGATAGGTAGGTAGGTACGTAGATAGATAGAGATAGGTAGGTAGGTAGATAGATAAATACAGATAGGTAGGTAGGTAGATAGATAGAGATAGGTAGGTAGGTAGATAGATAGATACAGATAGGTAGGTAGGTAGATAGATAAATACAGATAGGTAGGTAGGTAGATAGATAGATAGAGATAGGTAGGTAGGTAGATTGATAGATACAGATAGGTAGGTAGGTAGATTGATAGATACAGATAGGTAGGTAGGTAGATTGATAGATACAGATAGGTTGGTAGGTAGATAGATACAGATAGGTAGGTAGGTAGATAGATAGAGATAGGTAGGTAGGTAGATAGATAAATACAGATAGGTAGGTAGGTAGGTAGATAGATAGAGATAGGTAGGTAGGTAGATAGATAGATAGAGATAGGTAGGTATGTAGATTGATAGATACAGATAGGTAGGTAGGTAGATTGATAGATACAGATAGTTAGGTAGGTAGGTAGATAGATACAGATAGGTAGGTAGGTAGATTGATAGATACAGATAGGTAGGTAGGTAGATAGATAGATACAGATAGGTAGGTAGGTAGATAGATAGATAGAGATAGGTCGGTAGGTAGATAGATAAATACAGATAGGTAGGTAGATAGATAGATATAGGTAGGTAGGTAGATAGATAAATACAGATAGGTAGGTAGGTAGGTAGATAGATACAGATAGGTAGGTAGGTAGATTGATAGATACAGATAGGTAGGTAGGTAGATAGATAAATACAGATAGGTAGGTAGGTAGGTAGATAGATAGAGATAGGTAGGTAGGTAGATAGATAGAGATAGGTAGGTATGTAGATTGATAGATACAGATAGGTAGGTAGGTAGATTGATAGATACAGATAGGTAGGTAGGTAGGTAGATAGATACAGATAGGTAGGTAGGTAGATTGATAGATACAGATAGGTAGGTAGGAAGATAGATAGATACAGATAGGTAGGTAGGTAGATAGATAGAGATAGGTAGGTAGGTAGATAGATAAATACAGATAGGTAGGTAGGTAGGTAGATAGATAGAGATAGGTAGGTAGGTAGATAGATAGATAGAGATAGGTAGGTATGTATATTGATAGATACAGATAGGAAGGTAGGTAGATTGATAGATACAGATAGGTAGGTAGGTAGGTAGATAGATACAGATAGGTAGGTAGGTAGATTGATAGATACAGATAGGTAGGTAGGTAGATAGATAAATACAGATAGGTAGGTAGGTAGATTGATAGATACAGATAGGTAGGTAGGTAGATAGATAAATACAGATAGGTAGGTAGGTAGGTAGATAGATAGAGATAGGTAGGTAGGTAGATAGATAGATACAGATAGGTAGGTAGGTAGATAGATAGAGAGTGGTAGGTAGGTAGATAGATAAATACAGATAGGTAGGTAGGTAGGTAGATAGATAGAGATAGGTAGGTAGGTAGATAGATAAATACAGATAGGTAGGTAGGTAGATAGATAGATACAGATAGGTAGGTAGGTAGATAGATAGATAGAGATAGGTAGGTAGGTAGATAGATAAATACAGATAGGTAGGTAGGTAGGTAGATAGATAGAGATAGGTAGGTAGGTAGATAGATAAATACAGATAGGTAGGTAGGTAGGTAGATAGATAGAGATAGGTAGGTAGGAAGATAGATAGATACAGATAGGTAGGTAGGTAGATAGATAAATACAGATAGGTAGTTAGGTAAATAGATATATAGAGATAGGTAGGTAGGTAGATTGATAGATACAGATAGGTAGGTAGGTAGATTGATAGATACAGATAGGTAGGTAGGTAGATTGATAGATACAGATAGGTAGGTAGGTAGATAGATAGATACAGATAGGTAGGTAGATAGATAGATAGATAGATAGATAGATAGATAGATAGATAGATAGATAGATAGATAGATAGAGATAGGTAGGTAGGTAGATAGATAAATACAGATAGGTAGGAAGGTAGGTAGATAGATAGAGATAGGTAGGTAGGTAGATTGATAAATACAGATAGGTAGGTAGGTAGATTGATAGATACAGATAGGTAGGTAGGTAGATAGATAGATACAGATAGGTAGGTAGGTAGATAGATAGATAGAGATAGGTAGGTAGGTAGATAGATAAATACAGATAGGTAGGTAGGTAGGTAGATAGATAGAGATAGGTAGGTAGGTAGATAGATAGATACAGATAGGTAGGTAGGTAGATAGATAAATACAGATAGGTAGGTAGGTAGATAGATAAATACAGATAGGTAGGTAGGTAGATAGATAGATAGATAGATAGATAGATAGATAGATAGATAGATAGATAGATAGATAGATAGAGATAGGTAGGTAGGTAGATTCATAGATAGAGATAGGTAGGTAGGTAGATTGATAGATACAGATAGGTAGGTAGGTAGATTGATAGATACAGATAGGTAGGTAGGTAGGTAGATAGATACAGATAGGTAGGTAGGTAGATAGATAGAGATAGGTAGGTAGGTAGATAGATAAATACAGATAGGTAGGTAGGTAGGTAGATAGATAGAGATAGGTAGGTAGGTAGGTAGATAGATAGAGATAGGTAGGTATGTAGATTGATAGATACAGATAGGTAGGTATGTAGATTGATAGATACAGATAGGTAGGTAGGTAGATAGATAGATAGAGATAGGTAGGTAGGTAGATAGATAGACATAGGTAGGTAGGTAGATTGATAGATACAGATAGGTAGGTAGGTAGATAGATAGATAGAGAAAGGTAGGTAGGTAGATAGATAGACATAGGTAGGTAGGTAGATTGATAGATACAGATAGGTAGGTAGGTAGATAGATAGATACAGATAGGTAGGTAGGTAGATAGATAGAGATAGGTAGGTAGGTAGATTGATAGATACAGATAGGTAGGTAGGTAGATAGATAGAGAGTGGTAGGTAGGTAGATAGATAAATACAGATAGGTAGGTAGGTAGGTAGATTGATAGAGATAGGTAGGTAGGTAGATAGATAAATACAGATAGGTAGGTAGGTAGATAGATAGATACAGATAGGTAGGTAGGTAGATAGATAGATAGAGATAGGTAGGTAGGTAGATAGATAAATACAGATAAGTAGGTAGGTAGGTAGATAGATAGAGATAGGTAGGTAGGTAGATAGATAAATACAGATAGGTAGGTAGGTAGGTAGATAGATAGAGATAGGTAGGTAGGAAGATAGATAGATACAGATAGGTAGGTAGGTAGATAGATAAATACAGATAGGTAGTTAGGTAAATAGATATATAGAGATAGGTAGGTAGGTAGTTTGATAGATACAGATAGGTAGGTAGGTAGATTGATAGATACAGATAGGTAGGTAGGTAGATTGATACATACAGATAGGTAGGTAGGTAGATAGATAGATACAGATAGGTAGGTAGATAGATAGATAGATAGATAGATAGATAGATAGATAGATAGATAGATAGATAGATAGATAGATAGATAGATAGAGATAGGTAGGTAGGTAGATAGATAAATACAGATAGGTAGGAAGGTAGGTAGATAGATAGAGATAGGTAGGTAGGTAGATTGATAGATACAGATAGGTAGGTAGGTAGATTGATAGATACAGATAGGTAGGTAGGTAGATAGATAGATACAGATAGGTAGGTAGGTAGATAGATAGATAGAGATAGGTAGGTAGGTAGATAGATAAATACAGATAGGTAGGTAGGTAGGTAGATAGATAGAGATAGGTAGGTAGGTAGATAGATAGATACAGATAGGTAGGTAGGTAGATAGATAAATACAGATAGGTAGGTAGATAGATAGATAGATAGATAGATAGATAGATAGATAGATAGATAGATAGATAGATAGATAGATAGATAGATAGATAGATAGATAGAGATAGGTAGGTAGGTAGATTCATAGATAGAGATAGGTAGGTAGGTAGATTGATAGATACTGATAGGTAGGTAGGTAGATTGATAGATACAGATAGGTAGGTAGGTAGATTGATAGATACAGATAGGTAGGTAGGTAGATAGATAGAGATAGGTAGGTAGGTAGATAGATAAATACAGATAGGTAGGTAGGTAGGTAGATAGATAGAGATAGGTAGGTAGGTAGGTAGATAGATAGAGATAGGTAGGTATGTAGATTGATAGATACAGATAGGTAGGTATGTAGATTGATAGATACAGATAGGTAGGTAGGTAGATAGATAGATAGAGATAGGTAGGTAGGTAGATAGATAGACATAGGTAGGTAGGTAGATTGATAGATACAGATAGGTAGGTAGGTAGATAGATAGATAGAGAAAGGTAGGTAGGTAGATAGATAGACATAGGTAGGTAGGTAGATTGATAGATACAGATAGGTAGGTAGGTAGATAGATAGATACAGATAGGTAGGTAGGTAGGTAGATAGATAGAGATAGGTAGGTAGGTAGATAGATAAATACAGATAGGTAGGTAGGTAGGTAGATAGATAGAGATAGGTAGGTAGGAAGATAGATAGATACAGATAGGTAAGTAGGTAGATAGATAAATACAGATAGGTAGTTAGGTAAATAGATATATAGAGATAGGTAGGTAGGTAGATTGATAGATACAGATAGGTAGGTAGGTAGATTGATAGATACAGATTGGTAGGTAGGTAGATTGATAGATACAGATAGGTAGGTAGGTAGATAGATAGATACAGATAGGTAGGTAGATAGATAGATAGATAGATAGATAGATAGATAGATAGATAGATAGATAGATAGATAGATAGAGATAGGTAGGTAGGTAGATAGATAAATACAGATAGGTAGGAAGGTAGGTAGATAGATAGAGATAGGTAGGTAGGTTGATTGATCGATACAGATAGGTAGGTAGGTAGATTGATAGATACAGATAGGTAGGTAGGTAGATAGATAGATACAGATAGGTAGGTAGGTAGATAGATAGATAGAGATAGGTAGGTAGGTAGATAGATAAATACAGATAGGTAGGTAGGTAGGTAGATAGATAGAGATAGGTAGGTAGGTAGATAGATAGATACAGATAGGTAGGTAGGTAGATAGATAAATACAGATAGGTAGGTAGGTAGATAGATAGATAGATAGATAGATAGATAGATAGATAGATAGATAGATAGATAGATAGATAGATAGAGATAGGTAGGTAGGTAGATTCATAGATAGAGATAGGTAGGTAGGTAGATTGATAGATACAGATAGGTAGGTAGGTAGATTGATAGATACAGATAGGTAGGTAGGTAGGTAGATAGATACAGATAGGTAGGTAGGTAGATAGATAGAGATAGGTAGGTAGGTAGATAGATAAATACAGATAGGTAGGTAGGTAGGTAGATAGATAGAGATAGGTAGGTAGGTAGGTAGATAGATAGAGATAGGTAGGTATGTAGATTGATAGATACAGATAGGTAGGTATGTAGATTGATAGATACAGATAGGTAGGTAGGAAGATAGATAAATACAGATAGGTAGGTAGGTAGATAGATAGATAGAGATAGGTAGGTAGGTAGATTGATAGATACAGATAGGTAGGTAGGTAGATTGATAGATACAGATAGGTAGGTAGGTAGATTGATAGATACAGATAGGTTGGTAGGTAGATAGATACAGATAGGTAGGTAGGTAGATAGATGGAGATAGGTAGGTAGGTAGATAGATAAATACAGATAGGTAGGTAGGTAGGTAGATAGATAGAGATAGGTAGGTAGGTAGATAGATAGACATAGGTAGGTAGGTAGATTGATAGATACAGATAGGTAGGTAGGTAGATAGATAGATAGAGAAAGGTAGGTAGGTAGATAGATAGACATAGGTAGGTAGGTAGATTGATAGATACAGATAGGTAGGTAGGTAGATAGATAGATACAGATAGGTAGGTAGGTAGATAGATAGAGATAGGTAGGTAGGTAGATTGATAGATACAGATAGGTAGGTAGGTAGATAGATAGAGAGTGGTAGGTAGGTAGATAGATAAATACAGATAGGTAGGTAGGTAGGTAGATAGATAGAGATAGGTAGGTAGGTAGATAGATAAATACAGATAGGTAGGTAGGTAGATAGATAGATACAGATAGGTAGGTAGGTAGATAGATAGATAGAGATAGGTAGGTAGGTAGATAGATAAATACAGATAGGTAGGTAGGTAGGTAGATAGATAGAGATAGGTAGGTAGGTAGATAGATAAATACAGATAGGTAGGTAGGTAGGTAGATAGATAGAGATAGGTAGGTAGGAAGATAGATAGATACAGATAGGTAGGTAGGTAGATAGATAAATACAGATAGGTAGTTAGGTAAATAGATATATAGAGATAGGTAGGTAGGTAGATTGATAGATACAGATAGGTAGGTAGGTAGATTGATAGATACAGATAGGTAGGTAGGTAGATTGATAGATACAGATAGGTAGGTAGGTAGATAGATAGATACAGATAGGTAGGTAGATAGATAGATAGATAGATAGATAGATAGATAGATAGATAGATAGATAGATAGAGATAGGTAGGTAGGTAGATAGATAAATACAGATAGGTAGGAAGGTAGGTAGATAGATAGAGATAGGTAGGTAGGTAGATTGATAGATACAGATAGGTAGGTAGGTAGATTGATAGATACAGATAGGTAGGTAGGTAGATAGATAGATACAGATAGGTAGGTAGGTAGATAGATAGATAGAGATAGGTAGGTAGGTAGATAGATAAATACAGATAGGTAGGTAGGTAGGTAGATAGATAGAGATAGGTAGGTAGGTAGATAGATAGATACAGATAGGTAGGTAGGTAGATAGATAAATACAGATAGGTAGGTAGGTAGGTAGATAGATAGATAGATAGATAGATAGATAGATAGATAGATAGATAGATAGATAGATAGATAGATAGATAGAGATAGGTAGGTAGGTAGATTCATAGATAGAGATAGGTAGGTAGGTAGATTGATAGATACAGATAGGTAGGTAGGTAGATTGATAGATACAGATAGGTAGGTAGGTAGGTAGATAGATACAGATAGGTAGGTAGGTAGATAGATAGAGATAGGTAGGTAGGTAGATAGATAAATACAGATAGGTAGGTAGGTAGGTAGATAGATAGAGATAGGTAGGTAGGTAGGTAGATAGATAGAGATAGGTAGGTATGTAGATTGATAGATACAGATAGGTAGGTATGTAGATTGATAGATACAGATAGGTAGGTAGGTAGATAGATAGATAGAGATAGGTAGGTAGGTAGATAGATAGACATAGGTAGGTAGGTAGATTGATAGATACAGATAGGTAGGTAGGTAGATAGATAGATAGAGAAAGGTAGGTAGGTAGATAGATAGACATAGGTAGGTAGGTAGATTGATAGATACAGATAGGTAGGTAGGTAGATAGATAGATACAGATAGGTAGGTAGGTAGGTAGATAGATAGAGATAGGTAGGTAGGTAGATAGATAAATACAGATAGGTAGGTAGGTAGGTAGGTAGATAGAGATAGGTAGGTAGGTAGATAGATAGATAGAGATAGGTAGGTATGTAGATTGATAGATACAGATAGGTAGGTAGGTAGATTGATAGATACAGATAGGTAGGTAGGTAGGTAGGTAGATAGATACAGATAGGTAGGTAGATAGATTGATAGATACAGATAGGTAGGTAGGTAGATAGATAGATACAGATAGGTAGGTAGGTAGATAGATAGATAGAGATAGGTAGGTAGGTAGATAGATAAATACAGATAGGTAGGTAGGTAGGTAGATAGATAGAGATAGGTAGGTAGGTAGATAGATAAATACAGATAGGTAGGTAGGTAGGTAGATAGATAGAGATAGGTAGGTAGGTAGATAGATAAATACAGATAGGTAGGTAGGTAGGTAGATAGATAGAGATAGGTAGGTAGGTAGATAGATAAATACAGATAGGTAGGTAGGTAGGTAGATAGATAGAGATAGGTAGGTAGGTAGATAGATAGATACAGATAGGTAGGTAGGAAGATAGATAAATACAGATAGGTAGGTAGGTAGATAGATAGATAGAGATAGGTAGGTAGGTAGATTGATAGATACAGATAGGTAGGTAGGTAGATTGATAGATACAGATAGGTAGGTAGGTAGATTGATAGATACAGATAGGTTGGTAGGTAGATAGATACAGATAGGTAGGTAGGTAGATAGATGGAGATAGGTAGGTAGGTAGATAGATAAATACAGATAGGTAGGTAGGTAGGTAGATAGATAGAGATAGGTAGGTAGGTAGATAGATAGATAGATAGAGATAGGTAGGTATGTAGATTGATAGATACAGATAGGTAGGTAGGTAGATTGATAGATACAGATAGGTAGGTAGGTAGGTAGATAGATACAGATAGGTAGGTAGGTAGATTGATAGATACAGATAGGTAGGTAGGTAGATAGATAGATACAGATAGGTAGGTAGGTAGATAGATAGATAGAGATAGGTCGGTAGGTAGATAGATAAATACAGATAGGTAGGTAGATAGATAGATATAGGTAGGTAGGTAGATAGATAAATACAGATAGGTAGGTAGGTAGGTAGATAGATACAGATAGGTAGGTAGGTAGATTGATAGATACAGATAGGTAGGTAGGTAGATAGATAAATACAGATAGGTAGGTAGGTAGGTAGATAGATAGAGATAGGTAGGTAGGTAGATAGATAGAGATAGGTAGGTATGTAGATTGATAGATACAGATAGGTAGGTAGGTAGATTGATAGATACAGATAGGTAGGTAGGTAGGTAGATAGATACAGATAGGTAGGTAGGTAGATTGATAGATACAGATAGGTAGGTAGGAAGATAGATAGATACAGATAGGTAGGTAGGTAGATAGATAGAGATAGGTAGGTAGGTAGATAGATAAATACAGATAGGTAGGTAGGTAGGTAGATAGATAGAGATAGGTAGGTAGGTAGATAGATAGATAGAGATAGGTAGGTATGTATATTGATAGATACAGATAGGAAGGTAGGTAGATTGATAGATACAGATAGGTAGGTAGGTAGGTAGATAGATACAGATAGGTAGGTAGGTAGATTGATAGATACAGATAGGTAGGTAGGTAGATAGATAAATACAGATAGGTAGGTAGGTAGATTGATAGATACAGATAGGTAGGTAGGTAGATAGATAAATACAGATAGGTAGGTAGGTAGGTAGATAGATAGAGATAGGTAGGTAGGTAGATAGATAGATACAGATAGGTAGGTAGGTAGATAGATAGAGAGTGGTAGGTAGGTAGATAGATAAATACAGATAGGTAGGTAGGTAGGTAGATAGATAGAGATAGGTAGGTAGGTAGATAGATAAATACAGATAGGTAGGTAGGTAGGTAGATAGATAGAGATAGGTAGGTAGGTAGATAGATAAATACAGATAGGTAGGTAGGTAGGTAGATAGATAGAGATAGGTAGGTAGGAAGATAGATAGATACAGATAGGTAGGTAGGTAGATAGATAAATACAGATAGGTAGTTAGGTAAATAGATATATAGAGATAGGTAGGTAGGTAGATTGATAGATACAGATAGGTAGGTAGGTAGATTGATAGATACAGATAGGTAGGTAGGTAGATTGATAGATACAGATAGGTAGGTAGGTAGATAGATAGATACAGATAGGTAGGTAGATAGATAGATAGATAGATAGATAGATAGATAGATAGATAGATAGAGATAGGTAGGTAGGTAGATAGATAAATACAGATAGGTAGGAAGGTAGGTAGATAGATAGAGATAGGTAGGTAGGTAGATTGATAGATACAGATAGGTAGGTAGGTAGATTGATAGATACAGATAGGTAGGTAGGTAGATTGATAGATACAGATAGGTTGGTAGGTAGATAGATACAGATAGGTAGGTAGGTAGATAGATAGATAGAGATAGGTAGGTAGGTAGATAGATAAATACAGATAGGTAGGTAGGTAGGTAGATAGATAGAGATAGGTAGGTAGGTAGATAGATAGATAGAGATAGGTAGGTATGTAGATTGATAGATACAGATAGGTAGGTAGGTAGATTGATAGATACAGATAGGTAGGTAGGTAGGTAGATAGATACAGATAGGTAGGTAGGTAGATTGATAGATACAGATAGGTAGGTAGGTAGATAGATAGATACAGATAGGTAGGTAGGTAGATAGATAGATAGAGATAGGTAGGTAGGTAGATAGATAAATACAGATAGGTAGGTAGATAGATAGAGATAGGTAGGTAGGTAGATAGATAAATACAGATAGGTAGGTAGGTAGGTAGATAGATACAGATAGGTAGGTAGGTAGATAGATAGATACAGATAGGTAGGTAGGTAGATAGATAAATACAGATAGGTAGGTAGGTAGATAGATAGATAGAGATAGGTAGGTAGGTAGATTGATAGATACAGATAGGTAGGTAGGTAGATTGATAGATACAGATAGGTAGGTAGGTAGATAGATAGATACAGATAGGTAGGTAGGTAGATAGATAGAGATAGGTAGGTAGATAGATAGATACAGATAGGTAGGTAGGTAGGTAGATAGATAGAGATAGGTAGGTAGGTAGATAGATAGATAGAGATAGGTAGGTATGTAGATTGATAGATACAGATAGGTAGGTAGGTAGATTGATAGATACAGATAGGTAGGTAGGTAGGTAGATAGATACAGATAGGTAGGTAGGTAGGTAGATTGATAGATACAGATAGGTAGGTAGGTAGAAAGATAGATACAGATAGGTAGGTAGGTAGATAGATAGATAGAGATAGGTAGGTAGGTAGATAGATAAATACAGATAGGTAGGTAGGTAGGTAGATAGATAGAGATAGGTAGGTAGATAGATAAATACAGATAGGTAGGAAGGTAGGTAGATAGAGATAGGTAGGTAGGTAGATAGATAGATAGAGATAGGTAGGTAGGTAGATTGATAGATACAGATAGGTAGGTAGGTAGATAGATAGATACAGATAGGTAGGTAGGTAGATAGATAAATACAGATAGGTAGGTAGGTAGATAGATAGATAGAGATAGGTAGGTATGTAGATTGATAGATACAGATAGGTAGGTAGGTAGATAGATAGATACAGATAGGTAGGTAGGTAGATAGATAGAGATAGGTAGGTAGGTAGATAGATAAATACAGATAGGTAGGTAGGTAGGTAGATAGATAGAGATAGGTAGGTAGGTAGATAGATAGATAGAGATAGGTAGGTATGTAGATTGATAGATACAGATAGGTAGGTAGGTAGATTGATAGATACAGATAGGTAGGTAGGTAGGTAGATAGATACAGATAGGTAGGTAGGTAGATTGATAGATACAGATAGGTAGGTATGTAGAAATATAGATACAGATAGGTAGGTAGGTAGATAGATAGATAGAGATAGGTAGGTAGGTAGATAGATAAATACAGATAGGTAGGTAGGTAGGTAGATAGATAGAGATAGGTAGGTAGATAGATAAATACAGATAGGTAGGTAGGTAGGTAGATAGATAGAGATAGGTAGGTAGGTAGATAGATAGATACAGATAGGTAGGTAGGTAGATAGATAAATACAGATAGGTAGGTAGGTAGATAGATAGATAGAGATAGTTAGGTAGGTAGATTGATAGATACAGATAGGTAGGTAGGTAGATTGATAGATACAGATAGGTAGATAGGTAGATTGATAGATACAGATAGGCAGGTAGGTAGATAGATAGATACAGATAGGTAGGTAGGTAGATAGATAGAGATAGGTAGGTAGGTAGATAGATAAATACAGATAGGTAGTTAGGTAAATAGATATATAGAGATAGGTAGGTAGGTAGATTGATAGATACAGATAGGTAGGTAGGTAGATTGATAGATACAGATAGGTAGGTAGGTAGATTGATAGATACAGATAGGTAGGTAGGTAGATAGATAGATACAGATAGGTAGGTAGATAGATAGATAGATAGATAGATAGATAGATAGATAGATAGATAGATAGATAGATAGATAGATAGAGATAGGTAGGTAGGTAGATAGATAAATACAGATAGGTAGGAAGGTAGGTAGATAGATAGAGATAGGTAGGTAGGTAGATTGATAAATACAGATAGGTAGGTAGGTAGATTGATAGATACAGATAGGTAGGTAGGTAGATAGATAGATACAGATAGGTAGGTAGGTAGATAGATAGATAGAGATAGGTAGGTAGGTAGATAGATAAATACAGATAGGTAGGTAGGTAGGTAGATAGATAGAGATAGGTAGGTAGGTAGATAGATAGATACAGATAGGTAGGTAGGTAGATAGATAAATACAGATAGGTAGGTAGGTAGGTAGATAGATAGAGATAGGTAGGTAGGTAGATTCATAGATAGAGATAGGTAGGTAGGTAGATTGATAGATACAGATAGGTAGGTAGGTAGATTGATAGATACAGATAGGTAGGTAGGTAGGTAGATAGATACAGATAGGTAGGTAGGTAGATAGATAGAGATAGGTAGGTAGGTAGATAGATAAATACAGATAGGTAGGTAGGTAGGTAGATAGATAGAGATAGGTAGGTAGGTAGGTAGATAGATAGAGATAGGTAGGTATGTAGATTGATAGATACAGATAGGTAGGTATGTAGATTGATAGATACAGATAGGTAGGTAGGTAGATAGATAGATAGAGATAGGTAGGTAGGTAGATAGATAGACATAGGTAGGTAGGTAGATTGATAGATACAGATAGGTAGGTAGGTAGATAGATAGATAGAGAAAGGTAGGTAGGTAGATAGATAGACATAGGTAGGTAGGTAGATTGATAGATACAGATAGGTAGGTAGGTAGATAGATAGATACAGATAGGTAGGTAGGTAGATAGATAGAGATAGGTAGGTAGGTAGATTGATAGATACAGATAGGTAGGTAGGTAGATAGATAGAGAGTGGTAGGTAGGTAGATAGATAAATACAGATAGGTAGGTAGGTAGGTAGATTGATAGAGATAGGTAGGTAGGTAGATAGATAAATACAGATAGGTAGGTAGGTAGATAGATAGATACAGATAGGTAGGTAGGTAGATAGATAGATAGAGATAGGTAGGTAGGTAGATAGATAAATACAGATAAGTAGGTAGGTAGGTAGATAGATAGAGATAGGTAGGTAGGTAGATAGATAAATACAGATAGGTAGGTAGGTAGGTAGATAGATAGAGATAGGTAGGTAGGAAGATAGATAGATACAGATAGGTAGGTAGGTAGATAGATAAATACAGATAGGTAGTTAGGTAAATAGATATATAGAGATAGGTAGGTAGGTAGTTTGATAGATACAGATAGGTAGGTAGGTAGATTGATAGATACAGATAGGTAGGTAGGTAGATTGATACATACAGATAGGTAGGTAGGTAGATAGATAGATACAGATAGGTAGGTAGATAGATAGATAGATAGATAGATAGATAGATAGATAGATAGATAGATAGATAGATAGAGATAGGTAGGTAGGTAGATAGATAAATACAGATAGGTAGGAAGGTAGGTAGATAGATAGAGATAGGTAGGTAGGTAGATTGATAGATACAGATAGGTAGGTAGGTAGATTGATAGATACAGATAGGTAGGTAGGTAGATAGATAGATACAGATAGGTAGGTAGGTAGATAGATAGATAGAGATAGGTAGGTAGGTAGATAGATAAATACAGATAGGTAGGTAGGTAGGTAGATAGATAGAGATAGGTAGGTAGGTAGATAGATAGATACAGATAGGTAGGTAGGTAGATAGATAAATACAGATAGGTAGGTAGGTAGATAGATAGATAGATAGATAGATAGATAGATAGATAGATAGATAGATAGATAGATAGATAGATAGATAGATAGATAGAGATAGGTAGGTAGGTAGATTCATAGATAGAGATAGGTAGGTAGGTAGATTGATAGATACTGATAGGTAGGTAGGTAGATTGATAGATACAGATAGGTAGGTAGGTAGATTGATAGATACAGATAGGTAGGTAGGTAGATAGATAGAGATAGGTAGGTAGGTAGATAGATAAATACAGATAGGTAGGTAGGTAGGTAGATAGATAGAGATAGGTAGGTAGGTAGGTAGATAGATAGAGATAGGTAGGTATGTAGATTGATAGATACAGATAGGTAGGTATGTAGATTGATAGATACAGATAGGTAGGTAGGTAGATAGATAGATAGAGATAGGTAGGTAGGTAGATAGATAGACATAGGTAGGTAGGTAGATTGATAGATACAGATAGGTAGGTAGGTAGATAGATAGATAGAGAAAGGTAGGTAGGTAGATAGATAGACATAGGTAGGTAGGTAGATTGATAGATACAGATAGGTAGGTAGGTAGATAGATAGATACAGATAGGTAGGTAGGTAGGTAGATAGATAGAGATAGGTAGGTAGGTAGATAGATAAATACAGATAGGTAGGTAGGTAGGTAGATAGATAGAGATAGGTAGGTAGGAAGATAGATAGATACAGATAGGTAGGTAGGTAGATAGATAAATACAGATAGGTAGTTAGGTAAATAGATATATAGAGATAGGTAGGTAGGTAGATTGATAGATACAGATAGGTAGGTAGGTAGATTGATAGATACAGATTGGTAGGTAGGTAGATTGATAGATACAGATAGGTAGGTAGGTAGATAGATAGATACAGATAGGTAGGTAGATAGATAGATAGATAGATAGATAGATAGATAGATAGATAGATAGATAGATAGAGATAGGTAGGTAGGTAGATAGATAAATACAGATAGGTAGGAAGGTAGGTAGATAGATAGAGATAGGTAGGTAGGTTGATTGATCGATACAGATAGGTAGGTAGGTAGATTGATAGATACAGATAGGTAGGTAGGTAGATAGATAGATACAGATAGGTAGGTAGGTAGATAGATAGATAGAGATAGGTAGGTAGGTAGATAGATAAATACAGATAGGTAGGTAGGTAGGTAGATAGATAGAGATAGGTAGGTAGGTAGATAGATAGATACAGATAGGTAGGTAGGTAGATAGATAAATACAGATAGGTAGGTAGGTAGATAGATAGATAGATAGATAGATAGATAGATAGATAGATAGATAGATAGATAGATAGATAGATAGATAGATAGATAGATAGATAGATAGATAGAGATAGGTAGGTAGGTAGATTCATAGATAGAGATAGGTAGGTAGGTAGATTGATAGATACAGATAGGTAGGTAGGTAGATTGATAGATACAGATAGGTAGGTAGGTAGGTAGATAGATACAGATAGGTAGGTAGGTAGATAGATAGAGATAGGTAGGTAGGTAGATAGATAAATACAGATAGGTAGGTAGGTAGGTAGATAGATAGAGATAGGTAGGTAGGTAGGTAGATAGATAGAGATAGGTAGGTATGTAGATTGATAGATACAGATAGGTAGGTATGTAGATTGATAGATACAGATAGGTAGGTCGGTAGATAGATAGATAGAGATAGGTAGGTAGGTAGATAGATAGACATAGGTAGGTAGGTAGATTGATAGATACAGATAGGTAGGTAGGTAGATAGATAGATAGAGAAAGGTAGGTAGGTAGATAGATAGACATAGGTAGGTAGGTAGATTGATAGATACAGATAGGTAGGTAGGTAGATAGATAGATACAGATAGGTAGGTAGGTAGATAGATAGAGATAGGTAGGTAGGTAGATTGATAGATACAGATAGGTAGGTAGGTAGATAGATAGAGAGTGGTAGGTAGGTAGATAGATAAATACAGATAGGTAGGTAGGTAGGTAGATAGATAGAGATAGGTAGGTAGGTAGATAGATAAATACAGATAGGTAGGTAGGTAGATAGATAGATACAGATAGGTAGGTAGGTAGATAGATAGATAGAGATAGGTAGGTAGGTAGATAGATAAATACAGATAGGTAGGTAGGTAGGTAGATAGATAGAGATAGGTAGGTAGGTAGATAGATAAATACAGATAGGTAGGTAGGTAGGTAGATAGATAGAGATAGGTAGGTAGGAAGATAGATAGATACAGATAGGTAGGTAGGTAGATAGATAAATACAGATAGGTAGTTAGGTAAATAGATATATAGAGATAGGTAGGTAGGTAGATTGATAGATACAGATAGGTAGGTAGGTAGATTGATAGATACAGATAGGTAGGTAGGTAGATTGATAGATACAGATAGGTAGGTAGGTAGATAGATAGATACAGATAGGTAGGTAGATAGATAGATAGATAGATAGATAGATAGATAGATAGATAGATAGATAGAGATAGGTAGGTAGGTAGATAGATAAATACAGATAGGTAGGAAGGTAGGTAGATAGATAGAGATAGGTAGGTAGGTAGATTGATAGATACAGATAGGTAGGTAGGTAGATTGATAGATACAGATAGGTAGGTAGGTAGATAGATAGATACAGATAGGTAGGTAGGTAGATAGATAGATAGAGATAGGTAGGTAGGTAGATAGATAAATACAGATAGGTAGGTAGGTAGGTAGATAGATAGAGATAGGTAGGTAGGTAGATAGATAGATACAGATAGGTAGGTAGGTAGATAGATAAATACAGATAGGTAGGTAGGTAGATAGATAGATAGATAGATAGATAGATAGATAGATAGATAGATAGATAGATAGATAGATAGATAGATAGATAGATAGAGATAGGTAGGTAGGTAGATTCATAGATAGAGATAGGTAGGTAGGTAGATTGATAGATACAGATAGGTAGGTAGGTAGATTGATAGATACAGATAGGTAGGTAGGTAGGTAGATAGATACAGATAGGTAGGTAGGTAGATAGATAGAGATAGGTAGGTAGGTAGATAGATAAATACAGATAGGTAGGTAGGTAGGTAGATAGATAGAGATAGGTAGGTAGGTAGGTAGATAGATAGAGATAGGTAGGTATGTAGATTGATAGATACAGATAGGTAGGTATGTAGATTGATAGATACAGATAGGTAGGTAGGTAGATAGATAGATAGAGATAGGTAGGTAGGTAGATAGATAGACATAGGTAGGTAGGTAGATTGATAGATACAGATAGGTAGGTAGGTAGATAGATAGATAGAGAAAGGTAGGTAGGTAGATAGATAGACATAGGTAGGTAGGTAGATTGATAGATACAGATAGGTAGGTAGGTAGATAGATAGATACAGATAGGTAGGTAGGTAGATAGATAGAGATAGGTAGGTAGGTAGATAGATAAATACAGATAGGTAGGTAGGTAGGTAGGTAGATAGAGATAGGTAGGTAGGTAGATAGATAGATAGAGATAGGTAGGTATGTAGATTGATAGATACAGATAGGTAGGTAGGTAGATTGATAGATACAGATAGGTAGGTAGGTAGGTAGATAGATACAGATAGGTAGGTAGATAGATTGATAGATACAGATAGGTAGGTAGGTAGATAGATAGATACAGATAGGTAGGTAGGTAGATAGATAGATAGAGATAGGTAGGTAGGTAGATAGATAAATACAGATAGGTAGGTAGGTAGGTAGATAGATAGAGATAGGTAGGTAGGTAGATAGATAAATACAGATAGGTAGGTAGGTAGGTAGATAGATAGAGATAGGTAGGTAGGTAGATAGATAAATACAGATAGGTAGGTAGGTAGGTAGATAGATAGAGATAGGTAGGTAGGTAGATAGATAAATACAGATAGGTAGGTAGGTAGGTAGATAGATAGAGATAGGTAGGTAGGTAGATAGATAGATACAGATAGGTAGGTAGGAAGATAGATAAATACAGATAGGTAGGTAGGTAGATAGATAGATAGAGATAGGTAGGTAGGTAGATTGATAGATACAGATAGGTAGGTAGGTAGATTGATAGATACAGATAGGTAGGTAGGTAGATTGATAGATACAGATAGGTTGGTAGGTAGATAGATACAGATAGGTAGGTAGGTAGATAGATGGAGATAGGTAGGTAGGTAGATAGATAAATACAGATAGGTAGGTAGGTAGGTAGATAGATAGAGATAGGTAGGTAGGTAGATAGATAGACATAGGTAGGTAGGTAGATTGATAGATACAGATAGGTAGGTAGGTAGATAGATAGATAGAGAAAGGTAGGTAGGTAGATAGATAGACATAGGTAGGTAGGTAGATTGATAGATACAGATAGGTAGGTAGGTAGATAGATAGATACAGATAGGTAGGTAGGTAGATAGATAGAGATAGGTAGGTAGGTAGATTGATAGATACAGATAGGTAGGTAGGTAGATAGATAGAGAGTGGTAGGTAGGTAGATAGATAAATACAGATAGGTAGGTAGGTAGGTAGATAGATAGAGATAGGTAGGTAGGTAGATAGATAAATACAGATAGGTAGGTAGGTAGATAGATAGATACAGATAGGTAGGTAGGTAGATAGATAGATAGAGATAGGTAGGTAGGTAGATAGATAAATACAGATAGGTAGGTAGGTAGGTAGATAGATAGAGATAGGTAGGTAGGTAGATAGATAAATACAGATAGGTAGGTAGGTAGGTAGATAGATAGAGATAGGTAGGTAGGAAGATAGATAGATACAGATAGGTAGGTAGGTAGATAGATAAATACAGATAGGTAGTTAGGTAAATAGATATATAGAGATAGGTAGGTAGGTAGATTGATAGATACAGATAGGTAGGTAGGTAGATTGATAGATACAGATAGGTAGGTAGGTAGATTGATAGATACAGATAGGTAGGTAGGTAGATAGATAGATACAGATAGGTAGGTAGATAGATAGATAGATAGATAGATAGATAGATAGATAGATAGATAGATAGAGATAGGTAGGTAGGTAGATAGATAAATACAGATAGGTAGGAAGGTAGGTAGATAGATAGAGATAGGTAGGTAGGTAGATTGATAGATACAGATAGGTAGGTAGGTAGATTGATAGATACAGATAGGTAGGTAGGTAGATAGATAGATACAGATAGGTAGGTAGGTAGATAGATAGATAGAGATAGGTAGGTAGGTAGATAGATAAATACAGATAGGTAGGTAGGTAGGTAGATAGATAGAGATAGGTAGGTAGGTAGATAGATAGATACAGATAGGTAGGTAGGTAGATAGATAAATACAGATAGGTAGGTAGGTAGGTAGATAGATAGATAGATAGATAGATAGATAGATAGATAGATAGATAGATAGATAGATAGAGATAGGTAGGTAGGTAGATTCATAGATAGAGATAGGTAGGTAGGTAGATTGATAGATACAGATAGGTAGGTAGGTAGATTGATAGATACAGATAGGTAGGTAGGTAGGTAGATAGATACAGATAGGTAGGTAGGTAGATAGATAGAGATAGGTAGGTAGGTTGATAGATAAATACAGATAGGTAGGTAGGTAGGTAGATAGATAGAGATAGGTAGGTAGGTAGGTAGATAGATAGAGATAGGTAGGTATGTAGATTGATAGATACAGATAGGTAGGTATGTAGATTGATAGATACAGATAGGTAGGTAGGTAGATAGATAGATAGAGATAGGTAGGTAGGTAGATAGATAGACATAGGTAGGTAGGTAGATTGATAGATACAGATAGGTAGGTAGGTAGATAGATAGATAGAGAAAGGTAGGTAGGTAGATAGATAGACATAGGTAGGTAGGTAGATTGATAGATACAGATAGGTAGGTAGGTAGATAGATAGATACAGATAGGTAGGTAGGTAGATAGATAGAGATAGGTAGGTAGGTAGATAGATAAATACAGATAGGTAGGTAGGTAGGTAGGTAGATAGAGATAGGTAGGTAGGTAGATAGATAGATAGAGATAGGTAGGTATGTAGATTGATAGATACAGATAGGTAGGTAGGTAGATTGATAGATACAGATAGGTAGGTAGGTAGGTAGGTAGATAGATACAGATAGGTAGGTAGATAGATTGATAGATACAGATAGGTAGGTAGGTAGATAGATAGATACAGATAGGTAGGTAGGTAGATAGATAGATAGAGATAGGTAGGTAGGTAGATAGATAAATACAGATAGGTAGGTAGGTAGGTAGATAGATAGAGATAGGTAGGTAGGTAGATAGATAAATACAGATAGGTAGGTAGGTAGGTAGATAGATAGAGATAGGTAGGTAGGTAGATAGATAAATACAGATAGGTAGGTAGGTAGGTAGATAGATAGAGATAGGTAGGTAGGTAGATAGATAAATACAGATAGGTAGGTAGGTAGGTAGATAGATAGAGATAGGTAGGTAGGTAGATAGATAGATACAGATAGGTAGGTAGGAAGATAGATAAATACAGATAGGTAGGTAGGTAGATAGATAGATAGAGATAGGTAGGTAGGTAGATTGATAGATACAGATAGGTAGGTAGGTAGATTGATAGATACAGATAGGTAGGTAGGTAGATTGATAGATACAGATAGGTTGGTAGGTAGATAGATACAGATAGGTAGGTAGGTAGATAGATGGAGATAGGTAGGTAGGTAGATAGATAAATACAGATAGGTAGGTAGGTAGGTAGATAGATAGAGATAGGTAGGTAGGTAGATAGATAGATAGAGATAGGTAGGTATGTAGATTGATAGATACAGATAGGTAGGTAGGTAGATTGATAGATACAGATAGGTAGGTAGGTAGGTAGATAGATACAGATAGGTAGGTAGGTAGATTGATAGATACAGATAGGTAGGTAGGTAGATAGATAGATACAGATAGGTAGGTAGGTAGATAGATAGATAGAGATAGGTCGGTAGGTAGATAGATAAATACAGATAGGTAGGTAGATAGATAGATATAGGTAGGTAGGTAGATAGATAAATACAGATAGGTAGGTAGGTAGGTAGATAGATACAGATAGGTAGGTAGGTAGATTGATAGATACAGATAGGTAGGTAGGTAGATAGATAAATACAGATAGGTAGGTAGGTAGGTAGATAGATAGAGATAGGTAGGTAGGTAGATAGATAGAGATAGGTAGGTATGTAGATTGATAGATACAGATAGGTAGGTAGGTAGATTGATAGATACAGATAGGTAGGTAGGTAGGTAGATAGATACAGATAGGTAGGTAGGTAGATTGATAGATACAGATAGGTAGGTAGGAAGATAGATAGATACAGATAGGTAGGTAGGTAGATAGATAGAGATAGGTAGGTAGGTAGATAGATAAATACAGATAGGTAGGTAGGTAGGTAGATAGATAGAGATAGGTAGGTAGGTAGATAGATAGATAGAGATAGGTAGGTATGTATATTGATAGATACAGATAGGAAGGTAGGTAGATTGATAGATACAGATAGGTAGGTAGGTAGGTAGATAGATACAGATAGGTAGGTAGGTAGATTGATAGATACAGATAGGTAGGTAGGTAGATAGATAAATACAGATAGGTAGGTAGGTAGATTGATAGATACAGATAGGTAGGTAGGTAGATAGATAAATACAGATAGGTAGGTAGGTAGGTAGATAGATAGAGATAGGTAGGTAGGTAGATAGATAGATACAGATAGGTAGGTAGGTAGATAGATAGAGAGTGGTAGGTAGGTAGATAGATAAATACAGATAGGTAGGTAGGTAGGTAGATAGATAGAGATAGGTAGGTAGGTAGATAGATAAATACAGATAGGTAGGTAGGTAGGTAGATAGATAGAGATAGGTAGGTAGGTAGATAGATAAATACAGATAGGTAGGTAGGTAGGTAGATAGATAGAGATAGGTAGGTAGGAAGATAGATAGATACAGATAGGTAGGTAGGTAGATAGATAAATACAGATAGGTAGTTAGGTAAATAGATATATAGAGATAGGTAGGTAGGTAGATTGATAGATACAGATAGGTAGGTAGGTAGATTGATAGATACAGATAGGTAGGTAGGTAGATTGATAGATACAGATAGGTAGGTAGGTAGATAGATAGATACAGATAGGTAGGTAGATAGATAGATAGATAGATAGATAGATAGATAGATAGATAGATAGATAGATAGATAGAGATAGGTAGGTAGGTAGATAGTTAAATACAGATAGGTAGGAAGGTAGGTAGATAGATAGAGATAGGTAGGTAGGTAGATTGATAGATACAGATAGGTAGGTAGGTAGATTGATAGATACAGATAGGTAGGTAGGTAGATTGATAGATACAGATAGGTTGGTAGGTAGATAGATACAGATAGGTAGGTAGGTAGATAGATAGATAGAGATAGGTAGGTAGGTAGATAGATAAATACAGATAGGTAGGTAGGTAGGTAGATAGATAGAGATAGGTAGGTAGGTAGATAGATAGATAGAGATAGGTAGGTATGTAGATTGATAGATACAGATAGGTAGGTAGGTAGATTGATAGATACAGATAGGTAGGTAGGTAGGTAGATAGATACAGATAGGTAGGTAGGTAGATTGATAGATACAGATAGGTAGGTAGGTAGATAGATAGATACAGATAGGTAGGTAGGTAGATAGATAGATAGAGATAGGTAGGTAGGTAGATAGATAAATACAGATAGGTAGGTAGATAGATAGAGATAGGTAGGTAGGTAGATAGATAAATACAGATAGGTAGGTAGGTAGGTAGATAGATACAGATAGGTAGGTAGGTAGATAGATAGATACAGATAGGTAGGTAGGTAGATAGATAAATACAGATAGGTAGGTAGGTAGATAGATAGATAGAGATAGGTAGGTAGGTAGATTGATAGATACAGATAGGTAGGTAGGTAGATTGATAGATACAGATAGGTAGGTAGGTAGATAGATAGATACAGATAGGTAGGTAGGTAGATAGATAGAGATAGGTAGGTAGATAGATAGATACAGATAGGTAGGTAGGTAGGTAGATAGATAGAGATAGGTAGGTAGGTAGATAGATAGATAGAGATAGGTAGGTATGTAGATTGATAGATACAGATAGGTAGGTAGGTAGATTGATAGATACAGATAGGTAGGTAGGTAGGTAGATAGATACAGATAGGTAGGTAGGTAGGTAGATTGATAGATACAGATAGGTAGGTAGGTAGAAAGATAGATACAGATAGGTAGGTAGGTAGATAGATAGATAGAGATAGGTAGGTAGGTAGATAGATAAATACAGATAGGTAGGTAGGTAGGTAGATAGATAGAGATAGGTAGGTAGATAGATAAATACAGATAGGTAGGAAGGTAGGTAGATAGAGATAGGTAGGTAGGTAGATAGATAGATAGAGATAGGTAGGTAGGTAGATTGATAGATACAGATAGGTAGGTAGGTAGATAGATAGATACAGATAGGTAGGTAGGTAGATAGATAAATACAGATAGGTAGGTAGGTAGATAGATAGATAGAGATAGGTAGGTAGGTAGATAGATAGACATAGGTAGGTAGGTAGATTGATAGATACAGATAGGTAGGTAGGTAGATAGATAGATAGAGAAAGGTAGGTAGGTAGATAGATAGACATAGGTAGGTAGGTAGATTGATAGATACAGATAGGTAGGTAGGTAGATAGATAGATACAGATAGGTAGGTAGGTAGATAGATAGAGATAGGTAGGTAGGTAGATAGATAAATACAGATAGGTAGGTAGGTAGGTAGGTAGATAGAGATAGGTAGGTAGGTAGATAGATAGATAGAGATAGGTAGGTATGTAGATTGATAGATACAGATAGGTAGGTAGGTAGATTGATAGATACAGATAGGTAGGTAGGTAGGTAGGTAGATAGATACAGATAGGTAGGTAGATAGATTGATAGATACAGATAGGTAGGTAGGTAGATAGATAGATACAGATAGGTAGGTAGGTAGATAGATAGATAGAGATAGGTAGGTAGGTAGATAGATAAATACAGATAGGTAGGTAGGTAGGTAGATAGATAGAGATAGGTAGGTAGGTAGATAGATAAATACAGATAGGTAGGTAGGTAGGTAGATAGATAGAGATAGGTAGGTAGGTAGATAGATAAATACAGATAGGTAGGTAGGTAGGTAGATAGATAGAGATAGGTAGGTAGGTAGATAGATAAATACAGATAGGTAGGTAGGTAGGTAGATAGATAGAGATAGGTAGGTAGGTAGATAGATAGATACAGATAGGTAGGTAGGAAGATAGATAAATACAGATAGGTAGGTAGGTAGATAGATAGATAGAGATAGGTAGGTAGGTAGATTGATAGATACAGATAGGTAGGTAGGTAGATTGATAGATACAGATAGGTAGGTAGGTAGATTGATAGATACAGATAGGTTGGTAGGTAGATAGATACAGATAGGTAGGTAGGTAGATAGATGGAGATAGGTAGGTAGGTAGATAGATAAATACAGATAGGTAGGTAGGTAGGTAGATAGATAGAGATAGGTAGGTAGGTAGATAGATAGATAGAGATAGGTAGGTATGTAGATTGATAGATACAGATAGGTAGGTAGGTAGATTGATAGATACAGATAGGTAGGTAGGTAGGTAGATAGATACAGATAGGTAGGTAGGTAGATTGATAGATACAGATAGGTAGGTAGGTAGATAGATAGATACAGATAGGTAGGTAGGTAGATAGATAGATAGAGATAGGTCGGTAGGTAGATAGATAAATACAGATAGGTAGGTAGATAGATAGATATAGGTAGGTAGGTAGATAGATAAATACAGATAGGTAGGTAGGTAGGTAGATAGATACAGATAGGTAGGTAGGTAGATTGATAGATACAGATAGGTAGGTAGGTAGATAGATAAATACAGATAGGTAGGTAGGTAGGTAGATAGATAGAGATAGGTAGGTAGGTAGATAGATAGAGATAGGTAGGTATGTAGATTGATAGATACAGATAGGTAGGTAGGTAGATTGATAGATACAGATAGGTAGGTAGGTAGGTAGATAGATACAGATAGGTAGGTAGGTAGATTGATAGATACAGATAGGTAGGTAGGAAGATAGATAGATACAGATAGGTAGGTAGGTAGATAGATAGAGATAGGTAGGTAGGTAGATAGATAAATACAGATAGGTAGGTAGGTAGGTAGATAGATAGAGATAGGTAGGTAGGTAGATAGATAGATAGAGATAGGTAGGTATGTATATTGATAGATACAGATAGGAAGGTAGGTAGATTGATAGATACAGATAGGTAGGTAGGTAGGTAGATAGATACAGATAGGTAGGTAGGTAGATTGATAGATACAGATAGGTAGGTAGGTAGATAGATAAATACAGATAGGTAGGTAGGTAGATTGATAGATACAGATAGGTAGGTAGGTAGATAGATAAATACAGATAGGTAGGTAGGTAGGTAGATAGATAGAGATAGGTAGGTAGGTAGATAGATAGATACAGATAGGTAGGTAGGTAGATAGATAGAGAGTGGTAGGTAGGTAGATAGATAAATACAGATAGGTAGGTAGGTAGGTAGATAGATAGAGATAGGTAGGTAGGTAGATAGATAAATACAGATAGGTAGGTAGGTAGGTAGATAGATAGAGATAGGTAGGTAGGTAGATAGATAAATACAGATAGGTAGGTAGGTAGGTAGATAGATAGAGATAGGTAGGTAGGAAGATAGATAGATACAGATAGGTAGGTAGGTAGATAGATAAATACAGATAGGTAGTTAGGTAAATAGATATATAGAGATAGGTAGGTAGGTAGATTGATAGATACAGATAGGTAGGTAGGTAGATTGATAGATACAGATAGGTAGGTAGGTAGATTGATAGATACAGATAGGTAGGTAGGTAGATAGATAGATACAGATAGGTAGGTAGATAGATAGATAGATAGATAGATAGATAGATAGATAGATAGATAGATAGATAGATAGAGATAGGTAGGTAGGTAGATAGTTAAATACAGATAGGTAGGAAGGTAGGTAGATAGATAGAGATAGGTAGGTAGGTAGATTGATAGATACAGATAGGTAGGTAGGTAGATTGATAGATACAGATAGGTAGGTAGGTAGATTGATAGATACAGATAGGTTGGTAGGTAGATAGATACAGATAGGTAGGTAGGTAGATAGATAGATAGAGATAGGTAGGTAGGTAGATAGATAAATACAGATAGGTAGGTAGGTAGGTAGATAGATAGAGATAGGTAGGTAGGTAGATAGATAGATAGAGATAGGTAGGTATGTAGATTGATAGATACAGATAGGTAGGTAGGTAGATTGATAGATACAGATAGGTAGGTAGGTAGGTAGATAGATACAGATAGGTAGGTAGGTAGATTGATAGATACAGATAGGTAGGTAGGTAGATAGATAGATACAGATAGGTAGGTAGGTAGATAGATAGATAGAGATAGGTAGGTAGGTAGATAGATAAATACAGATAGGTAGGTAGATAGATAGAGATAGGTAGGTAGGTAGATAGATAAATACAGATAGGTAGGTAGGTAGGTAGATAGATACAGATAGGTAGGTAGGTAGATAGATAGATACAGATAGGTAGGTAGGTAGATAGATAAATACAGATAGGTAGGTAGGTAGATAGATAGATAGAGATAGGTAGGTAGGTAGATTGATAGATACAGATAGGTAGGTAGGTAGATTGATAGATACAGATAGGTAGGTAGGTAGATAGATAGATACAGATAGGTAGGTAGGTAGATAGATAGAGATAGGTAGGTAGATAGATAGATACAGATAGGTAGGTAGGTAGGTAGATAGATAGAGATAGGTAGGTAGGTAGATAGATAGATAGAGATAGGTAGGTATGTAGATTGATAGATACAGATAGGTAGGTAGGTAGATTGATAGATACAGATAGGTAGGTAGGTAGGTAGATAGATACAGATAGGTAGGTAGGTAGGTAGATTGATAGATACAGATAGGTAGGTAGGTAGAAAGATAGATACAGATAGGTAGGTAGGTAGATAGATAGATAGAGATAGGTAGGTAGGTAGATAGATAAATACAGATAGGTAGGTAGGTAGGTAGATAGATAGAGATAGGTAGGTAGATAGATAAATACAGATAGGTAGGAAGGTAGGTAGATAGAGATAGGTAGGTAGGTAGATAGATAGATAGAGATAGGTAGGTAGGTAGATTGATAGATACAGATAGGTAGGTAGGTAGATAGATAGATACAGATAGGTAGGTAGGTAGATAGATAAATACAGATAGGTAGGTAGGTAGATAGATAGATAGAGATAGGTAGGTATGTAGATTGATAGATACAGATAGGTAGGTAGGTAGATAGATAGATACAGATAGGTAGGTAGGTAGATAGATAGAGATAGGTAGGTAGGTAGATAGATAAATACAGATAGGTAGGTAGGTAGGTAGATAGATAGAGATAGGTAGGTAGGTAGATAGATAGATAGAGATAGGTAGGTATGTAGATTGATAGATACAGATAGGTAGGTAGGTAGATTGATAGATACAGATAGGTAGGTAGGTAGGTAGATAGATACAGATAGGTAGGTAGGTAGATTGATAGATACAGATAGGTAGGTATGTAGAAATATAGATACAGATAGGTAGGTAGGTAGATAGATAGATAGAGATAGGTAGGTAGGTAGATAGATAAATACAGATAGGTAGGTAGGTAGGTAGATAGATAGAGATAGGTAGGTAGATAGATAAATACAGATAGGTAGGTAGGTAGGTAGATAGATAGAGATAGGTAGGTAGGTAGATAGATAGATACAGATAGGTAGGTAGGTAGATAGATAAATACAGATAGGTAGGTAGGTAGATAGATAGATAGAGATAGTTAGGTAGGTAGATTGATAGATACAGATAGGTAGGTAGGTAGATTGATAGATACAGATAGGTAGATAGGTAGATTGATAGATACAGATAGGCAGGTAGGTAGATAGATAGATACAGATAGGTAGGTAGGTAGATAGATAGAGATAGGTAGGTAGGTAGATAGATAAATACAGATAGGTAGGTAGGTAGGTAGATAGATAGAGATAGGTAGGTAGGTAGATAGATAGAGATAGGTAGGTATGTAGATTGATAGATACAGATAGGTAGGTAGGTAGATTGAAAGATACAGATAGGTAGGTAGGTAGGTAGGTAGATACAGATAGGTAGGTAGGTAGATTGATAGATACAGATAGGTAGGTAGGTAGATAGATAGATAGAGATAGGTAGGTAGGTAGATAGATAGATAGAGATAGGTAGGTAGGTAGGTAGATAAATACAGATAGGTAGGTAGGTAGGTAGATAGATAGAGATAGGTAGGTAGGTAGATAGATAAATACAGATAGGTAGGTAGGTAGGTAGATAGATAGAGATAGGTAGGTAGGTAGATAGATAGATACAGATAGGTAGGTAGGTAGATAGATAAATACAGATAGGTAGGTAGGTAGATAGATAGATAGAGATAGTTAGGTAGGTAGATTGATAGATACAGATAGGTAGGTAGGTAGATTGATAGATACAGATAGGTAGATAGGTAGATTGATAGATACAGATAGGCAGGTAGGTAGATAGATAGATACAGATAGGTAGGTAGGTAGATAGATAGAGATAGGTAGGTAGGTAGATAGATAAATACAGATAGGTAGGTAGGTAGATAGATAGAGATAGGTAGGTAGGTAGATAGATAGAGATAGGTAGGTATGTAGATTGATAGATACAGATAGGTAGGTAGGTAGATTGAAAGATACAGATAGGTAGGTAGGTAGGTAGATAGATACAGATAGGTAGGTAGGTAGATTGATAGATACAGATAGGTAGGTAGGTAGATAGATAGATAGAGATAGGTAGGTAGGTAGATAGATAGATAGAGATAGGTAGGTAGGTAGGTAGATAAATACAGATAGGTAGGTAGGTAGGTAGATAGATAGAGATAGGTAGGTAGGTAGATAGATAAATACAGATAGGTAGGTAGGTAGGTAGATAGATAGAGATAGGTAGGTAGGTAGATAGATAGATACAGATAGGTAGGTAGGTAGATAGATAAATACAGATAGGTAGGTAGGTAGATAGATAGATAGAGATAGGTAGGTAGGTAGATTGATAGATACAGATAGGTAGGTAGGTAGATAGATAGATACAGATAGGTAGGTAGGTAGATAGATAGATACAGATAGGTAGGTAGGTAGATAGATAAATACAGATAGGTAGGTAGGTAGATAGATAGATAGAGATAGGTAGGTATGTAGATTGATAGATACAGATAGGTAGGTAGGTAGATAGATAGATACAGATAGGTAGGTAGGTAGATAGAGATAGGTAGGTAGGTAGATAGATAAATACAGATAGGTAGGTAGGTAGATAGATAGAGATAGGTAGGTAGGTAGATAGATAGATAGAGATAGGTAGGTATGTAGATTGATAGATACAGATAGGTAGGTAGGTAGATTGATAGATACAGATAGGTAGGTAGGTAGGTAGATAGATACAGATAGGTAGGTAGGTAGATTGATAGATACAGATAGGTAGGTAGGTAGAAATATAGATACAGATAGGTAGGTAGGTAGATAGATAGATAGAGATAGGTAGGTAGGTAGATAGATAAATACAGATAGGTAGGTAGGTAGGTAGATAGATAGAGATAGGTAGGTAGATAGATAAATACAGATAGGTAGGTAGGTAGGTAGATAGATAGAGATAGGTAGGTAGGTAGATAGATAGATACAGATAGGTAGGTAGGTAGATAGATAAATACAGATAGGTAGGTAGGTAGGTAGATAGATAGAGATAGGTAGGTAGGTAGATAGATAGAGATAGGTAGGTATGTAGATTGATAGATACAGATAGGTAGGTAGGTAGATTGAAAGATACAGATAGGTAGGTAGGTAGATTGATAGATACAGATAGGCAGGTAGGTAGATAGATAGATACAGATAGGTAGGTAGGTAGATAGATAGAGATAGGTAGGTAGGTAGATAGATAAATACAGATAGGTAGGTAGGTAGGTAGATAGATAGAGATAGGTAGGTAGGTAGATAGATAGAGATAGGTAGGTATGTAGATTGATAGATACAGATAGGTAGGTAGGTAGATTGAAAGATACAGATAGGTAGGTAGGTAGGTAGATAGATACAGATAGGTAGGTAGGTAGATTGATAGATACAGATAGGTAGGTAGGTAGATAGATAGATAGAGATAGGTAGGTAGGTAGATAGATAGATAGAGATAGGTAGGTAGGTAGGTAGATAAATACAGATAGGTAGGTAGGTAGGTAGATAGATAGAGATAGGTAGGTAGGTAGATAAATACAGATAGGTAGGTAGGTAGGTAGATAGATAGAGATAGGTAGGTAGGTAGATAGATAGATACAGATAGGTAGGTAGGTAGATAGATAAATACAGATAGGTAGGTAGGTAGATAGATAGATAGAGATAGTTAGGTAGGTAGATTGATAGATACAGATAGGTAGGTAGGTAGATTGATAGATACAGATAGGTAGATAGGTAGATTGATAGATACAGATAGGCAGGTAGGTAGATAGATAGATACAGATAGGTAGGTAGGTAGATAGATAGAGATAGGTAGGTAGGTAGATAGATAAATACAGATAGGTAGGTAGGTAGGTAGATAGATAGAGATAGGTAGGTAGGTAGATAGATAGAGATAGGTAGGTATGTAGATTGATAGATACAGATAGGTAGGTAGGTAGATTGAAAGATACAGGTAGGTAGGTAGGTAGATAGATACAGATAGGTAGGTAGGTAGATTGATAGATACAGATAGGTAGGTAGGTAGATAGATAGATAGAGATAGGTAGGTAGGTAGGTAGATAGATAGATAGAGATAGGTAGGTAGATAGGTAGATAAATACAGATAGGTAGGTAGGTAGGTAGATAGAGATAGGTAGGTAGGTAGATAGATAAATACAGATAGGTAGGTAGGTAGGTAGATAGATAGAGATAGGTAGGTAGGTAGATAGATAGATACAGATAGGTAGGTAGGTAGATAGATAAATACAGATAGGTAGGTAGGTAGATAGATAGATAGAGATAGGTAGGTAGGTAGATTGATAGATACAGATAGGTAGGTAGGTAGATAGATAGATACAGATAGGTAGGTAGGTAGATAGATAGATAGATAGATAGATAGATAGATAGATAGATAGAGATAGGTAGGTAGGTAGGTAGATAGATAAATACAGATAGGTAGGAAGGTAGGTAGATAGATAGAAATAGGTAGGTAGGTAGATAGATAGATAGAGATAGGTAGGTAGGTAGATTGATAGATACAGATAGGTAGGTAGGTAGATAGATAGATAGAGATAGGTAGGTAGGTAGATAGATAAATACAGATAGGTAGGTAGGTAGGTAGATAGATAGAGATAGGTAGGTAGGTAGATAGATAGATACAGATAGGTAGGTAGGTAGATAGATAAATACAGATAGGTAGGTAGGTAGATAGATAGATAGAGATAGGTAGGTAGGTAGATTGATAGATACAGATAGGTAGGTAGGTAGATTGATAGATACAGATAGGTAGGTAGGTAGATTGATAGATACAGATAGGTAGGTAGGTAGATAGATAGATACAGATAGGTAGGTAGGTAGATAGATAGATAGAGATAGGTAGGTAGGTAGACAGATAAATACAGATAGGTAGGTAGATAGATAGAGATAGGTAGGTAGGTAGATAGATAAATACAGATAGGTAGGTAGGTAGGTAGATAGATACAGATAGGTAGGTAGGTAGATAGATAGATACAGATAGGTAGGTAGGTAGATAGATAAATACAGATAGGTAGGTAGGTAGATAGATAGATAGAGATAGGTAGGTAGGTAGATTGATAGATACAGATAGGTAGGTAGGTAGATTGATAGATACAGATAGGTAGGTAGGTAGATAGATAGATACAGATAGGTAGGTAGGTAGATAGATAGAGATAGGTAGGTAGATAGATAGATACAGATAGGTAGGTAGGTAGGTAGATAGATAGAGATAGGTAGGTAGGTAGATAGATAGATAGAGATAGGTAGGTATGTAGATTGATAGATACAGATAGGTAGGTAGGTAGATTGATAGATACAGATAGGTAGGTAGGTAGGTAGATAGATACAGATAGGTAGGTAGGTAGGTAGATTGATAGATACAGATAGGTAGGTAGGTAGAAAGATAGATACAGATAGGTAGGTAGGTAGATAGATAGATAGAGATAGGTAGGTAGGTAGATAGATAAATACAGATAGGTAGGTAGGTAGGTAGATAGATAGAGATAGGTAGGTAGGTAGATAGATAAATACAGATAGGTAGGTAGGTAGGTAGATAGATAGAGATAGGTAGGTAGGTAGATAGATAGAGATAGGTAGGTATGTAGATTGATAGATACAGATAGGTAGGTAGGTAGATTGAAAGATACAGGTAGGTAGGTAGGTAGATAGATACAGATAGGTAGGTAGGTAGATTGATAGATACAGATAGGTAGGTAGGTAGATAGATAGATAGAGATAGGTAGGTAGGTAGGTAGATAGATAGATAGAGATAGGTAGGTAGGTAGGTAGATAAATACAGATAGGTAGGTAGGTAGGTAGATAGAGATAGGTAGGTAGGTAGATAGATAAATACAGATAGGTAGGTAGGTAGGTAGATAGATAGAGATAGGTAGGTAGGTAGATAGATAGATACAGATAGGTAGGTAGGTAGATAGATAAATACAGATAGGTAGGTAGGTAGATAGATAGATAGAGATAGGTAGGTAGGTAGATTGATAGATACAGATAGGTAGGTAGGTAGATAGATAGATACAGATAGGTAGGTAGGTAGATAGATAGATAGATAGATAGATAGATAGATAGATAGATAGATAGATAGAGATAGGTAGGTAGGTAGGTAGATAGATAAATACAGATAGGTAGGAAGGTAGGTAGATAGATAGAAATAGGTAGGTAGGTAGATAGATAGATAGAGATAGGTAGGTAGGTAGATTGATAGATACAGATAGGTAGGTAGGTAGATAGATAGATAGAGATAGGTAGGTAGGTAGATAGATAAATACAGATAGGTAGGTAGGTAGGTAGATAGATAGAGATAGGTAGGTAGGTAGATAGATAGATACAGATAGGTAGGTAGGTAGATAGATAAATACAGATAGGTAGGTAGGTAGATAGATAGATAGAGATAGGTAGGTAGGTAGATTGATAGATACAGATAGGTAGGTAGGTAGATTGATAGATACAGATAGGTAGGTAGGTAGATTGATAGATACAGATAGGTAGGTAGGTAGATAGATAGATACAGATAGGTAGGTAGGTAGATAGATAGATAGAGATAGGTAGGTAGGTAGACAGATAAATACAGATAGGTAGGTAGATAGATAGAGATAGGTAGGTAGGTAGATAGATAAATACAGATAGGTAGGTAGGTAGGTAGATAGATACAGATAGGTAGGTAGGTAGATAGATAGATACAGATAGGTAGGTAGGTAGATAGATAAATACAGATAGGTAGGTAGGTAGATAGATAGATAGAGATAGGTAGGTAGGTAGATTGATAGATACAGATAGGTAGGTAGGTAGATTGATAGATACAGATAGGTAGGTAGGTAGATAGATAGATACAGATAGGTAGGTAGGTAGATAGATAGAGATAGGTAGGTAGATAGATAGATACAGATAGGTAGGTAGGTAGGTAGATAGATAGAGATAGGTAGGTAGGTAGATAGATAGATAGAGATAGGTAGGTATGTAGATTGATAGATACAGATAGGTAGGTAGGTAGATTGATAGATACAGATAGGTAGGTAGGTAGGTAGATAGATACAGATAGGTAGGTAGGTAGGTAGATTGATAGATACAGATAGGTAGGTAGGTAGAAAGATAGATACAGATAGGTAGGTAGGTAGATAGATAGATAGAGATAGGTAGGTAGGTAGATAGATAAATACAGATAGGTAGGTAGGTAGGTAGATAGATAGAGATAGGTAGGTAGATAGATAAATACAGATAGGTAGGAAGGTAGGTAGATAGAGATAGGTAGGTAGGTAGATAGATAGATAGAGATAGGTAGGTAGGTAGATTGATAGATACAGATAGGTAGGTAGGTAGATAGATAGATACAGATAGGTAGGTAGGTAGATAGATAAATACAGATAGGTAGGTAGGTAGATAGATAGATAGAGATAGGTAGGTATGTAGATTGATAGATACAGATAGGTAGGTAGGTAGATAGATAGATAGAGATAGGTAGGTAGGTAGATAGATAGAGATAGGTAGGTAGGTAGATAGATAAATACAGATAGGTAGGTAGGTAGGTAGATAGATAGAGATAGGTAGGTAGATAGATAGATAGAGATAGGTAGGTATGTAGATTGATAGATACAGATAGGTAGGTAGGTAGATTGATAGATACAGATAGGTAGGTAGGTAGGTAGATAGATACAGATAGGTAGGTAGGTAGAAATATAGATACAGATAGGTAGGTAGGTAGATAGATAGATAGAGATAGGTAGGTAGGTAGATAGATAAATACAGATAGGTAGGTAGGTAGGTAGATAGATAGAGATAGGTAGGTAGATAGATAAATACAGATAGGTAGGTAGGTAGGTAGATAGATAGAGATAGGTAGGTAGGTAGATAGATAGATACAGATAGGTAGGTAGGTAGATAGATAAATACAGATAGGTAGGTAGGTAGATAGATAGATAGAGATAGTTAGGTAGGTAGATTGATAGATACAGATAGGTAGGTAGGTAGATTGATAGATACAGATAGGTAGATAGGTAGATTGATAGATACAGATAGGCAGGTAGGTAGATAGATAGATACAGATAGGTAGGTAGGTAGATAGATAAATACAGATAGGTAGGTAGGTAGATAGATAGATAGAGATAGGTAGGTAGGTAGATTGATAGATACAGATAGGTAGGTAGGTAGATTGATAGATACAGATAGGTAGGTAGGTAGATTGATAGATACAGATAGGTAGGTAGGTAGATAGATAGATAGAGATAGGTAGGTAGGTAGACAGATAAATACAGATAGGTAGGTAGATAGATAGAGATAGGTAGGTAGGTAGATAGATAAATACAGATAGGTAGGTAGGTAGGTAGATAGATACAGATAGGTAGGTAGGTAGATAGATAGATACAGATAGGTAGGTAGGTAGATAGATAAATACAGATAGGTAGGTAGGTAGATAGATAGATAGATAGAGATAGGTAGGTAGGTAGATTGATAGATACAGATAGGTAGGTAGGTAGATTGATAGATACAGATAGGTAGGTAGGTAGATAGATAGATACAGATAGGTAAGTAGGTAGATAGATAGAGATAGGTAGGTAGATAGATAGATACAGATAGGTAGGTAGGTAGGTAGATAGATAGAGATAGGTAGGTAGGTAGATAGATAGATAGAGATAGGTAGGTATGTAGATTGATAGATACAGATAGGTAGGTAGGTAGATTGATAGATACAGATAGGTAGGTAGGTAGGTAGATAGATACAGATAGGTAGGTAGGTAGGTAGATTGATAGATACAGATAGGTAGGTAGGTAGAAAGATAGATACAGATAGGTAGGTAGGTAGATAGATAGATAGAGATAGGTAGGTAGGTAGATAGATAAATACAGATAGGTAGGTAGGTAGGTAGATAGATAGAGATAGGTAGGTAGATAGATAAATACAGATAGGTAGGAAGGTAGGTAGATAGAGATAGGTAGGTAGGTAGATAGATAGATAGAGATAGGTAGGTAGGTAGATTGATAGATACAGATAGGTAGGTAGGTAGATAGATAGATACAGATAGGTAGGTAGGTAGATAGATAAATACAGATAGGTAGGTAGGTAGATAGATAGATAGAGATAGGTAGGTATGTAGATTGATAGATACAGATAGGTAGGTAGGTAGATAGATAGATACAGATAGGTAGGTAGGTAGATAGATAGAGATAGGTAGGTAGGTAGATAGATAAATACAGATAGGTAGGTAGGTAGGTAGATAGATAGAGATAGGTAGGTAGATAGATAGATAGAGATAGGTAGGTATGTAGATTGATAGATACAGATAGGTAGGTAGGTAGATTGATAGATACAGATAGGTAGGTAGGTAGGTAGATAGATACAGATAGGTAGGTAGGTAGAAATATAGATACAGATAGGTAGGTAGGTAGATAGATAGATAGAGATAGGTAGGTAGGTAGATAGATAAATACAGATAGGTAGGTAGGTAGATTGATAGATACAGATTGGTAGGTAGGTAGATTGATAGATAGAGATAGGTAGGTAGGTAGATTGATAGATACAGATAGGTAGGTAGGTAGATTGATAGATACAGATAGGTAGGTAGGTAGGTAGATAGATACAGATAGGTAGGTAGGTAGATAGATAGAGATAGGTAGGTAGGTAGATTGATAGATACAGATAGGTAGGTAGGTAGATTGATAGATACAGATAGGTAGATAGGTAGATTGATAGATACAGATAGGCAGGTAGGTAGATAGATAGATACAGATAGGTAGGTAGGTAGATAGATAGAGATAGGTAGGTAGGTAGATAGATAAATACAGATAGGTAGGTAGGTAGGTAGATAGATAGAGATAGGTAGGTAGGTAGATAGATAGAGATAGGTAGGTATGTAGATTGATAGATACAGATAGGTAGGTAGGTAGATTGAAAGATACAGATAGGTAGGTAGGTAGGTAGATAGATACAGATAGGTAGGTAGGTAGATTGATAGATACAGATAGGTAGGTAGGTAGATAGATAGATAGAGATAGGTAGGTAGGTAGATAGATAGATAGAGATAGGTAGGTAGGTAGGTAGATAAATACAGATAGGTAGGTAGGTAGGTAGATAGATAGAGATAGGTAGGTAGGTAGATAGATAAATACAGATAGGTAGGTAGGTAGGTAGATAGATAGAGATAGGTAGGTAGGTAGATAGATAAATACAGATAGGTAGGTAGGTAGGTAGATAGATAGAGATAGGTAGGTAGGTAGATAGATAAATACAGATAGGTAGGTAGGTAGGTAGATAGATAGAGATAGGTAGGTAGGTAGATAGATAGATACAGATAGGTAGGTAGGAAGATAGATAAATACAGATAGGTAGGTAGGTAGATAGATAGATAGAGATAGGTAGGTAGGTAGATTGATAGATACAGATAGGTAGGTAGGTAGATTGATAGATACAGATAGGTAGGTAGGTAGATTGATAGATACAGATAGGTTGGTAGGTAGATAGATACAGATAGGTAGGTAGGTAGATAGATGGAGATAGGTAGGTAGGTAGATAGATAAATACAGATAGGTAGGTAGGTAGGTAGATAGATAGAGATAGGTAGGTAGGTAGATAGATAGATAGAGATAGGTAGGTATGTAGATTGATAGATACAGATAGGTAGGTAGGTAGATTGATAGATACAGATAGGTAGGTAGGTAGGTAGATAGATACAGATAGGTAGGTAGGTAGATTGATAGATACAGATAGGTAGGTAGGTAGATAGATAGATACAGATAGGTAGGTAGGTAAATAGATAGATAGAGATAGGTCGGTAGGTAGATAGATAAATACAGATAGGTAGGTAGATAGATAGATATAGGTAGGTAGGTAGATAGATAAATACAGATAGGTAGGTAGGTAGGTAGATAGATACAGATAGGTAGGTAGGTAGATTGATAGATACAGATAGGTTGGTAGGTAGATAGATACAGATAGGTAGGTAGGTAGATAGATGGAGATAGGTAGGTAGGTAGATAGATAGATACAGATAGGTAGGTAGGTAGATAGATAAATACAGATAGGTAGGTAGGTAGATAGATAGATAGAGATAGGTAGGTAGGTAGGTAGATAGATAGATAGAGATATGTAGGTAGGTAGGTAGATAAATACAGATAGGTAGGTAGGTAGGTAGATAGAGATAGGTAGGTAGGTAGATAGATAAATACAGATAGGTAGGTAGGTAGGTAGATAGATAGAGATAGGTAGGTAGGTAGATAGATAGATACAGATAGGTAGGTAGGTAGATAGATAAATACAGATAGGTAGGTAGGTAGATAGATAGATAGAGATAGGTAGGTAGGTAGATTGATAGATACAGATAGGTAGGTAGGTAGATAGATAGATACAGATAGGTAGGTAGGTAGATAGATAGATAGATAGATAGATAGATAGATAGATAGATAGATAGATAGATAGATAGAGATAGGTAGGTAGGTAGGTAGATAGATAAATACAGATAGGTAGGAAGGTAGGTAGATAGATAGAAATAGGTAGGTAGGTAGATAGATAGATAGAGATAGGTAGGTAGGTAGATTGATAGATACAGATAGGTAGGTAGGTAGATAGATAGATAGAGATAGGTAGGTAGGTAGATAGATAAATACAGATAGGTAGGTAGGTAGGTAGATAGATAGAGATAGGTAGGTAGGTAGATAGATAGATACAGATAGGTAGGTAGGTAGATAGATAAATACAGATAGGTAGGTAGGTAGATAGATAGATAGAGATAGGTAGGTAGGTAGATTGATAGATACAGATAGGTAGGTAGGTAGATTGATAGATACAGATAGGTAGGTAGGTAGATTGATAGATACAGATAGGTAGGTAGGTAGATAGATAGATACAGATAGGTAGGTAGGTAGATAGATAGATAGAGATAGGTAGGTAGGTAGACAGATAAATACAGATAGGTAGGTAGATAGATAGAGATAGGTAGGTAGGTAGATAGATAAATACAGATAGGTAGGTAGGTAGGTAGATAGATACAGATAGGTAGGTAGGTAGATAGATAGATACAGATAGGTAGGTAGGTAGATAGATAAATACAGATAGGTAGGTAGGTAGATAGATAGATAGAGATAGGTAGGTAGGTAGATTGATAGATACAGATAGGTAGGTAGGTAGATTGATAGATACAGATAGGTAGGTAGGTAGATAGATAGATACAGATAGGTAGGTAGGTAGATAGATAGAGATAGGTAGGTAGATAGATAGATACAGATAGGTAGGTAGGTAGGTAGATAGATAGAGATAGGTAGGTAGGTAGATAGATAGATAGAGATAGGTAGGTATGTAGATTGATAGATACAGATAGGTAGGTAGGTAGATTGATAGATACAGATAGGTAGGTAGGTAGGTAGATAGATACAGATAGGTAGGTAGGTAGGTAGATTGATAGATACAGATAGGTAGGTAGGTAGAAAGATAGATACAGATAGGTAGGTAGGTAGATAGATAGATAGAGATAGGTAGGTAGGTAGATAGATAAATACAGATAGGTAGGTAGGTAGGTAGATAGATAGAGATAGGTAGGTAGGTAGATAGATAAATACAGATAGGTAGGTAGGTAGGTAGATAGATAGAGATAGGTAGGTAGGTAGATAGATAGAGATAGGTAGGTATGTAGATTGATAGATACAGATAGGTAGGTAGGTAGATTGAAAGATACAGGTAGGTAGGTAGGTAGATAGATACAGATAGGTAGGTAGGTAGATTGATAGATACAGATAGGTAGGTAGGTAGATAGATAGATAGAGATAGGTAGGTAGGTAGGTAGATAGATAGATAGAGATAGGTAGGTAGGTAGGTAGATAAATACAGATAGGTAGGTAGGTAGGTAGATAGAGATAGGTAGGTAGGTAGATAGATAAATACAGATAGGTAGGTAGGTAGGTAGATAGATAGAGATAGGTAGGTAGGTAGATAGATAGATACAGATAGGTAGGTAGGTAGATAGATAAATACAGATAGGTAGGTAGGTAGATAGATAGATAGAGATAGGTAGGTAGGTAGATTGATAGATACAGATAGGTAGGTAGGTAGATAGATAGATACAGATAGGTAGGTAGGTAGATAGATAGATAGATAGATAGATAGATAGATAGATAGAGATAGGTAGGTAGGTAGGTAGATAGATAAATACAGATAGGTAGGAAGGTAGGTAGATAGATAGAAATAGGTAGGTAGGTAGATAGATAGATAGAGATAGGTAGGTAGGTAGATTGATAGATACAGATAGGTAGGTAGGTAGATAGATAGATAGAGATAGGTAGGTAGGTAGATAGATAAATACAGATAGGTAGGTAGGTAGGTAGATAGATAGAGATAGGTAGGTAGGTAGATAGATAGATACAGATAGGTAGGTAGGTAGATAGATAAATACAGATAGGTAGGTAGGTAGATAGATAGATAGAGATAGGTAGGTAGGTAGATTGATAGATACAGATAGGTAGGTAGGTAGATTGATAGATACAGATAGGTAGGTAGGTAGATTGATAGATACAGATAGGTAGGTAGGTAGATAGATAGATACAGATAGGTAGGTAGGTAGATAGATAGATAGAGATAGGTAGGTAGGTAGACAGATAAATACAGATAGGTAGGTAGATAGATAGAGATAGGTAGGTAGGTAGATAGATAAATACAGATAGGTAGGTAGGTAGGTAGATAGATACAGATAGGTAGGTAGGTAGATAGATAGATACAGATAGGTAGGTAGGTAGATAGATAAATACAGATAGGTAGGTAGGTAGATAGATAGATAGAGATAGGTAGGTAGGTAGATTGATAGATACAGATAGGTAGGTAGGTAGATTGATAGATACAGATAGGTAGGTAGGTAGATAGATAGATACAGATAGGTAGGTAGGTAGATAGATAGAGATAGGTAGGTAGATAGATAGATACAGATAGGTAGGTAGGTAGGTAGATAGATAGAGATAGGTAGGTAGGTAGATAGATAGATAGAGATAGGTAGGTATGTAGATTGATAGATACAGATAGGTAGGTAGGTAGATTGATAGATACAGATAGGTAGGTAGGTAGGTAGATAGATACAGATAGGTAGGTAGGTAGGTAGATTGATAGATACAGATAGGTAGGTAGGTAGAAAGATAGATACAGATAGGTAGGTAGGTAGATAGATAGATAGAGATAGGTAGGTAGGTAGATAGATAAATACAGATAGGTAGGTAGGTAGGTAGATAGATAGAGATAGGTAGGTAGATAGATAAATACAGATAGGTAGGAAGGTAGGTAGATAGAGATAGGTAGGTAGGTAGATAGATAGATAGAGATAGGTAGGTAGGTAGATTGATAGATACAGATAGGTAGGTAGGTAGATAGATAGATACAGATAGGTAGGTAGGTAGATAGATAAATACAGATAGGTAGGTAGGTAGATAGATAGATAGAGATAGGTAGGTATGTAGATTGATAGATACAGATAGGTAGGTAGGTAGATAGATAGATAGAGATAGGTAGGTAGGTAGATAGATAGAGATAGGTAGGTAGGTAGATAGATAAATACAGATAGGTAGGTAGGTAGGTAGATAGATAGAGATAGGTAGGTAGATAGATAGATAGAGATAGGTAGGTATGTAGATTGATAGATACAGATAGGTAGGTAGGTAGATTGATAGATACAGATAGGTAGGTAGGTAGGTAGATAGATACAGATAGGTAGGTAGGTAGAAATATAGATACAGATAGGTAGGTAGGTAGATAGATAGATAGAGATAGGTAGGTAGGTAGATAGATAAATACAGATAGGTAGGTAGGTAGGTAGATAGATAGAGATAGGTAGGTAGATAGATAAATACAGATAGGTAGGTAGGTAGGTAGATAGATAGAGATAGGTAGGTAGGTAGATAGATAGATACAGATAGGTAGGTAGGTAGATAGATAAATACAGATAGGTAGGTAGGTAGATAGATAGATAGAGATAGTTAGGTAGGTAGATTGATAGATACAGATAGGTAGGTAGGTAGATTGATAGATACAGATAGGTAGATAGGTAGATTGATAGATACAGATAGGCAGGTAGGTAGATAGATAGATACAGATAGGTAGGTAGGTAGATAGATAAATACAGATAGGTAGGTAGGTAGATAGATAGATAGAGATAGGTAGGTAGGTAGATTGATAGATACAGATAGGTAGGTAGGTAGATTGATAGATACAGATAGGTAGGTAGGTAGATTGATAGATACAGATAGGTAGGTAGGTAGATAGATAGATAGAGATAGGTAGGTAGGTAGACAGATAAATACAGATAGGTAGGTAGATAGATAGAGATAGGTAGGTAGGTAGATAGATAAATACAGATAGGTAGGTAGGTAGGTAGATAGATACAGATAGGTAGGTAGGTAGATAGATAGATACAGATAGGTAGGTAGGTAGATAGATAAATACAGATAGGTAGGTAGGTAGATAGATAGATAGATAGAGATAGGTAGGTAGGTAGATTGATAGATACAGATAGGTAGGTAGGTAGATTGATAGATACAGATAGGTAGGTAGGTAGATAGATAGATACAGATAGGTAGGTAGGTAGATAGATAGAGATAGGTAGGTAGATAGATAGATACAGATAGGTAGGTAGGTAGGTAGATAGATAGAGATAGGTAGGTAGGTAGATAGATAGATAGAGATAGGTAGGTATGTAGATTGATAGATACAGATAGGTAGGTAGGTAGATTGATAGATACAGATAGGTAGGTAGGTAGGTAGATAGATACAGATAGGTAGGTAGGTAGGTAGATTGATAGATACAGATAGGTAGGTAGGTAGAAAGATAGATACAGATAGGTAGGTAGGTAGATAGATAGATAGAGATAGGTAGGTAGGTAGATAGATAAATACAGATAGGTAGGTAGGTAGGTAGATAGATAGAGATAGGTAGGTAGATAGATAAATACAGATAGGTAGGAAGGTAGGTAGATAGAGATAGGTAGGTAGGTAGATAGATAGATAGAGATAGGTAGGTAGGTAGATTGATAGATACAGATAGGTAGGTAGGTAGATAGATAGATACAGATAGGTAGGTAGGTAGATAGATAAATACAGATAGGTAGGTAGGTAGATAGATAGATAGAGATAGGTAGGTATGTAGATTGATAGATACAGATAGGTAGGTAGGTAGATAGATAGATACAGATAGGTAGGTAGGTAGATAGATAGAGATAGGTAGGTAGGTAGATAGATAAATACAGATAGGTAGGTAGGTAGGTAGATAGATAGAGATAGGTAGGTAGATAGATAGATAGAGATAGGTAGGTATGTAGATTGATAGATACAGATAGGTAGGTAGGTAGATTGATAGATACAGATAGGTAGGTAGGTAGGTAGATAGATACAGATAGGTAGGTAGGTAGAAATATAGATACAGATAGGTAGGTAGGTAGATAGATAGATAGAGATAGGTAGGTAGGTAGATAGATAAATACAGATAGGTAGGTAGGTAGATTGATAGATACAGATTGGTAGGTAGGTAGATTGATAGATAGAGATAGGTAGGTAGGTAGATTGATAGATACAGATAGGTAGGTAGGTAGATTGATAGATACAGATAGGTAGGTAGGTAGGTAGATAGATACAGATAGGTAGGTAGGTAGATAGATAGAGATAGGTAGGTAGGTAGATTGATAGATACAGATAGGTAGGTAGGTAGATTGATAGATACAGATAGGTAGATAGGTAGATTGATAGATACAGATAGGCAGGTAGGTAGATAGATAGATACAGATAGGTAGGTAGGTAGATAGATAGAGATAGGTAGGTAGGTAGATAGATAAATACAGATAGGTAGGTAGGTAGGTAGATAGATAGAGATAGGTAGGTAGGTAGATAGATAGAGATAGGTAGGTATGTAGATTGATAGATACAGATAGGTAGGTAGGTAGATTGAAAGATACAGATAGGTAGGTAGGTAGGTAGATAGATACAGATAGGTAGGTAGGTAGATTGATAGATACAGATAGGTAGGTAGGTAGATAGATAGATAGAGATAGGTAGGTAGGTAGATAGATAGATAGAGATAGGTAGGTAGGTAGGTAGATAAATACAGATAGGTAGGTAGGTAGGTAGATAGATAGAGATAGGTAGGTAGGTAGATAGATAAATACAGATAGGTAGGTAGGTAGGTAGATAGATAGAGATAGGTAGGTAGGTAGATAGATAAATACAGATAGGTAGGTAGGTAGGTAGATAGATAGAGATAGGTAGGTAGGTAGATAGATAAATACAGATAGGTAGGTAGGTAGGTAGATAGATAGAGATAGGTAGGTAGGTAGATAGATAGATACAGATAGGTAGGTAGGAAGATAGATAAATACAGATAGGTAGGTAGGTAGATAGATAGATAGAGATAGGTAGGTAGGTAGATTGATAGATACAGATAGGTAGGTAGGTAGATTGATAGATACAGATAGGTAGGTAGGTAGATTGATAGATACAGATAGGTTGGTAGGTAGATAGATACAGATAGGTAGGTAGGTAGATAGATGGAGATAGGTAGGTAGGTAGATAGATAAATACAGATAGGTAGGTAGGTAGGTAGATAGATAGAGATAGGTAGGTAGGTAGATAGATAGATAGAGATAGGTAGGTATGTAGATTGATAGATACAGATAGGTAGGTAGGTAGATTGATAGATACAGATAGGTAGGTAGGTAGGTAGATAGATACAGATAGGTAGGTAGGTAGATTGATAGATACAGATAGGTAGGTAGGTAGATAGATAGATACAGATAGGTAGGTAGGTAGATAGATAGATAGAGATAGGTCGGTAGGTAGATAGATAAATACAGATAGGTAGGTAGATAGATAGATATAGGTAGGTAGGTAGATAGATAAATACAGATAGGTAGGTAGGTAGGTAGATAGATACAGATAGGTAGGTAGGTAGATTGATAGATACAGATAGGTTGGTAGGTAGATAGATACAGATAGGTAGGTAGGTAGGTAGATAGATAGAGATAGGTAGGTAGATAGATAAATACAGATAGGTAGGAAGGTAGGTAGATAGAGATAGGTAGGTAGGTAGATAGATAGATAGAGATAGGTAGGTAGGTAGATTGATAGATACAGATAGGTAGGTAGGTAGATAGATAGATACAGATAGGTAGGTAGGTAGATAGATAAATACAGATAGGTAGGTAGGTAGATAGATAGATAGAGATAGGTAGGTATGTAGATTGATAGATACAGATAGGTAGGTAGGTAGATAGATAGATACAGATAGGTAGGTAGGTAGATAGATAGAGATAGGTAGGTAGGTAGATAGATAAATACAGATAGGTAGGTAGGTAGGTAGATAGATAGAGATAGGTAGGTAGATAGATAGATAGAGATAGGTAGGTATGTAGATTGATAGATACAGATAGGTAGGTAGGTAGATTGATAGATACAGATAGGTAGGTAGGTAGGTAGATAGATACAGATAGGTAGGTAGGTAGAAATATAGATACAGATAGGTAGGTAGGTAGATAGATAGATAGAGATAGGTAGGTAGGTAGATAGATAAATACAGATAGGTAGGTAGGTAGATTGATAGATACAGATTGGTAGGTAGGTAGATTGATAGATAGAGATAGGTAGGTAGGTAGATTGATAGATACAGATAGGTAGGTAGGTAGATTGATAGATACAGATAGGTAGGTAGGTAGGTAGATAGATACAGATAGGTAGGTAGGTAGATAGATAGAGATAGGTAGGTAGGTAGATTGATAGATACAGATAGGTAGGTAGGTAGATTGATAGATACAGATAGGTAGATAGGTAGATTGATAGATACAGATAGGCAGGTAGGTAGATAGATAGATACAGATAGGTAGGTAGGTAGATAGATAGAGATAGGTAGGTAGGTAGATAGATAAATACAGATAGGTAGGTAGGTAGGTAGATAGATAGAGATAGGTAGGTAGGTAGATAGATAGAGATAGGTAGGTATGTAGATTGATAGATACAGATAGGTAGGTAGGTAGATTGAAAGATACAGATAGGTAGGTAGGTAGGTAGATAGATACAGATAGGTAGGTAGGTAGATTGATAGATACAGATAGGTAGGTAGGTAGATAGATAGATAGAGATAGGTAGGTAGGTAGATAGATAGATAGAGATAGGTAGGTAGGTAGGTAGATAAATACAGATAGGTAGGTAGGTAGGTAGATAGATAGAGATAGGTAGGTAGGTAGATAGATAAATACAGATAGGTAGGTAGGTAGGTAGATAGATAGAGATAGGTAGGTAGGTAGATAGATAAATACAGATAGGTAGGTAGGTAGGTAGATAGATAGAGATAGGTAGGTAGGTAGATAGATAAATACAGATAGGTAGGTAGGTAGGTAGATAGATAGAGATAGGTAGGTAGGTAGATAGATAGATACAGATAGGTAGGTAGGAAGATAGATAAATACAGATAGGTAGGTAGGTAGATAGATAGATAGAGATAGGTAGGTAGGTAGATTGATAGATACAGATAGGTAGGTAGGTAGATTGATAGATACAGATAGGTAGGTAGGTAGATTGATAGATACAGATAGGTTGGTAGGTAGATAGATACAGATAGGTAGGTAGGTAGATAGATGGAGATAGGTAGGTAGGTAGATAGATAAATACAGATAGGTAGGTAGGTAGGTAGATAGATAGAGATAGGTAGGTAGGTAGATAGATAGATAGAGATAGGTAGGTATGTAGATTGATAGATACAGATAGGTAGGTAGGTAGATTGATAGATACAGATAGGTAGGTAGGTAGGTAGATAGATACAGATAGGTAGGTAGGTAGATTGATAGATACAGATAGGTAGGTAGGTAGATAGATAGATACAGATAGGTAGGTAGGTAAATAGATAGATAGAGATAGGTCGGTAGGTAGATAGATAAATACAGATAGGTAGGTAGATAGATAGATATAGGTAGGTAGGTAGATAGATAAATACAGATAGGTAGGTAGGTAGGTAGATAGATACAGATAGGTAGGTAGGTAGATTGATAGATACAGATAGGTTGGTAGGTAGATAGATACAGATAGGTAGGTAGGTAGATAGATGGAGATAGGTAGGTAGGTAGATAGATAGATACAGATAGGTAGGTAGGTAGATAGATAAATACAGATAGGTAGGTAGGTAGATAGATAGATAGAGATAGGTAGGTAGGTAGGTAGATAGATAGATAGAGATATGTAGGTAGGTAGGTAGATAAATACAGATAGGTAGGTAGGTAGGTAGATAGAGATAGGTAGGTAGGTAGATAGATAAATACAGATAGGTAGGTAGGTAGGTAGATAGATAGAGATAGGTAGGTAGGTAGATAGATAGATACAGATAGGTAGGTAGGTAGATAGATAAATACAGATAGGTAGGTAGGTAGATAGATAGATAGAGATAGGTAGGTAGGTAGATTGATAGATACAGATAGGTAGGTAGGTAGATAGATAGATACAGATAGGTAGGTAGGTAGATAGATAGATAGATAGATAGATAGATAGATAGATAGATAGATAGATAGATAGATAGAGATAGGTAGGTAGGTAGGTAGATAGATAAATACAGATAGGTAGGAAGGTAGGTAGATAGATAGAAATAGGTAGGTAGGTAGATAGATAGATAGAGATAGGTAGGTAGGTAGATTGATAGATACAGATAGGTAGGTAGGTAGATAGATAGATAGAGATAGGTAGGTAGGTAGATAGATAAATACAGATAGGTAGGTAGGTAGGTAGATAGATAGAGATAGGTAGGTAGGTAGATAGATAGATACAGATAGGTAGGTAGGTAGATAGATAAATACAGATAGGTAGGTAGGTAGATAGATAGATAGAGATAGGTAGGTAGGTAGATTGATAGATACAGATAGGTAGGTAGGTAGATTGATAGATACAGATAGGTAGGTAGGTAGATTGATAGATACAGATAGGTAGGTAGGTAGATAGATAGATACAGATAGGTAGGTAGGTAGATAGATAGATAGAGATAGGTAGGTAGGTAGACAGATAAATACAGATAGGTAGGTAGATAGATAGAGATAGGTAGGTAGGTAGATAGATAAATACAGATAGGTAGGTAGGTAGGTAGATAGATACAGATAGGTAGGTAGGTAGATAGATAGATACAGATAGGTAGGTAGGTAGATAGATAAATACAGATAGGTAGGTAGGTAGATAGATAGATAGAGATAGGTAGGTAGGTAGATTGATAGATACAGATAGGTAGGTAGGTAGATTGATAGATACAGATAGGTAGGTAGGTAGATAGATAGATACAGATAGGTAGGTAGGTAGATAGATAGAGATAGGTAGGTAGATAGATAGATACAGATAGGTAGGTAGGTAGGTAGATAGATAGAGATAGGTAGGTAGGTAGATAGATAGATAGAGATAGGTAGGTATGTAGATTGATAGATACAGATAGGTAGGTAGGTAGATTGATAGATACAGATAGGTAGGTAGGTAGGTAGATAGATACAGATAGGTAGGTAGGTAGGTAGATTGATAGATACAGATAGGTAGGTAGGTAGAAAGATAGATACAGATAGGTAGGTAGGTAGATAGATAGATAGAGATAGGTAGGTAGGTAGATAGATAAATACAGATAGGTAGGTAGGTAGGTAGATAGATAGAGATAGGTAGGTAGGTAGATAGATAAATACAGATAGGTAGGTAGGTAGGTAGATAGATAGAGATAGGTAGGTAGGTAGATAGATAGAGATAGGTAGGTATGTAGATTGATAGATACAGATAGGTAGGTAGGTAGATTGAAAGATACAGGTAGGTAGGTAGGTAGATAGATACAGATAGGTAGGTAGGTAGATTGATAGATACAGATAGGTAGGTAGGTAGATAGATAGATAGAGATAGGTAGGTAGGTAGGTAGATAGATAGATAGAGATAGGTAGGTAGGTAGGTAGATAAATACAGATAGGTAGGTAGGTAGGTAGATAGAGATAGGTAGGTAGGTAGATAGATAAATACAGATAGGTAGGTAGGTAGGTAGATAGATAGAGATAGGTAGGTAGGTAGATAGATAGATACAGATAGGTAGGTAGGTAGATAGATAAATACAGATAGGTAGGTAGGTAGATAGATAGATAGAGATAGGTAGGTAGGTAGATTGATAGATACAGATAGGTAGGTAGGTAGATAGATAGATACAGATAGGTAGGTAGGTAGATAGATAGATAGATAGATAGATAGATAGATAGATAGAGATAGGTAGGTAGGTAGGTAGATAGATAAATACAGATAGGTAGGAAGGTAGGTAGATAGATAGAAATAGGTAGGTAGGTAGATAGATAGATAGAGATAGGTAGGTAGGTAGATTGATAGATACAGATAGGTAGGTAGGTAGATAGATAGATAGAGATAGGTAGGTAGGTAGATAGATAAATACAGATAGGTAGGTAGGTAGGTAGATAGATAGAGATAGGTAGGTAGGTAGATAGATAGATACAGATAGGTAGGTAGGTAGATAGATAAATACAGATAGGTAGGTAGGTAGATAGATAGATAGAGATAGGTAGGTAGGTAGATTGATAGATACAGATAGGTAGGTAGGTAGATTGATAGATACAGATAGGTAGGTAGGTAGATTGATAGATACAGATAGGTAGGTAGGTAGATAGATAGATACAGATAGGTAGGTAGGTAGATAGATAGATAGAGATAGGTAGGTAGGTAGACAGATAAATACAGATAGGTAGGTAGATAGATAGAGATAGGTAGGTAGGTAGATAGATAAATACAGATAGGTAGGTAGGTAGGTAGATAGATACAGATAGGTAGGTAGGTAGATAGATAGATACAGATAGGTAGGTAGGTAGATAGATAAATACAGATAGGTAGGTAGGTAGATAGATAGATAGAGATAGGTAGGTAGGTAGATTGATAGATACAGATAGGTAGGTAGGTAGATTGATAGATACAGATAGGTAGGTAGGTAGATAGATAGATACAGATAGGTAGGTAGGTAGATAGATAGAGATAGGTAGGTAGATAGATAGATACAGATAGGTAGGTAGGTAGGTAGATAGATAGAGATAGGTAGGTAGGTAGATAGATAGATAGAGATAGGTAGGTATGTAGATTGATAGATACAGATAGGTAGGTAGGTAGATTGATAGATACAGATAGGTAGGTAGGTAGGTAGATAGATACAGATAGGTAGGTAGGTAGGTAGATTGATAGATACAGATAGGTAGGTAGGTAGAAAGATAGATACAGATAGGTAGGTAGGTAGATAGATAGATAGAGATAGGTAGGTAGGTAGATAGATAAATACAGATAGGTAGGTAGGTAGGTAGATAGATAGAGATAGGTAGGTAGATAGATAAATACAGATAGGTAGGAAGGTAGGTAGATAGAGATAGGTAGGTAGGTAGATAGATAGATAGAGATAGGTAGGTAGGTAGATTGATAGATACAGATAGGTAGGTAGGTAGATAGATAGATACAGATAGGTAGGTAGGTAGATAGATAAATACAGATAGGTAGGTAGGTAGATAGATAGATAGAGATAGGTAGGTATGTAGATTGATAGATACAGATAGGTAGGTAGGTAGATAGATAGATAGAGATAGGTAGGTAGGTAGATAGATAGAGATAGGTAGGTAGGTAGATAGATAAATACAGATAGGTAGGTAGGTAGGTAGATAGATAGAGATAGGTAGGTAGATAGATAGATAGAGATAGGTAGGTATGTAGATTGATAGATACAGATAGGTAGGTAGGTAGATTGATAGATACAGATAGGTAGGTAGGTAGGTAGATAGATACAGATAGGTAGGTAGGTAGAAATATAGATACAGATAGGTAGGTAGGTAGATAGATAGATAGAGATAGGTAGGTAGGTAGATAGATAAATACAGATAGGTAGGTAGGTAGGTAGATAGATAGAGATAGGTAGGTAGATAGATAAATACAGATAGGTAGGTAGGTAGGTAGATAGATAGAGATAGGTAGGTAGGTAGATAGATAGATACAGATAGGTAGGTAGGTAGATAGATAAATACAGATAGGTAGGTAGGTAGATAGATAGATAGAGATAGTTAGGTAGGTAGATTGATAGATACAGATAGGTAGGTAGGTAGATTGATAGATACAGATAGGTAGATAGGTAGATTGATAGATACAGATAGGCAGGTAGGTAGATAGATAGATACAGATAGGTAGGTAGGTAGATAGATAAATACAGATAGGTAGGTAGGTAGATAGATAGATAGAGATAGGTAGGTAGGTAGATTGATAGATACAGATAGGTAGGTAGGTAGATTGATAGATACAGATAGGTAGGTAGGTAGATTGATAGATACAGATAGGTAGGTAGGTAGATAGATAGATAGAGATAGGTAGGTAGGTAGACAGATAAATACAGATAGGTAGGTAGATAGATAGAGATAGGTAGGTAGGTAGATAGATAAATACAGATAGGTAGGTAGGTAGGTAGATAGATACAGATAGGTAGGTAGGTAGATAGATAGATACAGATAGGTAGGTAGGTAGATAGATAAATACAGATAGGTAGGTAGGTAGATAGATAGATAGATAGAGATAGGTAGGTAGGTAGATTGATAGATACAGATAGGTAGGTAGGTAGATTGATAGATACAGATAGGTAGGTAGGTAGATAGATAGATACAGATAGGTAGGTAGGTAGATAGATAGAGATAGGTAGGTAGATAGATAGATACAGATAGGTAGGTAGGTAGGTAGATAGATAGAGATAGGTAGGTAGGTAGATAGATAGATAGAGATAGGTAGGTATGTAGATTGATAGATACAGATAGGTAGGTAGGTAGATTGATAGATACAGATAGGTAGGTAGGTAGGTAGATAGATACAGATAGGTAGGTAGGTAGGTAGATTGATAGATACAGATAGGTAGGTAGGTAGAAAGATAGATACAGATAGGTAGGTAGGTAGATAGATAGATAGAGATAGGTAGGTAGGTAGATAGATAAATACAGATAGGTAGGTAGGTAGGTAGATAGATAGAGATAGGTAGGTAGATAGATAAATACAGATAGGTAGGAAGGTAGGTAGATAGAGATAGGTAGGTAGGTAGATAGATAGATAGAGATAGGTAGGTAGGTAGATTGATAGATACAGATAGGTAGGTAGGTAGATAGATAGATACAGATAGGTAGGTAGGTAGATAGATAAATACAGATAGGTAGGTAGGTAGATAGATAGATAGAGATAGGTAGGTATGTAGATTGATAGATACAGATAGGTAGGTAGGTAGATAGATAGATACAGATAGGTAGGTAGGTAGATAGATAGAGATAGGTAGGTAGGTAGATAGATAAATACAGATAGGTAGGTAGGTAGGTAGATAGATAGAGATAGGTAGGTAGATAGATAGATAGAGATAGGTAGGTATGTAGATTGATAGATACAGATAGGTAGGTAGGTAGATTGATAGATACAGATAGGTAGGTAGGTAGGTAGATAGATACAGATAGGTAGGTAGGTAGAAATATAGATACAGATAGGTAGGTAGGTAGATAGATAGATAGAGATAGGTAGGTAGGTAGATAGATAAATACAGATAGGTAGGTAGGTAGATTGATAGATACAGATTGGTAGGTAGGTAGATTGATAGATAGAGATAGGTAGGTAGGTAGATTGATAGATACAGATAGGTAGGTAGGTAGATTGATAGATACAGATAGGTAGGTAGGTAGGTAGATAGATACAGATAGGTAGGTAGGTAGATAGATAGAGATAGGTAGGTAGGTAGATTGATAGATACAGATAGGTAGGTAGGTAGATTGATAGATACAGATAGGTAGATAGGTAGATTGATAGATACAGATAGGCAGGTAGGTAGATAGATAGATACAGATAGGTAGGTAGGTAGATAGATAGAGATAGGTAGGTAGGTAGATAGATAAATACAGATAGGTAGGTAGGTAGGTAGATAGATAGAGATAGGTAGGTAGGTAGATAGATAGAGATAGGTAGGTATGTAGATTGATAGATACAGATAGGTAGGTAGGTAGATTGAAAGATACAGATAGGTAGGTAGGTAGGTAGATAGATACAGATAGGTAGGTAGGTAGATTGATAGATACAGATAGGTAGGTAGGTAGATAGATAGATAGAGATAGGTAGGTAGGTAGATAGATAGATAGAGATAGGTAGGTAGGTAGGTAGATAAATACAGATAGGTAGGTAGGTAGGTAGATAGATAGAGATAGGTAGGTAGGTAGATAGATAAATACAGATAGGTAGGTAGGTAGGTAGATAGATAGAGATAGGTAGGTAGGTAGATAGATAAATACAGATAGGTAGGTAGGTAGGTAGATAGATAGAGATAGGTAGGTAGGTAGATAGATAAATACAGATAGGTAGGTAGGTAGGTAGATAGATAGAGATAGGTAGGTAGGTAGATAGATAGATACAGATAGGTAGGTAGGAAGATAGATAAATACAGATAGGTAGGTAGGTAGATAGATAGATAGAGATAGGTAGGTAGGTAGATTGATAGATACAGATAGGTAGGTAGGTAGATTGATAGATACAGATAGGTAGGTAGGTAGATTGATAGATACAGATAGGTTGGTAGGTAGATAGATACAGATAGGTAGGTAGGTAGATAGATGGAGATAGGTAGGTAGGTAGATAGATAAATACAGATAGGTAGGTAGGTAGGTAGATAGATAGAGATAGGTAGGTAGGTAGATAGATAGATAGAGATAGGTAGGTATGTAGATTGATAGATACAGATAGGTAGGTAGGTAGATTGATAGATACAGATAGGTAGGTAGGTAGGTAGATAGATACAGATAGGTAGGTAGGTAGATTGATAGATACAGATAGGTAGGTAGGTAGATAGATAGATACAGATAGGTAGGTAGGTAGATAGATAGATAGAGATAGGTCGGTAGGTAGATAGATAAATACAGATAGGTAGGTAGATAGATAGATATAGGTAGGTAGGTAGATAGATAAATACAGATAGGTAGGTAGGTAGGTAGATAGATACAGATAGGTAGGTAGGTAGATTGATAGATACAGATAGGTTGGTAGGTAGATAGATACAGATAGGTAGGTAGGTAGATAGATGGAGATAGGTAGGTAGGTAGATAGATAGATACAGATAGGTAGGTAGGTAGATAGATAAATACAGATAGGTAGGTAGGTAGATAGATAGATAGAGATAGGTAGGTAGGTAGATTGATAGATACAGATAGGTAGGTAGGTAGATAGATAGATACAGATAGGTAGGTAGGTAGATAGATAGATACAGATAGGTAGGTAGGTAGATAGATAGATAGAGATAGGTAGGTAGGTAGATTGATAGATACAGATAGGTAGGTAGGTAGATAGATACAGATAGGTAGGTAGGTAGATAGATAGAGATAGGTAGGTAGGTAGATAGATAAATACAGATAGGTAGGTAGGTAGATAGATAGAGATAGGTAGGTAGGTAGATAGATAGATAGAGATAGGTAGGTATGTAGATTGATAGATACAGATAGGTAGGTAGGTAGATTGATAGATACAGATAGGTAGGTAGGTAGGTAGATAGATACAGATAGGTAGGTAGGTAGATTGATAGATACAGATAGGTAGGTAGGTAGAAATATAGATACAGATAGGTAGGTAGGTAGATAGATAGATAGAGATAGGTAGGTAGGTAGATAGATAAATACAGATAGGTAGGTAGGTAGGTAGATAGATAGAGATAGGTAGGTAGATAGATAAATACAGATAGGTAGGTAGGTAGGTAGATAGATAGAGATAGGTAGGTAGGTAGATAGATAGATACAGATAGGTAGGTAGGTAGATAGATAAATACAGATAGGTAGGTAGGTAGATAGATAGATAGAGATAGTTAGGTAGGTAGATTGATAGATACAGATAGGTAGGTAGGTAGATTGATAGATACAGATAGGCAGGTAGGTAGATAGATAGATACAGATAGGTAGGTAGGTAGATAGATAGAGATAGGTAGGTAGGTAGATAGATAAATACAGATAGGTAGGTAGGTAGGTAGATAGATAGAGATAGGTAGGTAGGTAGATAGATAGAGATAGGTAGGTATGTAGATTGATAGATACAGATAGGTAGGTAGGTAGATTGAAAGATACAGATAGGTAGGTAGGTAGGTAGATAGATACAGATAGGTAGGTAGGTAGATTGATAGATACAGATAGGTAGGTAGGTAGATAGATAGATAGAGATAGGTAGGTAGGTAGATAGATAGATAGAGATAGGTAGGTAGGTAGGTAGATAAATACAGATAGGTAGGTAGGTAGGTAGATAGATAGAGATAGGTAGGTAGGTAGATAGATAAATACAGATAGGTAGGTAGGTAGGTAGATAGATAGAGATAGCTAGGTAGGTAGATAGATAGATACAGATAGGTAGGTAGGTAGATAGATAAATACAGATAGGTAGGTAGGTAGATAGATAGATAGAGATAGTTAGGTAGGTAGATTGATAGATACAGATAGGTAGGTAGGTAGATTGATAGATACAGATAGGTAGATAGGTAGATTGATAGATACAGATAGGTAGGTAGGTAGATAGATAGATACAGATAGGTAGGTAGGTAGATAGATAGAGATAGGTAGGTAGGTAGATAGATAAATACAGATAGGTAGGTAGGTAGGTAGATAGATAGAGATAGGTAGGTAGGTAGATAGATAGAGATAGGTAGGTATGTAGATTGATAGATACAGATAGGTAGGTAGGTAGATTGAAAGATACAGGTAGGTAGGTAGGTAGATAGATACAGATAGGTAGGTAGGTAGATTGATAGATACAGATAGGTAGGTAGGTAGATAGATAGATAGAGATAGGTAGGTAGGTAGGTAGATAGATAGATAGAGATAGGTAGGTAGGTAGGTAGATAAATACAGATAGGTAGGTAGGTAGGTAGATAGATAGAGATAGGTAGGTAGGTAGATAGATAAATACAGATAGGTAGGTAGGTAGGTAGATAGATAGAGATAGGTAGGTAGGTAGATAGATAGATACAGATAGGTAGGTAGGTAGATAGATAAATACAGATAGGTAGGTAGGTAGATAGATAGATAGAGATAGGTAGGTAGGTAGATTGATAGATACAGATAGGTAGGTAGGTAGATTGATAGATACAGATAGGTAGGTAGGTAGATAGATAGATACAGATAGGTAGGTAGATAGATAGATAGATAGATAGATAGATAGATAGATAGATAGAGATAGGTAGGTAGGTATGTAGATAGATAAATACAGATAGGTAGGAAGGTAGGTAGATAGATAGAAATAGGTAGGTAGGTAGATAGATAGATAGAGATAGGTAGGTAGGTAGATTGATAGATACAGATAGGTAGGTAGGTAGATAGATAGATAGATAGAGATAGGTAGGTAGGTAGATAGATAAATACAGATAGGTAGGTAGGTAGGTAGATAGATAGAGATAGGTAGGTAGGTAGATAGATAGATACAGATAGGTAGGTAGGTAGATAGATAAATACAGATAGGTAGGTAGGTAGATAGATAGATAGAGATAGGTAGGTAGGTAGATTGATAGATACAGATAGGTAGGTAGGTAGATTGATAGATACAGATAGGTAGGTAGGTAGATTGATAGATACAGATAGGTAGGTAGGTAGATAGATAGATACAGATAGGTAGGTAGGTAGATAGATAAATACAGATAGGTAGGTAGGTAGATAGATAGATAGAGATAGGTAGGTAGGTAGATTGATAGATACAGATAGGTAGGTAGGTAGATTGATAGATACAGATAGGTAGGTAGGTAGATTGATAGATACAGATAGGTAGGTAGGTAGATAGATAGATACAGATAGGTAGGTAGGTAGATAGATAGAGATAGGTAGGTAGGTAGGTAGATAAATACAGATAGGTAGGTAGGTAGGTAGATAGATTGAGATAGGTAGGTAGATAGATAGATAGACATAGGTAGGTAGGCAGATTGATAGATACAGATAGGTAGGTAGGTAGATAGATAGATAGAGATAGGTAGGTAGGTAGATAGATAGACATAGTTAGGTAGGTAGATTGATAGATACAGATAGGTAGGTAGGTAGATAGATAGATACAGATAGGTAGGTAGATAGATAGATAGATAGATAGATAGATAGATAGAGATAGGTAGGTAGGTAGATAGATAAATACAGATAGGTAGGTAGGTAGGTAGATAGATAGAGATAGGTAGGTAGGTAGATAGATAGATAGAGATAGGTAGGTATGTAGATTGATAGATACAGATAGGTAGGTAGGTAGATTGATAGATACAGATAGGTAGGTCGGTAGGTAGATAGATACAGATAGGTAGGTAGGTAGATTGATAGATACAGATAGGTAGGTAGGTAGATAGATACAGATAGGTAGGTAGGTGGATAGATAGAGATAGGTAGGTAGGTAGATAGATAAATACAGATAGGTAGGTAGGTAGGTAGATAGATAGAGATAGGTAGGTAGGTAGATAGATAGATAGAGATAGGTAGGTAGGTAGATTGATAGATACAGATAGGTAGGTAGGTAGATTGATAGATACAGATAGGTAGGTAGGTAGATAGATAGATAGAGATAGGTAGGTAAGTAGATAGATAAATACAGATAGGTAGGTAGGTAGGTAGGTAGATAGAGATAGGTAGGTAGGTAGATAGATAAATACAGATAGGTAGGTAGGTAGGTAGATAGATAGAGATAGGTAGGTAGGTAGATAGATAGATACAGATAGGTAGGTAGGTAGATAGATAAATACAGATAGGTAGGTAGGTAGATAGATAGATAGAGATAGGTAGGTAGGTAGATTGATAGATACAGATAGGTAGGTAGGTAGATTGATAGATACAGATAGGTAGGTAGGTAGATTGATAGATACAGATAGGTAGGTAGGTAGATAGATACAGATAGGTAGGTAGGTGGATAGATAGAGATAGGTAGGTAGGTAGATAGATAAATACAGATAGGTAGGTAGGTAGGAAGATAGATAGAGATAGGTAGGTAGGTAGATAGATAGATAGAGATAGGTAGGTATGTAGATTGATAGATACAGATAGGTAGGTAGGTAGATTGATAGATACAGATAGGTAGGTCGGTAGGTAGATAGATACAGATAGGTAGGTAGGTAGATTGATAGATACAGATAGGTAGGTAGGTAGATAGATAGATAGAGATAGGTAGGTAGGTAGATTGATAGATACAGATAGGTAGGTAGGTAGATTGATAGATACAGATAGGTAGGTAGGTAGATAGATAGATAGAGATAGGTAGGTAAGTAGATAGATAAATACAGATAGGTAGGTAGGTAGGTAGGTAGATAGAGATAGGTAGGTAGGTAGATAGATAAATACAGATAGGTAGGTAGGTAGGTAGATAGATAGAGATAGGTAGGTAGGTAGATAGATAGATACAGATAGGTAGGTAGGTAGATAGATAAATACAGATAGGTAGGTAGGTAGATAGATAGATAGAGATAGGTAGGTAGGTAGATTGATAGATACAGATAGGTAGGTAGGTAGATTGATAGATACAGATAGGTAGGTAGGTAGATTGATAGATACAGATAGGTAGGTAGGTAGATAGATACAGATAGGTAGGTAGGTGGATAGATAGAGATAGGTAGGTAGGTAGATAGATAAATACAGATAGGTAGGTAGGTAGGTAGATAGATAGAGATAGGTAGGTAGGTAGATAGATAGAGATAGGTAGGTATGTAGATTGATAGATACAGATAGGTAGGTAGGTAGATTGATAGATACAGATAGGTAGGTCGGTAGGTAGATAGATACAGATAGGTAGGTAGGTAGATTGATAGATACAGATAGGTAGGTAGGTAGATAGATAGATACAGATAGGTAGGTAGGTAGATAGATAGATAGATAGATAGATAGATAGATAGATAGATAGAGATAGGTAGGTAGGTAGGTAGATAGATAAATACAGATAGGTAGGAAGGTAGGTAGATAGATAGAGATAGGTAGGTAGGTAGATAGATAGATAGAGATAGGTAGGTAGGTAGGTCGATAGATAGAGATAGGTAGGTAGGTAGGTAGATAGATAGATACAGATAGGTAGGTAGGTAGATAGATAAATACAGATAGGTAGATAGGTAGATAGATAGATAGAGATAGGTAGGTAGGTAGAATGATAGATACAGATAGGTAGGTAGGTAGATTGATAGATACAGATAGGTAGGTAGGTAGATTGATAGATACAGATAGGTAGGTAGGTAGATAGATAGAGATAGGTAGGTAGGTAGATAGATAAATACAGATAGGTAGGTAGGTAGGTAGATAGATAGAGATAGGTAGGTAGGTAGATAGATAGATAGAGATAGGTAGGTAGGTAGATAGATACAGATAGGTAGGTAGGTAGATAGATAGATAGAGATAGGTAGGTAGGTAGATTGATAGATACAGATAGGTAGGTAGGTAGATTGATAGATACAGATAGGTAGGTAGGTAGATAGATAGATACAGATAGGTAGGTAGATAGATAGATAGATAGATAGATAGATAGATAGATAGATAGATAGATAGATAGATAGAGATAGGTAGGTAGGTAGGTAGATAGATAAATACAGATAGGTAGGAAGGTAGGTAGATAGATAGAGATAGGTAGGTAGGTAGATAGATAGATAGAGATAGGTAGGTAGGTAGATTGATAGATACAGATAGGTAGGTAGGTAGATAGATAGATAGAGATAGGTAGGTAGGTAGATAGATAAATACAGATTGGTAGGTAGGTAGGTAGATAGATAGAGATAGGTAGGTAGGTAGATAGATAGATACAGATAGGTAGGTAGGTAGATAGATAAATACAGATAGGTAGGTAGGTAGATAGATAGATAGAGATAGGTAGGTAGGTAGATTGATAGATACAGATAGGTAGGTAGGTAGATTGATAGATACAGATAGGTAGGTAGGTAGATTGATAGATACAGATAGGTAGGTAGGTAGATAGATAGATACAGATAGGTAGGTAGGTAGATAGATAAATACAGATAGGTAGGTAGGTAGATAGATAGATAGAGATAGGTAGGTAGGTAGATTGATAGATACAGATAGGTAGGTAGGTAGATTGATAGATACAGATAGGTAGGTAGGTAGATTGATAGATACAGATAGGTAGGTAGGTAGATAGATAGATACAGATAGGTAGGTAGGTAGATAGATAGAGATAGGTAGGTAGGTAGGTAGATAAATACAGATAGGTAGGTAGGTAGGTAGATAGATTGAGATAGGTAGGTAGATAGATAGATAGAGATAGGTAGGTATGTAGATTGATAGATACAGATAGGTAGGTATGTAGATTGATAGATACAGATAGGTAGGTAGGTAGATAGATAGATAGAGATAGGTAGGTAGGTAGATAGATAGACATAGGTAGGTAGGCAGATTGATAGATACAGATAGGTAGGTAGGTAGATAGATAGATAGAGATAGGTAGGTAGGTAGATAGATAGACATAGTTAGGTAGGTAGTTTGATAGATACAGATAGGTAGGTAGGTAGATAGATAGATACAGATAGGTAGGTAGATAGATAGATAGATAGATAGATAGATAGATAGATAGATAGATAGATAGATAGAGATAGGTAGGTAGGTAGATAGATAAATACAGATAGGTAGGTAGGTAGGTAGATAGATAGAGATAGGTAGGTAGGTAGATAGATAGATACAGATAGGTAGGTAGGTAGATAGATAGAGATAGGTAGGTAGGTAGATAGATAAATACAGATAGGTAGGTAGGTAGGTAGATAGATAGAGATAGGTAGGTAGGTAGATAGATAGATAGAGATAGGTAGGTATGTAGATTGATAGATACAGATAGGTAGGTAGGTAGATTGATAGATACAGAAAGGTAGGTAGGTAGGTAGATAGATACAGATAGGTAGGTAGGTAGATTTATAGATACAGATAGGTAGGTAGGTAGATTGATAGATACAGATAGGTAGGTAGGTAGATAGATAGATACAGATAGGTAGGTAGGTAGATAGATAGAGATAGGTAGGTAGGTAGATAGATAAATACAGATAGGTAGGTAGGTAGGTAGATAGATAGAGATAGGTAGGTAGGTAGATAGATAGATAGAGATAGGTAGGTATGTAGATTGATAGATACAGATAGGTAGGTAGGTAGATTGATAGATACAGATAGGTAGGTAGGTAGGTAGATAGATACAGATAGGTAGGTAGGTAGATTGATAGATACAGATAGGTAGGTAGGTAGATAGATAGATACAGATAGGTAGGTAGGTAGATAGATAGATAGAGATAGGTAGGTAGGTAGATAGATAAATACAGATAGGTAGGTAGGTAGGTAGGTAGATAGAGATAGGTAGGTAGGTAGATAGATAAATACAGATAGGTAGGTAGGTAGGTAGATAGATATAGATAGGTAGGTAGGTAGATAGATAGATACAGAGAGGTAGGTAGGTAGATAGATAAATACAGATAGGTAGGTAGGTAGATAGATAGATAGAGATAGGTAGGTAGGTAGGTAGATAGATAGAGATAGGTAGGTAGGTAGATAGATAAATACAGATAGGTAGGTAGGTAGGTAGATAGATAGAGATAGGTAGGTAGGTAGATAGATAGATACAGATAGGTAGGTAGGTAGATAGATAAATACAGATAGGTAGGTAGGTAGATAGATAGATAGATAGAGATAGGTAGGTAGGTAGATAGATAAATACAGATAGGTAGGTAGGTAGGTAGATAGATAGAGATAGGTAGGTAGGTAGATAGATAGATACAGATAGGTAGGTAGGTAGATTGATAGATACAGATAGGTAGGTAGGTAGATTGATAGATACAGATAGGTAGGTAGGTAGATAGATAGATACAGATAGGTAGGTAGATAGATAGATAGATAGATAGATAGATAGATAGATAGATAGATATAGGTAGGTAGGTAGATAGATAAATACAGATAGGTAGGAAGGTAGGTAGATAGATAGAGATAGGTAGGTAGGTAGATAGATAGATAGAGATAGGTAGGTAGGTAGATAGATAAATACAGTTAGGTAGGTAGGTAGGTAGATAGATACAGATAGGTAGGTAGGTTGATAGATAGATAGAGATAGGTAGGTATGTAGATTGATAGATACAGATAGGTAGGTAGGTAGATTGATAGATACAGATAGGTAGGTCGGTAGGTAGATAGATACAGATAGGTAGGTAGGTAGATTGATAGATACAGATAGGTAGGTAGGTAGATAGATAGATACAGATAGGTAGGTAGGTAGATAGATAGATAGAGATTGGTAGGTAGGTAGATAGATAAATACAGATAGGTAGGTAGGTAGGTAGGTAGATAGAGATAGGTAGGTAGGTAGATAGATAAATACAGATAGGTAGGTAGGTAGGTCGATAGATAGAGGTAGGTAGGTAGGTAGATAGATAGATACAGATAGGTAGGTAGGTAGATAGATAAATACAGATAGGTAGATAGGTAGATAGATAGATAGAGATAGGTAGGTAGGTAGGTAGATAGATAGAGATAGGTAGGTAGGTAGATAGATAAATACAGATAGGTAGGTAGGTAGGTAGATAGATAGAGATAGGTAGGTAGGTAGATAGATAGATACAGATAGGTAGGTAGGTAGATAGATAAATACAGATAGGTAGGTAGGTAGATAGATAGATAGAGATAGGTAGGTAGGTAGGTAGATAGATAGAGATAGGTAGGTAGGTAGATAGATAAATACAGATAGGTAGGTAGGTAGGTAGATAGATAGAGATAGGTAGGTAGGTAGATAGATAGATACAGATAGATAGGTAGGTAGATAGATAAATACAGATAGGTAGGTAGGTAGATTGATAGATACAGATAGGTAGGTAGGTAGATTGATAGATACAGATAGGTAGGTAGGTAGATTGATAGATACAGATAGGTAGGTAGGTAGATAGATAGATACAGATAGGTAGGTAGATAGATAGATAGATAGATAGATAGATAGATAGATAGATAGATAGATAGATAGATAGATAGATAGATATAGGTAGGTAGGTAGATAGATAAATACAGATAGGTAGGAAGGTAGGTAGATAGATAGAGATAGGTAGGTAGGTAGATAGATAGATAGAGATAGGTAGGTAGGTAGATAGATAAATACAGATAGGTAGGTAGGTAGGTAGATAGATACAGATAGGTAGGTAGGTAGATAGATAGATACAGATAGGTAGGTAGGTAGATAGATAGAGATAGGTAGGTAGGTAGATAGATAAATACAGATAGGTAGGTAGGTAGGTAGATAGATAGAGATAGGTAGGTAGGTAGATAGATAGATAGAGATAGGTAGGTATGTAGATTGATAGATACAGATGGGTAGGTAGGTAGATAGATAAATACAGATAGGTAGGTAGGTAGATTGATAGATACAGATAGGTAGGTAGGTAGATTGATAGATACAGATAGGTAGGTAGATAGATAGATAGATAGATAGATAGATAGATAGATAGATAGATAGATAGATAGATAGATAGATAGATAGATAGATAGATATAGGTAGGTAGGTAGATAGATAAATACAGATAGGTAGGAAGGTAGGTAGATAGATAGAGATAGGTAGGTAGGTAGATAGATAGATAGAGATAGGTAGGTAGGTAGATTGATAGATACAGATAGGTAGGTAGGTAGATAGATAGATAGAGATAGGTAGGTAGGTAGATAGATAAATACAGATAGGTAGGTAGGTAGATAGATAGATAGAGATAGGTAGGTAGGTAGATAGATAGATACAGATAGGTAGGTAGGTAGATAGATAAATACAGATAGGTAGGTAGGTAGATAGATAGATAGAGATCGGTAGGTAGGTAGATTGATAGATACAGATAGGTAGGTAGGTAGATTGATAGATACAGATAGGTAGGTAGATAGATAGATACAGATAGGTAGGTAGGTAGATAGATAAATACAGATAGGTAGGTAGGTAGATAGATAGATAGAGATAGGTAGGTAGGTAGATTGATAGATACAGATAGGTAGGTAGGTAGATTGATAGATACAGATAGGTAGGTAGGTAGATAGATAGATACAGATAGGTAGGTAGGTAGATAGATAGAGATAGGTAGGTAGGTAGATAGATAAATACAGATAGGTAGGTAGGTAGGTAGATAGATAGAGATAGGTAGGTAGGTAGATAGATAGATAGAGATAGGTAGGTATGTAGATTGATAGATACAGATAGGTAGGTAGGTAGATTGATAGATACAGATAGGTAGGTAGGTAGGTAGATAGATACAGATAGGTAGGTAGGTAGATTGATAGATACAGATAGGTAGGTAGGTAGAAAGATAGATACAGATAGGTAGGTAGGTAGATAGATAGAGATAGGTAGGTAGGTAGATAGATAAATACAGATAGGTAGGTAGGTAGGTAGATAGATAGAGATAGGTAGGTAGATAGATAAATACAGATAGGTAGGAAGGTAGGTAGATAGATAGAGATAGGTAGGTAGGTAGATAGATAGATAGAGATAGGTAGGTAGGTAGATTGATAGATACAGATAGGTAGGTAGGTAGATAGATAGATACAGATAGGTAGGTAGGTAGATAGATAAATACAGATAGGTAGGTAGGTAGATAGATAGATAGAGATAGGTAGGTAGGTAGATTGATAGATACAGATAGGTAGGTAGGTAGATAGATAGATACAGATAGGTAGGTAGGTAGATAGATAGAGATAGGTAGGTAGGTAGATAGATAAATACAGATAGGTAGGTAGGTAGGTAGATAGATAGAGATAGGTAGGTAGGTAGATAGATAGATAGAGATAGGTAGGTATGTAGATTGGTAGATACAGATAGGTAGGTAGGTAGATTGATAGATACAGATAGGTAGGTAGGTAGGTAGATAGATACAGATAGGTAGGAAGGTAGATTGATAGATACAGATAGGTAGGTAGGTAGATAGATAGATAGATAGAGATAGGTAGGTAGGTAGATTGATAGATACAGATAGGTAGGTAGGTAGATAGATAGATACAGATAGGTAGGTAGGTAGATAGATAAATACAGATAGGTAGGTAGGTAGATAGATAGATAGAGATAGGTAGGTAGGTAGATTGATAGATACAGATAGGTAGGTAGGTAGATAGATAGATACAGATAGGTAGGTAGGTAGATAGATAGAGATAGGTAGGTAGGTAGATAGATAAATACATATAGGTAGGTAGGTAGGTAGATAGATAGAGATAGGTAGGTAGGTAGATAGATAGATAGAGATAGGTAGGTATGTAGATTGGTAGATACAGATAGGTAGGTAGGTAGATTGATAGATACAGATAGGTAGGTAGGTAGGTAGATAGATACAGATAGGTAGGAAGGTAGATTGATAGATACAGATAGGTAGGTAGGTAGAAATATAGATACAGATAGGTAGGTAGGTAGATAGATAGATAGAGATAGGTAGGTAGGTAGATAGATAAATACAGATAGGTAGGTAGGTAGGTAGATAGATAGAGATAGGTAGGTAGATAGATAAATACAGATAGGTAGGTAGGTAGGTAGATAGATAGAGATAGGTAGGTAGGTAGATAGATAGATACAGATAGGTAGGTAGGTAGATAGATAAATACAGATAGGTAGTTAGGTAGATAGATAGATAGAGATAGTTAGGTAGGTAGATTGATAGATACAGATAGGTAGGTAGGTAGATTGATAGATACAGATAGGTAGATAGGTAGATTGATAGATACAGATAGGTAGGTAGGTAGATAGATAGAGATAGGTAGGTAGGTAGATAGATAAATACAGATAGGTAGGTAGGTAGATAGATAGATAGAGATAGGTAGGTAGGTAGATTGATAGATACAGATAGGTAGGTAGGTAGATTGATAGATACAGATAGGTAGGTAGGTAGATTGATAGATACAGATAGGTAGGTAGGTAGATAGATAGATACAGATAGGTAGGTAGGTAGATAGATAGAGATAGGTAGGTAGGTAGATAGATAAATACAGATAGGTAGGTAGGTAGGTAGATAGATAGAGATAGGTAGGTAGGTAGATAGATAGATAGAGATAGGTAGGTATGTAGATTGATAGATACAGATAGGTAGGTAGGTAGATTGATAGATACAGATAGGTAGGTAGGTAGGTAGATAGATACAGATAGGTAGGTAGGTAGATTGATAGATACAGATAGGTAGGTAGGTAGAAAGATAGATACAGATAGGTAGGTAGGTAGATAGATAGATAGAGATAGGTAGGTAGGTAGATAGATAAATACAGATAGGTAGGTAGGTAGGTAGATAGATAGAGATAGGTAGGTAGATAGATAAATACAGATAGGTAGGAAGGTAGGTAGATAGATAGAGATAGGTAGGTAGGTAGATAGATAGATAGAGATAGGTAGGTAGGTAGATTGATAGATACAGATAGGTAGGTAGGTAGATAGATAGATACAGATAGGTAGGTAGGTAGATAGATAAATACAGATAGGTAGGTAGGTAGATAGATAGATAGAGATAGGTAGGTAGGTAGATTGATAGATACAGATAGGTAGGTAGGTAGATAGATAGATACAGATAGGTAGGTAGGTAGATAGATAGAGATAGGTAGGTAGGTAGATAGATAAATACAGATAGGTAGGTAGGTAGGTAGATAGATAGAGATAGGTAGGTAGGTAGATAGATAGATAGAGATAGGTAGGTATGTAGATTGGTAGATACAGATAGGTAGGTAGGTAGATTGATAGATACAGATAGGTAGGTAGGTAGGTAGATAGATACAGATAGGTAGGAAGGTAGATTGATAGATACAGATAGGTAGGTAGGTAGATAGATAGATAGATAGAGATAGGTAGGTAGGTAGATTGATAGATACAGATAGGTAGGTAGGTAGATAGATAGATACAGATAGGTAGGTAGGTAGATAGATAAATACAGATAGGTAGGTAGGTAGATAGATAGATAGAGATAGGTAGGTAGGTAGATTGATAGATACAGATAGGTAGGTAGGTAGATAGATAGATACAGATAGGTAGGTAGGTAGATAGATAGAGATAGGTAGGTAGGTAGATAGATAAATACATATAGGTAGGTAGGTAGGTAGATAGATAGAGATAGGTAGGTAGGTAGATAGATAGATAGAGATAGGTAGGTATGTAGATTGGTAGATACAGATAGGTAGGTAGGTAGATTGATAGATACAGATAGGTAGGTAGGTAGGTAGATAGATACAGATAGGTAGGAAGGTAGATTGATAGATACAGATAGGTAGGTAGGTAGAAATATAGATACAGATAGGTAGGTAGGTAGATAGATAGATAGAGATAGGTAGGTAGGTAGATAGATAAATACAGATAGGTAGGTAGGTAGGTAGATAGATAGAGATAGGTAGGTAGATAGATAAATACAGATAGGTAGGTAGGTAGGTAGATAGATAGAGATAGGTAGGTAGGTAGATAGATAGATACAGATAGGTAGGTAGGTAGATAGATAAATACAGATAGGTAGTTAGGTAGATAGATAGATAGAGATAGTTAGGTAGGTAGATTGATAGATACAGATAGGTAGGTAGGTAGATAGATAGAGATAGGTAGGTAGGTAGATAGATAAATACAGATAGGTAGGTAGGTAGGTAGATAGATAGAGATAGGTAGGTAGGTAGATAGATAGATACAGATAGGTAGGTAGGTAGATAGATAAATACAGATAGGTAGGTAGGTAGATAGATAGATAGAGATAGGTAGGTAGGTAGATTGATAGATACAGATAGGTAGGTAGGTAGATTGATAGATACAGATAGGTAGGTAGGTAGATTGATAGATACAGATAGGTAGGTAGGTAGGTAGGTAGATAGATACAGATAGGTAGGTAGATAGATAGATAGATAGATAGATAGATAGATAGATAGATAGATAGATAGATAGATAGATAGATAGATAGATAGGTAGGTAGGTAGATAGATAAATACAGATAGGTAGGAAGGTAGGTAGATAGATAGAGATAGGTAGGTAGGTAGATAGATAGATAGAGATAGGTAGGTAGGTAGATTGATAGATACAGATAGGTAGGTAGGTAGATAGATAGATAGAGATAGGTAGGAAGGTAGATAGATAAATACAGTTAGGTAGGTAGGTAGGTAGATAGATAGAGATAGGTAGGTAGGTAGATAGATAGATACAGATAGGTAGGTAGGTAGATAGATAAATACAGATAGGTAGGTAGGTAGATAGATAGATAGAGATAGGTAGGTAGGTAGATTGATAGATACAGATAGGTAGGTAGGTAGATAGATAGATAGAGATATGTAGGTAGTTAGATTGATAGATACAGATAGGTAGGTAGGTAGATTGATAGATACAGATAGGTAGGTAGGTAGATTGATAGATACAGATAGGTAGGTAGGTAGATAGATAGATACAGATAGGTAGGTAGGTAGATAGATAGAGATAGGTAGGTAGGTAGGTAGATAAATACAGATAGGTAGGTAGGTAGGTAGATAGATTGAGATAGGTAGGTAGATAGATAGATAGAGATAGGTAGGTATGTAGATTGATAGATACAGATAGGTAGGTATGTAGATTCATAGATACAGATAGGTAGGTAGGTAGATAGATAGATAGAGATAGGTAGGTAGGTAGATAGATAGACATAGGTAGGTAGGCAGATTGATAGATACAGATATGTAGGTAGGTAGATAGATAGATAGAGATAGGTAGGTAGGTAGATAGATAGACATAGTTAGGTAGGTAGATTGATAGATACAGATAGGTAGGTAGGTAGATAGATAGATACAGATAGGTAGGTAGATAGATAGATAGATAGATAGATAGATAGATAGATAGATAGATAGATAGATAGATAGAGATAGGTAGGTAGGTAGATAGATAAATACAGATAGGTAGGTAGGTAGGTAGATAGATAGAGATAGGTAGGTAGGTACATAGATAGATACAGATAGGTAGGTAGGTAGATAGATAGAGATAGGTAGGTAGGTAGATAGATAAATACAGATAGGTAGGTAGGTAGGTAGATAGATAGAGATAGATAGGTAGGTAGATAGATAGATAGAGATAGGTAGGTATGTAGATTGATAGATACAGATAGGTAGGTAGGTAGATTGATAGATACAGAAAGGTAGGTAGGTAGGTAGATAGATACAGATAGGTAGGTAGGTAGATTGATAGATACAGATAGTTAGGTAGGTAGATTGATAGATACAGATAGGTAGGTAGGTAGATAGATAGATACAGATAGGTAGGTAGGTAGATAGATAGAGATAGGTTGGTAGGTAGATAGATAAATACAGATAGGTAGGTAGGTAGGTAGGTAGATAGAGATAGGTAGGTAGGTAGATAGATAAATACAGATAGGTAGGTAGGTAGGTAGATAGATAGAGATAGGTAGGTAGGTAGATAGATAGATACAGATAGGTAGGTAGGTAGATAGATAAATACAGATAGGTAGGTAGGTAGATAGATAGAGATAGGTAGGTAGGTAGATTGATAGATACAGATAGGTAGGTAGGTAGATTGATAGATAGAGATAGGTAGGTAGGTAGATTGATAGATACAGATAGGTAGGTAGGTAGATAGATACAGATAGGTAGGTAGGTAGATAGATAGAGATAGGTAGGTATGTAGATAGATAAATACAGATAGGTATGTAGGTAGGTAGATAGATAGAGATAGGTAGGTAGGTAGATAGATAGATAGAGATAGGTAGGTATGTAGATTGATAGATACAGATAGGTAGGTAGGTAGATTGATAGATACAGATAGGTAGGTCGGTAGGTAGATAGATACAGATAGGTAGGTAGGTAGATTGATAGATACAGATAGGTAGGTAGGTAGATAGATAGATACAGATAGGTAGGTAGGTAGATAGATAGATAGAGATAGGTAGGTAGGTAGATAGATAAATAGAGATAGGTAGGTAGGTAGGTAGGTCGATAGAGATAGGTAGGTAGGTAGATAGATAAATAAAGATAGGTAGGTAGGTAGGTCGATAGATAGAGATAGGTAGGTAGGTAGGTAGATAGATAGATACAGATAGGTAGGTAGGTAGATAGATAAATACAGATAGGTAGATAGGTAGATAGATAGATAGAGATAGGTAGGTAGGTAGAATGATAGATACAGATAGGTAGGTAGGTAGATTGATAGATACATATAGGTAGGTAGGTAGATTGATAGATACAGATAGGTAGGTAGGTAGATAGATAGATAAAGATAGGTAGGTAGGTAGATAGATAGAGATAGGTAGGTAGGTAGATAGATAAATACAGATAGGTAGGTAGGTAGGTAGATAGATAGAGATAGGTAGGTAGGTAGATAGATAGATAGAGATAGGTAGGTATGTAGATTGATAGATACAGATAGGTAGGTAGGTAGATTGATAGATACAGATAGGTAGGTAGGTAGGTAGATAGATACAGATAGGTAGGTAGGTAGATTGATAGATACAGATAGGTAGATAGGTAGATAGATAGATACAGATAGGTAGGTAGGTAGATAGATAGATAGAGATAGGTAGGTAGGTAGATAGATAAATACAGATAGGTAGGTAGGTAGGTAGGTAGATAGAGATAGGTAGGTAGGTAGATAGATAAATACAGATAGGTAGGTAGGTAGGTAGATAGATAGAGATAGGTAGGTAGGTAGATAGATAGATACAGATAGGTAGGTAGGTAGATAGATAAATACAGATAGGTAGGTAGGTAGATAGATAGATAGAGATAGGTAGGTAGGTAGGTAGATAGATAGAGATAGGTAGGTAGGTAGATAGATAAATACAGATAGGTAGGTAGGTAGGTAGATAGATAGAGATAGGTAGGTAGGTAGATAGATAGATACAGATAGGTAGGTAGGTAGATAGATAAATACAGATAGGTAGGTAGGTAGATAGATAGAGATAGGTAGGTAGGTAGATAGATAGATACAGATAGGTAGGTAGGTAGATAGATAGAGATAGGTAGGTAGGTAGATAGATAGATACAGATAGGTAGGTAGGTAGATAGATAAATACAGATAGGTAGGTAGGTAGATTGATAGATAGAGATAGGTCGGTATGTAGATTGATAGATACAGATAGGTAGGTAGGTAGATTGATAGATACAGATAGGTAGGTAGGTAGATAGATAGATACAGATAGGTAGGTAGGTAGGTAGATAGATAGATAGATAGATAGATAGATAGATAGATAGATAGATAGATAGATAGATAGATCGAGATAGGTAGGTAGGTAGATAGATAGATACAGATAGGTAGGTAGGTAGATAGATAGATACAGATAGGTTTGTAGATAGATAGATAGATAGATAGATAGATAGATAGATAGATAGATAGATAGATAGATTGATAGAGATAGGTAGGTAGGTAGATAGATAAATACAGATAGGCAGGAAGGTAGGTAGATAGATAGAGATAGGTAGGTAGGTAGATAGATAGATAGAGATAGGTAGGTAGGTAGATTGATAGATACATATAGGTAGGTAGGTAGATTGATAGATACAGATAGGTAGGTAGATAGATAGATAGATACAGATAGGTAGGTAGGTAGATAGATAGATAGAGATAGGTAGGTAGGTAGATAGATAAATACAGATAGGTAGGTAGGTAGGTAGATAGATAGAGATAGGTAGGTAGGTAGATTGATAGATACAGATAGGTAGGTAGGTAGATTGATAGATACAGATAGGTAGGTAGGTAGATAGATAGATACAGATAGGTAGGTAGGTAGGTAGGTAGATAGATAGATAGATAGATAGATAGATAGATAGATAGATAGATAGATAGATAGATAGATAGATAGATCGAGATAGGTAGGTAGGTAGATAGATAGATACAGATAGGTAGGTAGGTAGATAGATAGATACAGATAGGTTTGTAGATAGATAGATAGATAGATAGATAGATAGATAGATAGATAGATAGATAGATAGATAGATAGAGATAGGTAGGTAGGTAGATAGATAAATACAGATAGGTAGGAAGGTAGGTAGATAGATAGAGATAGGTAGGTAGGTAGATAGATAAATACAGATAGGTAGGTAGGTAGGTAGATAGATAGAGATAGGTAGGTAGGTAGATAGATAGATACAGATAGGTAGGTAGGTAGATAGATAGAGATAGGTAGGTAGGTAGATAGATAAATACAGATAGGTAGGTAGGTAGGTAGATAGATAGAGATAGGTAGGTAGGTAGATAGATATATACAGATAGGTAGGTAGGTAGATAGATAGAGATAGGTAGGTAGGTAGATAGATAGATACAGATAGGTAGGTAGGTAGATTGATAAATACAGATAGGTAGGTAGGTAGATTGATAGATACAGATAGGTAGGTAGGTAGATTGATAGATACAGATAGGTAGGTAGGTAGGTAGATAGATAGATAGATAGATAGATAGATAGTTAGATAGATAGATAGATAGATAGATAGATTGATAGAGATAGGTAGGTAGGTAGATAGATAAATACAGATAGGTAGGAAGGTAGGTAGATAGATAGACATAGGTAGGTAGGTAGATAGATAGATAGAGATAGGTAGGTAGGTAGATTGATAGATACATATAGGTAGGTAGGTAGATTGATAGATACAGATAGGTAGGTAGATAGATAGATACAGATAGGTAGGTAGGTAGGTAGATAGATAGAGATAGGTAGGTAGGTAGATAGATAGATAGAGATAGGTAGGTAGGTAGATAGATAGACATAGGTAGGTAGGTAGATTGATAGATACAGATAGGTAGGTAGGTAGATTGATAGATACAGATACGTAGGTAGGTAGATAGATAGATACAGATAGGTAGGTAGGTAGATAGATAGATACAGATAGGTAGGTAGGTAGATTGATAGATACAGATAGGTAGGTAGGTAGATAGATAGATACAGATAGGTAGGTAGGTAGATAGATACAGATAGGTAGGTAGGTAGATAGATAAATACAGATAGGTAGGTAGGTAGGTAGGTAGATAGAGATAGGTAGGTAGGTAGATAGATAGATAGAGATAGGTAGGTAGGTAGATTGATAGATAGAGATAGGTAGGTAGGTAGATAGATAAATACAGATAGGTAGGTAGGTAGGTAGATAGATAGAGATAGGTAGGTAGGTAGATAGATAGATAGAGATAGGTAGGTAGGTAGATTGATAGATACAGATAGGTAGGTAGGTAGATTGATAGATACAGATAGGTAGGTAGGTAGATAGATAGATACAGATAGGTAGGTAGGTAGATAGATAGAGATAGGTAGGTAGGTAGATAGATAAATACAGGTAGGTAGGTAGGTAGGTAGATAGATAGAGATAGGTAGGTAGGTAGATAGATAGATAGAGATAGGTAGGTATGTAGATTGATAGATACAGATAGGTAGGTAGGTAGATTGATAGATACAGATAGGTAGGTAGGTAGGTAGATAGATACAGATAGGTAGGTAGGTAGATTGATAGATACAGATAGGTAGGTATGTAGATAGATAGATACAGATAGGTAGGTAGGTAGATAGATAGGGATAGGTAGGTAGGTAGATAGATAAATACAGATAGGTAGGTAGGTAGGTAGATAGATAGAGATAGGTAGGTAGGTAGATAGATAGATAGAGATAGGTAGGTATGTAGATTGATAGATACAGATAGGTAGGTAGGTAGATTGATAGATACAGATAGGTAGGTAGGTAGATTGATAGATACAGATAGGTAGGTAGGTAGATAGATAGATAGATAGAGATAGGTAGGTAGATAGATAGATAGATAGATAGATAGAGATAGGTAGGTAGGTAGATAGATAAATATAGATAGGTAGGTAGGAAGATAGATAAATACAGATAGGTAGGTAGGTAGATAGATAGAGATAGGTAGGTAGGTAGATTGATAGATACAGATAGGTAGGTAGGTAGATTGACAGATACAGATAGGTAGGTAGGTAGGTAGATAGATACTGATAGGTAGGTAGGTAGATAGATAGATACAGATAGGTAGGTAGGTAGATAGATAGATAGAGATAGGTAGGTAGGTAGATAGATAGATAGAGATAGGTAGGTAGGTAGATAGATAAATACATATAGGTAGGTAGATAGATAGATAGATAGAGATAGGTAGGTAGGTAGATAGATAAATACAGATAGGTAGGTAGGTAGGTAGATAGATACAGATAGGTAGGTAGGTAGATAGATAAATACAGATAGGTAGGTAGGTAGATAGATAGATAGAGATAGGTAGGTAGGTAGATTGATAGATACAGATAGGTAGGTAGGTAGATTGATAGATACAGATAGGTAGGTAGGTAGATTGATAGATACAGATAGGTAGGTAGGTAGATAGATAGATACAGATAGGTAGGTAGGTAGATAGATAGAGATAGGTAGGTAGGTAGATACATAAATACAGGTAGGTAGGTAGGTAGGTAGATAGATAGAGATAGGTAGGTAGGTAGATAGATAGATAGAGATAGGTAGGTATGTAGATTGATAGATACAGATAGGTAGGTAGGTAGATTGATAGATACAGATAGGTAGGTAGGTAGGTAGATAGATACAGATAGGTAGGTAGATAGATTGATAGATACAGATAGGTAGGTATGTAGATAGATAGATACAGATAGGTAGGTAGGTAGATAGATAGGGATAGGTAGGTAGGTAGATAGATAAATACAGATAGGTAGGTAGGTAGGTAGATAGATAGAGATAGGTAGGTAGGTAGATAGATAGATAGAGATAGGTAGGTATGTAGATTGATAGATACAGATAGGTAGGTAGGTAGATTGATAGATACAGATAGGTAGGTAGGTAGATTGATAGATACAGATAGGTAGGTAGGTAGATAGATAGATAGAGATAGGTAGGTAGATAGATAGATAGATAGATAGAGATAGGTAGGTAGGTAGATAGATAAATATAGATAGGTAGGTAGGAAGATAGATAAATACAGATAGGTAGGTAGGTAGATAGATAGAGATAGGTAGGTAGGTAGATTGATAGATACAGATAGGTAGGTAGGTAGATTGACAGATACAGATAGGTAGGTAGGTAGGTAGATAGATACTGATAGGTAGGTAGGTAGATTGATAGATACAGATAGGTAGGTAGGTAGGTAGATAGATAGATACAGATAGGTAGGTAGGTAGATAGATAGATAGAGATAGGTAGGTAGGTAGATAGATAGATAGAGATAGGTAGGTAGGTAGATAGATAAATACATATAGGTAGGTAGATAGATAGATAGATAGAGATAGGTAGGTAGGTAGATAGATAAATACAGATAGGTAGGTAGGTAGGTAGATAGATACAGATAGGTAGGTAGGTAGATAGATAAATACAGATAGGTAGGTAGGTAGATAGATAGATAGAGATAGGTAGGTAGGTAGATTGATAGATAGAGATAGGTAGGTAGGTAGATTGATAGATACAGATAGGTAGGTAGGTAGATAGATAGATAGAGATAGGTAGGTAGGTACATAGATAGACATAGGTAGGTAGGTAGATTGATAGATATAGATAGGTAGGTAGGTAGATAGATAGATACAGATAGGTAGGTAGGTAGATAGATAGATAGATAGATAGATAGATAGATAGATAGATAGATAGATAGATAGATAGATAGATAGATAGATAGATAGAGATAGGTAGGTAGGTAGATAGATAAATACAGATAGGTAGGTAGGTAGGTAGATAGATAGAGATAGGTAGGTAGGTAGATAGATAGATACAGATAGGTAGGTAGGTAGATAGATAGACAGATAGAGATAGGTAGGTAGGTAGATTGATAGATACAGATAGGTAGGTAGGTAGATAGATAGATAGAGATAGGTAGGTAGATAGATAGATAGATAGATAGATAGATAGATAGATAGATAGATAGATAGATAGAGATAGGTAGGTAGGTAGATAGATAAATACAGATAGGTAGGTAGGTAGATAGATAAATACAGATAGGTAGGTAGGTAGATAGATAGATAGAGATAGGTAGGTAGTTAGATTGATAGATACAGATAGGTAGGTAGGTAGATTGACAGATACAGATAGGTACGTAGGTAGGTAGATAGATACTGATAGGTAGGTAGGTAGATTGATAGATACAGATAGGTAGGTAGGTAGATAGATAGATACAGATAGGTAGGTAGGTAGATAGATAGATAGAGATAGGTAGGTAGGTAGATAGATAAATACAGATAGGTAGGTAGATAGATAGATAGAGATAGGTAGGTAGGTAGATAGATAAATACAGTTAGGTAGGTAGGTAGGTAGATAGATACAGATAGGTAGGTAGGTAGATAGATAGATACAGATAGGTAGGTAGGTAGATAGATAGATAGAGATAGGTAGGTAGGTAGATTGATAGATCGAGATAGGAAGGTAGGTAGATTGATAGATACAGATAGGTAGGTAGGTAGATAGATAGATAGAGATAGGTAGGTAGGTAGATAGATAGACATAGGTAGGTAGGTAGATTGATAGATACAGATAGGTAGGTAGGTAGATTGATAGATACAGATACGTAGGTAGGTAGATAGATAGATACAGATAGGTAGGTAGGTAGATAGATAGATACAGATAGATAGGTAGGTAGATTGATAGATACAGATAGGTAGGTAGGTAGATTGGTAGATACAGATAGGTAGGTAGGTAGATTGATAGATACAGATAGGTAGGTAGGTAGATAGACAGATACAGATAGGTAGGTAGATACATAGATAGAGATAGGTAGGTAGGTAGATAGATAAATACAGATAGGTAGGTAGGTAGGTAGATAGATAGAGATAGGTAGGTAGATAGATAGATAGAGATAGGTAGGTAGGTAGATTGATAGATACAGATAGGTAGGTAGGTAGATTGATAAATACAGATAGGTAGGTAGGTAGGTAGATAGATAGAGATAGGTAGGTAGGTAGATAGATAAATACAGATAGGTAGGTAGGTAAGTAGATAGATAGAGATAGGTAGGTAGGTAGATAGATAGATACAGATAGGTAGGTAGGTAGATAGATAGATACAGATAGGTAGGTAGATAGATAAATACAGATAGGTAGGTAGGTAGGTAGATAGATAGACATAGGTAGGTAGGTAGATTGATAGATACAGATAGGTAGGTAGGTAGGTAGATAGATAGAGATAGGTAGGTAGGTAGATTGGTAGATACAGATAGGTAGGTAGGTAGATAGATAGATACAGATAGGTAGGTAGGTAGATAGATAGAGATAGGTAGGTAGGTAGATAGATAAATACAGATAGGTAGGTAGGTAGGTAGATAGAGATAGGTACGTAGGTAGATAGATAGATAGAGATAGGTAGGTAGGTAGATTGATAGATAGAGATAGGTAGGTAGGTAGATAGATAAATACAGATAGGTAGGTAGGTAGATAGATAGAGATAGGTAGGTAGGTAGATAGATAGATAGATATAGGTAGGTAGGTAGATTGATAGATACAGATAGGTAGGTAGGTAGATTGGTAGATACAGATAGGTAGGTAGGTAGATTGATAGATACAGATAGGTAGGTAGGTAGATAGACAGATACAGATAGGTAGGTAGGTAGATAGATAGAGATAGGTATGTAGGTAGATAGATAAATACAGATAGGTAGGTAGGTAGGTAGGTAGATAGATAGAGATAGGTAGGTAGATAGATAGATAGAGATAGGTAGGTAGGTAGATTGATAGATACAGATAGGTAGGTAGGTAGATTGATAAATACAGACAGGTAGGTAGGTAGGTAGATAGATAGAGATAGGTAGGTAGATAGATAAATACAGATAGGTAGGTAGGTAGGTAGATAGATAGAGATAGGTAGGTAGGTAGATAGATAGATACAGATAGGTAGGTAGGTAGATAGATAGATACAGATAGGTAGGTAGATAGATAAATACAGATAGGTAGGTAGGTAGGTAGATAGATAGACATAGGTAGGTAGGTAGATTGATAGATACAGATAGGTAGGTAGGTAGATAGATAGATAGAGATAGGTAGGTAGGTAGATTGATAGATACAGATAGGTAGGTAGGTAGATTGATAGATACAGATAGGTAGGTAGGTAGATAGACACAGATAGGTAGGTAGATAGATAGATAGATAGATAGATAGATAGATAGATAGATAGATAGATAGATAGATAGAGATAGGTAGGTAGGTAGATAGATAAATACAGATAGGTAGGTAGGTAGGTAGATTGATAGATACAGTTAGGTAGGTAGGTAGATAGATAGATAGAGATAGGTAGGTAGGTAGATTGATAGATACAGATAGGTAGGTAGGTAGATTGGTAGATACAGATAGGTAGGTAGGTAGATTGATAGATACAGATAGGTAGGTAGGTAGATAGACAGATACAGATAGGTAGGTAGGTACATAGATAGAGATAGGTAGGTAGGTAGATAGATAAATACAGATAGGTAGGTAGGTAGATAGATAGAGATAGGTAGGTAGATAGATAGATAGAGATAGGTAGGTAGGTAGATTGATAGATACAGATAGGTAGGTAGGTAGATTGATAAATACAGATAGTTAGGTAGGTAGGTAGATAGATAGAGATAGGTAGGTAGGTAGATAGATAAATACAGATAGGTAGGTAGGTAAGTAGATAGATAGAGATAGGTAGGTAGGTAGATAGATAGATACAGATAGGTAGGTAGGTAGATAGATAGATACAGATAGGTAGGTAGATAGATAAATACAGATAGGTAGGTAGGTAGGTAGATAGATAGACATAGGTAGGTAGGTAGATTGATAGATACAGATAGGTAGGTAGGTAGGTAGATAGATAGAGATAGGTAGGTAGGTAGATTGGTAGATACAGATAGGTAGGTAGGTAGATAGATAGATACAGATAGGTAGGTAGGTAGATAGATAGAGATAGGTAGGTAGGTAGATAGATAAATACAGATAGGTAGGTAGGTAGGTAGGTAGATAGAGATAGGTACGTAGGTAGATAGATAGATAGAGATAGGTAGGTAGGTAGATTGATAGATAGAGATAGGTAGGTAGGTAGATAGATAAATACAGATAGGTAGGTAGGTAGATAGATAGAGATAGGTAGGTAGGTAGATAGATAGATAGAGATAGGTAGGTAGGTAGATTGATAGATACAGATAGGTAGGTAGGTAGATTGATAGATACAGATAGGTAGGTAGGTAGATAGACAGTTACAGATAGGTAGGTAGGTAGATAGATAGAGATAGGTATGTAGGTAGATAGATAAATACAGATAGGTAGGTAGGTAGGTAGGTAGATAGATAGAGATAGGTAGGTAGATAGATAGATAGAGATAGGTAGGTAGGTAGATTGATAGATACAGATAGGTAGGTAGGTAGATTGATAAATACAGATAGGTAGGTAGGTAGGTAGATAGATAGAGATAGGTAGGTAGATAGATAAATACAGATAGGTAGGTAGGTAGGTAGATAGATAGAGATAGGTAGGTAGGTAGATAGATAGATACAGATAGGTAGGTAGGTAGATAGATAGATACAGATAGGTAGGTAGATAGATAAATACAGATAGGTAGGTAGGTAGGTAGATAGATAGACATAGGTAGGTAGGTAGATTGATAGATACAGATAGGTAGGTAGGTAGATAGATAGATAGAGATAGGTAGGTAGGTAGATTGATAGATACAGGTAGGTAGGTAGGTAGATTGATAGATACAGATAGGTAGGTAGGTAGATAGACACAGATAGGTAGGTAGGTAGATAGATAGATAGATAGATAGATAGATAGATAGATAGATAGATAGATAGATAGATAGATAGATAGATAGATAGATAGATAAATAGATAGAGATAGGTAGGTAGATAGATAAATACAGATAGGTAGGTAGGTAGGTAGATTGATAGATACAGTTAGGTAGGTAGGTAGATAGATAGAGATAGGTAGGTAGGTAGATAGATAAATACAGATACGTAGGTAGGTAGGTAGATAGATAGAGATAGGTAGGTACGTAGATAGATAGATAGAGATAGGTAGGTATGTAGATTGATAGATACAAATAGGTAGGTAGGTAGATTGATAGATACAGATAAGTAGGTAGGTAGGTAGATAGATACAGATAGGTAGGTAGGTAGATTGATAGATACAGATAGGTAGGTAGGTAGATAGATAGATAGAGATAGGTAGGTAGGTAGATAGATAAATACAGATAGGTAGGTAGGTAGGTAGATAGATAGAGATAGGTAGGTAGGTAGATAGATAGATACAGATAGGTAGGTAGGTAGGTAGATAAATACAGATAGGTAGGTAGGTAGATAGATTGATAGAGATAGGTAGGTAGGTAGATTGATAGATACAGATAGGTAGGTAGGTAGATTGATAGATACAGATAGGTAGGTAGGTAGATAGATAGATACAGATAGGTAGGTAGATAGAAATAGATAGATAGATAGATAGATAGATAGATAGATAGATAGATAGATAGATAGAGATAGGTAGGTAGGTAGATAGATAAATACAGATAGGTAGGAAGGTAGGTAGATAGATAGAGATAGGTAGGTAGGTAGATAGATAGATAGAGATATGTAGGTAGGTAGATTGATAGATACAGATAGGTAGGTAGGTAGATTGATAGATACAGATAGGTAGGTAGGTAGATAGATAGATTCAGATAGGTAGGTAGGTAGATAGATAGATAGAGATAGGTAGGTAGGTAGATAGATAAATACAGATAGGTAGGTAGGTAGGTAGATAGATAGAGATAGGTAGGTAGGTAGGTAGATAGATACAGATAGGTAGGTAGGTAGATAGATAAATACAGATAGGTAGGTAGGTAGATAGATAGATAGAGATAGGTAGGTAGGTAGATTGATAGATACAGATAGGTAGGTAGGTAGATTGATAGATACAGATAGGTAGGTAGGTAGATTGATAGATACAGATAGGTAGGTAGGTAGATAGATAGATACAGATAGGTAGGTAGGTAGATAGATAAATACAGATAGGTAGGTAGGTAGATAGATAGAGATAGGTAGGTAGGTAGATTGATAGATACAGATAAGTAGGTAGGTAGATTGATAGATACAGATAGGTAGGTAGGTAGATAGATAGAGATAGGTAGGTAGGTAGATAGATAAATACAGATAGGTAGGTAGGTAGGTAGATAGATAGAGATAGGTAGGTAGGTAGATAGATAGATAGAGATAGGTAGGTATGTAGATTGATAGATACAGATAGGTAGGTAGGTAGATAGATAGATAGAGATAGGTAGGTAGGTAGATAGATAGACATAGGTATGTAGGTAGATTGATAGATACAGATAGGTAGGTAGGTAGATTGATAGATACAGATAGGTAGGTAGGTAGGTAGATAGATACAGATAGGTAGGTAGGTAGATTGATAGATACAGATAGGTAGGTAGGTAGATAGATAGATACAGATAGGTAGGTAGGTAGATAGATAGATAGATAGATAGAGATAGGTAGGTAGGTAGATAGATAGAGATAGGTAGGTAGGTAGATTGATAGATACAGATACGTAGGTAGGTAGATAGATAGATACAGATAGGTAGGTAGGTAGATAGATAGATACAGATAGATAGGTAGGTAGATTGATAGATACAGATAGGTAGGTAGGTAGATTGGTAGATACAGATAGGTAGGTAGGTAGATTGATAGATACAGATAGGTAGGTAGGTAGATAGACAGATACAGATAGGTAGGTAGATACATAGATAGAGATAGGTAGGTAGGTAGATAGATAAATACAGATAGGTAGGTAGGTAGGTAGATAGATAGAGATAGGTAGGTAGATAGATAGATAGAGATAGGTAGGTAGGTAGATTGATAGATACAGATAGGTAGGTAGGTAGATTGATAAATACAGATAGGTAGGTAGGTAGGTAGATAGATAGAGATAGGTAGGTAGGTAGATAGATAAATACAGATAGGTAGGTAGGTAAGTAGATAGATAGAGATAGGTAGGTAGGTAGATAGATAGATACAGATAGGTAGGTAGGTAGATAGATAGATACAGATAGGTAGGTAGATAGATAAATACAGATAGGTAGGTAGGTAGGTAGATAGATAGACATAGGTAGGTAGGTAGATTGATAGATACAGATAGGTAGGTAGGTAGGTAGATAGATAGAGATAGGTAGGTAGGTAGATTGGTAGATACAGATAGGTAGGTAGGTAGATAGATAGATACAGATAGGTAGGTAGGTAGATAGATAGAGATAGGTAGGTAGGTAGATAGATAAATACAGATAGGTAGGTAGGTAGGTAGATAGAGATAGGTACGTAGGTAGATAGATAGATAGAGATAGGTAGGTAGGTAGATTGATAGATAGAGATAGGTAGGTAGGTAGATAGATAAATACAGATAGGTAGGTAGGTAGATAGATAGAGATAGGTAGGTAGGTAGATAGATAGATAGATATAGGTAGGTAGGTAGATTGATAGATACAGATAGGTAGGTAGGTAGATTGGTAGATACAGATAGGTAGGTAGGTAGATTGATAGATACAGATAGGTAGGTAGGTAGATAGACAGATACAGATAGGTAGGTAGGTAGATAGATAGAGATAGGTATGTAGGTAGATAGATAAATACAGATAGGTAGGTAGGTAGGTAGGTAGATAGATAGAGATAGGTAGGTAGATAGATAGATAGAGATAGGTAGGTAGGTAGATTGATAGATACAGATAGGTAGGTAGGTAGATTGATAAATACAGACAGGTAGGTAGGTAGGTAGATAGATAGAGATAGGTAGGTAGATAGATAAATACAGATAGGTAGGTAGGTAGGTAGATAGATAGAGATAGGTGGGTAGGTAGATAGATAGATACAGATAGGTAGGTAGGTAGATAGATAGATACAGATAGGTAGGTAGATAGATAAATACAGATAGGTAGGTAGGTAGGTAGATAGATAGACATAGGTAGGTAGGTAGATTGATAGATACAGATAGGTAGGTAGGTAGATAGATAGATAGAGATAGGTAGGTAGGTAGATTGATAGATACAGATAGGTAGGTAGGTAGATTGATAGATACAGATAGGTAGGTAGGTAGATAGACACAGATAGGTAGGTAGATAGATAGATAGATAGATAGATAGATAGATAGATAGATAGATAGATAGATAGATAGAGATAGGTAGGTAGGTAGATAGATAAATACAGATAGGTAGGTAGGTAGGTAGATTGATAGATACAGTTAGGTAGGTAGGTAGATAGATAGATAGAGATAGGTAGGTAGGTAGATAGATAGACATAGGTAGGTAGGTAGATTGATAGATACAGATAGGTAGGTAGGTAGATTGATAGATACAGATACGTAGGTAGGTAGATAGATAGATACAGATAGGTAGGTAGGTAGATAGATAGATACAGATAGGTAGGTAGGTAGATTGATAGATACAGATAGGTAGGTAGGTAGATTGGTAGATACAGATAGGTAGGTAGGTAGATTGATAGATACAGATAGGTAGGTAGGTAGATAGACAGATACAGATAGGTAGGTAGGTACATAGATAGAGATAGGTAGGTAGGTAGATAGATAAATACAGATAGGTAGGTAGGTAGGTAGATAGATAGAGATAGGTAGGTAGATAGATAGATAGAGATAGGTAGGTAGGTAGATTGATAGATACAGATAGGTAGGTAGGTAGATTGATAAATACAGATAGTTAGGTAGGTAGGTAGATAGATAGAGATAGGTAGGTAGGTAGATAGATAAATACAGATAGGTAGGTAGGTAAGTAGATAGATAGAGATAGGTAGGTAGGTAGATAGATAGATACAGATAGGTAGGTAGGTAGATAGATAGATACAGATAGGTAGGTAGATAGATAAATACAGATAGGTAGGTAGGTAGGTAGATAGATAGACATAGGTAGGTAGGTAGATTGATAGATACAGATAGGTAGGTAGGTAGGTAGATAGATAGAGATAGGTAGGTAGGTAGATTGGTAGATACAGATAGGTAGGTAGGTAGATAGATAGATACAGATAGGTAGGTAGGTAGATAGATAGAGATAGGTAGGTAGGTAGATAGATAAATACAGATAGGTAGGTAGGTAGGTAGGTAGATAGAGATAGGTACGTAGGTAGATAGATAGATAGAGATAGGTAGGTAGGTAGATTGATAGATAGAGATAGGTAGGTAGGTAGATAGATAAATACAGATAGGTAGGTAGGTAGATAGATAGAGATAGGTAGGTAGGTAGATAGATAGATAGAGATAGGTAGGTAGGTAGATTGATAGATACAGATAGGTAGGTAGGTAGATTGATAGATACAGATAGGTAGGTAGGTAGATAGACAGTTACAGATAGGTAGGTAGGTAGATAGATAGAGATAGGTATGTAGGTAGATAGATAAATACAGATAGGTAGGTAGGTAGGTAGGTAGATAGATAGAGATAGGTAGGTAGATAGATAGATAGAGATAGGTAGGTAGGTAGATTGATAGATACAGATAGGTAGGTAGGTAGATTGATAAATACAGATAGGTAGGTAGGTAGGTAGATAGATAGAGATAGGTAGGTAGATAGATAAATACAGATAGGTAGGTAGGTAGGTAGATAGATAGAGATAGGTAGGTAGGTAGATAGATAGATACAGATAGGTAGGTAGGTAGATAGATAGATACAGATAGGTAGGTAGATAGATAAATACAGATAGGTAGGTAGGTAGGTAGATAGATAGAGATAGGTAGGTAGGTAGATTGGTAGATACAGATAGGTAGGTAGGTAGATAGATAGATACAGATAGGTAGGTAGGTAGATAGATAGAGATAGGTAGGTAGGTAGATAGATAAATACAGATAGGTAGGTAGGTAGGTAGATAGAGATAGGTACGTAGGTAGATAGATAGATAGAGATAGGTAGGTAGGTAGATTGATAGATAGAGATAGGTAGGTAGGTAGATAGATAAATACAGATAGGTAGGTAGGTAGATAGATAGAGATAGGTAGGTAGGTAGATAGATAGATAGATATAGGTAGGTAGGTAGATTGATAGATACAGATAGGTAGGTAGGTAGATTGGTAGATACAGATAGGTAGGTAGGTAGATTGATAGATACAGATAGGTAGGTAGGTAGATAGACAGATACAGATAGGTAGGTAGGTAGATAGATAGAGATAGGTATGTAGGTAGATAGATAAATACAGATAGGTAGGTAGGTAGGTAGGTAGATAGATAGAGATAGGTAGGTAGATAGATAGATAGAGATAGGTAGGTAGGTAGATTGATAGATACAGATAGGTAGGTAGGTAGATTGATAAATACAGACAGGTAGGTAGGTAGGTAGATAGATAGAGATAGGTAGGTAGATAGATAAATACAGATAGGTAGGTAGGTAGGTAGATAGATAGAGATAGGTAGGTAGGTAGATAGATAGATACAGATAGGTAGGTAGGTAGATAGATAGATACAGATAGGTAGGTAGATAGATAAATACAGATAGGTAGGTAGGTAGGTAGATAGATAGACATAGGTAGGTAGGTAGATTGATAGATACAGATAGGTAGGTAGGTAGATAGATAGATAGAGATAGGTAGGTAGGTAGATTGATAGATACAGATAGGTAGGTAGGTAGATTGATAGATACAGATAGGTAGGTAGGTAGATAGACACAGATAGGTAGGTAGATAGATAGATAGATAGATAGATAGATAGATAGATAGATAGATAGATAGAGATAGGTAGGTAGGTAGATAGATAAATACAGATAGGTAGGTAGGTAGGTAGATTGATAGATACAGTTAGGTAGGTAGGTAGATAGATAGATAGAGATAGGTAGGTAGGTAGATAGATAGACATAGGTAGGTAGGTAGATTGATAGATACAGATAGGTAGGTAGGTAGATTGATAGATACAGATACGTAGGTAGGTAGATAGATAGATACAGATAGGTAGGTAGGTAGATAGATAGATACAGATAGGTAGGTAGGTAGATTGATAGATACAGATAGGTAGGTAGGTAGATTGGTAGATACAGATAGGTAGGTAGGTAGATTGATAGATACAGATAGGTAGGTAGGTAGATAGACAGATACAGATAGGTAGGTAGGTACATAGATAGAGATAGGTAGGTAGGTAGATAGATAAATACAGATAGGTAGGTAGGTAGGTAGATAGATAGAGATAGGTAGGTAGATAGATAGATAGAGATAGGTAGGTAGGTAGATTGATAGATACAGATAGGTAGGTAGGTAGATTGATAAATACAGATAGTTAGGTAGGTAGGTAGATAGATAGAGATAGGTAGGTAGGTAGATAGATAAATACAGATAGGTAGGTAGGTAAGTAGATAGATAGAGATAGGTAGGTAGGTAGATAGATAGATACAGATAGGTAGGTAGGTAGATAGATAGATACAGATAGGTAGGTAGATAGATAAATACAGATAGGTAGGTAGGTAGGTAGATAGATAGACATAGGTAGGTAGGTAGATTGATAGATACAGATAGGTAGGTAGGTAGGTAGATAGATAGAGATAGGTAGGTAGGTAGATTGGTAGATACAGATAGGTAGGTAGGTAGATAGATAGATACAGATAGGTAGGTAGGTAGATAGATAGAGATAGGTAGGTAGGTAGATAGATAAATACAGATAGGTAGGTAGGTAGGTAGGTAGATAGAGATAGGTACGTAGGTAGATAGATAGATAGAGATAGGTAGGTAGGTAGATTGATAGATAGAGATAGGTAGGTAGGTAGATAGATAAATACAGATAGGTAGGTAGGTAGATAGATAGAGATAGGTAGGTAGGTAGATAGATAGATAGAGATAGGTAGGTAGGTAGATTGATAGATACAGATAGGTAGGTAGGTAGATTGATAGATACAGATAGGTAGGTAGGTAGATAGACAGTTACAGATAGGTAGGTAGGTAGATAGATAGAGATAGGTATGTAGGTAGATAGATAAATACAGATAGGTAGGTAGGTAGGTAGGTAGATAGATAGAGATAGGTAGGTAGATAGATAGATAGAGATAGGTAGGTAGGTAGATTGATAGATACAGATAGGTAGGTAGGTAGATTGATAAATACAGATAGGTAGGTAGGTAGGTAGATAGATAGAGATAGGTAGGTAGATAGATAAATACAGATAGGTAGGTAGGTAGGTAGATAGATAGAGATAGGTAGGTAGGTAGATAGATAGATACAGATAGGTAGGTAGGTAGATAGATAGATACAGATAGGTAGGTAGATAGATAAATACAGATAGGTAGGTAGGTAGGTAGATAGATAGACATAGGTAGGTAGGTAGATTGATAGATACAGATAGGTAGGTAGGTAGATAGATAGATAGAGATAGGTAGGTAGGTAGATTGATAGATACAGGTAGGTAGGTAGGTAGATTGATAGATACAGATAGTTAGGTAGGTAGATAGACACAGATAGGTAGGTAGGTAGATAGATAGATAGATAGATAGATAGATAGATAGATAGATAGATAGATAGATAGATAGATAGATAGAGATAGGTAGGTAGATAGATAAATACAGATAGGTAGGTAGGTAGGTAGATTGATAGATACAGTTAGGTAGGTAGGTAGATAGATAGAGATAGGTAGGTAGGTAGATAGATAAATACAGATAGGTAGGTAGGTAGGTAGATAGATAGAGTTAGGTAGGTACGTAGATAGATAGATAGAGATAGGTAGGTATGTAGATTGATAGATACAAATAGGTAGGTAGGTAGATTGATAGATACAGATAAGTAGGTAGGTAGGTAGATAGATACAGATAGGTAGGTAGGTAGATTGATAGATACAGATAGGTAGGTAGGTAGATAGATAGATAGAGATAGGTAGGTAGGTAGATAGATAAATACAGATAGGTAGGTAGGTAGGTAGATAGATAGAGATAGGTAGGTAGGTAGATAGATAGATACAGATAGGTAGGTAGGTAGATAAATACAGATAGGTAGGTAGGTAGATAGATTGATAGAGATAGGTAGGTAGGTAGATTGATAGATACAGATAGGTAGGTAGGTAGATTGATAGATACAGATAGGTAGGTAGGTAGATAGATAGATACAGATAGGTAGGTAGATAGATAGATAGATAGATAGATAGATAGATAGATAGATAGATAGATAGATAGATAGAGATAGGTAGGTAGGTAGATAGATAAATACAGATAGGTAGGAAGGTAGGTAGATAGATAGAGATAGGTAGGTAGGTAGATAGATAGATAGAGATAGGTAGGTAGGTAGATTGATAGATACAGATAGGTAGGTAGGTAGATTGATAGATACAGATAGGTAGGTAGGTAGATAGATAGATACAGATAGGTAGGTAGGTAGATAGATAGATAGATAGATAGAGATAGGTAGGTAGGTAGATAGATAAATACAGATAGGTAGGTAGGTAGGTAGATAGATAGAGATAGGTAGGTAGGTAGGTAGATAGATACAGATAGGTAGGTAGGTATATAGATAAATACAGATAGGTAGGTAGGTAGATAGATAGATAGAGATAGGTAGGTAGGTAGATTGATAGATACAGATAGGTAGGTAGGTAGATTGATAGATACAGATAGGTAGGTAGGTAGATTGATAGATACAGATAGGTAGGTAGGTAGATAGATAGATACAGATAGGTAGGTAGATAGATAGATAGATAGATAGATAGATAGATAGATAGATAGATAGATAGATAGATAGATAGATAGATAGATAGATAGAGATAGGTAGGTAGGTAGATAGATAAATACAGATAGGTAGGTAGGTAGGTAGATAGATAGAGATAGGTAGGTAGGTAGATAGATAGATACAGATAGGTAGGTAGGTAGATAGATAGAGATAGGTAGGTAGGTAGATAGATAAATACAGATAGGTATGTAGGTAGATAGATAGAGATAGGTAGGTAGGTAGGTAGATAGATAGAGATAGGTAGGTATGTAGATTGATAGATACAGATAGGTAGGTAGGTAGATTGATAGATACAGATAGGTAGGTAGGTAGGTAGATAGATACAGATAGGTAGGTATGTAGATTGATAGATACAGATAGGTAGGTAGGTAGATTGATAGATACAGATAGGTAGGTAGGTAGGTAGATAGATACAGATAGGTAGGTCGGTAGATTGATAGATACAGATAGGTAGGTAGGTAGATAGATAGATACAGATAGGTAGGTAGATAGATAGATAGATAGATAGATAGATAGATAGATAGATAGATAGATAGATAGATAGATAGATAGATAGATAGATAGAGATAGGTAGGTAGGTAGATAGATAAATACAGATAGGTAGGTAGGTAGGTAGATAGATAGAGATAGGTAGGTAGGTAGATAGATAGATACAGATAGGTAGGTAGGTAGATAGATAGAGATAGGTAGGTAGGTAGATAGATAAATACAGATAGGTATGTAGGTAGATAGATAGAGATAGGTAGGTAGGTAGGTAGATAGATAGAGATAGGTAGGTATGTAGATTGATAGATACAGATAGGTAGGTAGGTAGATTGATAGATACAGATAGGTAGGTAGGTAGGTAGATAGATACAGATAGGTAGGTAGGTAGATTGATAGATACAGATAGGTAGGTAGGTAGATTGATAGATACAGATAGGTAGGTAGGTAGATAGATAAATACAGATAGGTAGGTAGGTAGATAGATAGATAGAGATAGGTAGGTAGGTAGATTGATAGATACAGATAGGTAGGTAGGTAGATTGATAGATACAGATAGGTAGGTAGGTAGATTGATAGATACAGATAGGTAGGTAGGTAGATGGATATATACAGATAGGTAGGTAGGTAGATAGATAGAGATAGGTAGGTAGGTAGATAGATAAATACAGATAGGTAGGTAGGTAGGTAGATAGATAGAGATAGGTAGGTAGGTAGATAGATAGAGATAGGTAGGTATGTAGATTGATAGATACAGATAGGTAGGTAGGTAGATTGATAGATACAGATAGGTAGGTAGGTAGGTAGATAGATACAGATAGGGAGATAGGTAGATTGATAGATACAGATAGGTAGGTAGGTAGATAGATAGATACAGATAGGTAGGTAGGTAGATAGATAGAGATAGGTAGGTAGGTAGATAGATAAATACAGATAGGTAGGTAGGTAGGTAGATAGATAGAGATAGGTAGGTAGGTAGATAAATAAATACAGATAGGTAGGTAGGTAGGTAGATAGATGGAGATAGGTAGGTAGGTAGATAGATAGATAGAGATAGGTAGGTATGTAGATTGATAGATACAGATAGGTAGGTAGGTAGATTGATAGATACAGATAGGTAGGTAGGTATGTAGATAGATACAGATAGGTAGGTAGGTAGATTGATAGATACAGATAGGTAGGTAGGTAGATAGACAGATACAGATAGGTAGGTAGGTAGATAGATAGAGATAGGTAGGTAGGTAGATAGATAGATACAGATAGGTAGGTAGGTAGGTAGATAGATAGAGATAGGTAGGTAGATAGATAGATAGAGATAGGTAGGTAGGTAGATTGATAGATACAGATAGGTAGGTAGGTAGATTGATAAATACAGATAGGTAGGTAGGTAGGTAGATAGATAGAGATAGGTAGGTAGGTAGATAGATAAATACAGATAGGTATGTAGGTAAGTAGATAGATAGAGATAGGTAGGTAGGTAGATAGATAGATACAGATAGGTAGGTAGGTAGATAGATAGATACAGATAGGTAGGTAGATAAATACAGATAGGTAGGTAGGTAGGTAGATAGATAGACATAGGTAGGTAGGTAGATTGATAGATACAGATAGGTAGGTAGGTAGATAGATAGATAGAGATAGGTAGGTAGGTAGATTGATAGATACAGATAGGTAGGTAGGTAGATTGATAGATACATATAGGTAGGTAGGTAGATAGATAGACACAGATAGGTAGGTAGGTAGATAGATAGATAGATAGATAGATAGATAGATAGATAGATAGATAGATAGATAGAGATAGGTAGGTATGTAGATAGATAAATACAGATAGGTAGGTAGGTAGGTAGATAGATAGAGATAGGTAGGTAGGTAGATAGATAGATAGAGATAGGTAGGTAGGTAGGTAGATAGATAGAGATAGGTAGGTAGGTAGATAGATAGATAGAGATAGGTAGGTATGTAGATTGATAGATACAGATAGGTAGGTAGGTAGATTGATAGATACAGATAGGTAGGTAGGTAGGTAGATAGATACAGATAGGTAGGTAGGTAGATTGATAGATACAGATAGGTAGGTAGGTAGATAGATAGATACAGATAGGTAGGTAGGTAGATAGATAGATAGAGATAGGTAGGTATGTAGATTGATAGATACAGATAGGTAGGTAGGTAGATTGATAGATACAGATAGGTAGGTAGGTAGATAGATAGATACAGATAGGTAGGTAGGTAGATAGATAGATAGAGATAGGTAGGTAGGTAGATAGATAAATACAGATAGTTAGGTAGGTAAGTAGATAGATAGAGATAGGTAGGTAGGTAGATAGATAAATACAGATAGGTAGGTAGGTAGGTAGATAGATAGAGATAGGTAGGTAGGTAGATAGATAGATAGAGATAGGTAGGTAGGTAGGTAGATAGATAGAGATAGGTAGGTAGGTAGATAGATAGATAGAGATAGGTAGGTATGTAGATTGATAGATACAGATAGGTAGGTAGGTAGATTGATAGATACAGATAGGTAGGTAGGTAGGTAGATAGATACAGATAGGTAGGTCGGTAGATTGATAGATACAGATAGGTAGGTAGGTAGATAGATAGATACAGATAGGTAGGTAGGTAGATAGATAGATAGAGATAGGTAGGTAGGTAGGTAGATAGATAGAGATAGGTAGGTAGGTAGATAGATAGATAGAGATAGGTAGGTATGTAGATTGATAGATACAGATAGGTAGGTAGGTACATTGATAGATACAGTTAGGTAGGTAGGTAGGTAGATAGATACAGATAGGTAGGTAGGTAGATTGATAGATACAGATAGGTAGGTAGGTAGATAGATAGATACAGATAGGTAGGTAGGTAGATAGATAGATAGAGATAGGTAGGTATGTAGATTGATAGATACAGATAGGTAGGTAGGTAGATTGATAGATACAGATAGGTAGGTAGGTAGATAGATAGATACAGATAGGTAGGTAGGTAGATAGATAGATAGAGATAGGTAGGTAGGTAGATAAATACAGATAGTTAGGTAGGTAAGTAGATAGATAGAGATAGGTAGGTAGGTAGATAGGTAAATACAGATAGGTAGGTAGGTAGGTAGATAGATAGAGATAGGTAGGTAGGTAGATAGATAGATAGAGATAGGTAGGTAGGTAGGTAGATAGATAGAGATAGGTAGGTAGGTAGATAGATAGATAGAGATAGGTAGGTATGTAGATTGATAGATACAGATAGGTAGGTAGGTAGATTGATAGATACAGATAGGTAGGTAGGTAGGTAGATAGATACAGATAGGTAGGTAGGTAGATTGATAGATACAGATAGGTAGGTAGGTAGATAGATAGATACAGATAGGTAGGTAGGTAGATAGATAGATAGAGATAGGTAGGTATGTAGATTGATAGATACAGATAGGTAGGTAGGTAGATTGATAGATACAGATAGGTAGGTAGGTAGATAGATAGATACAGATAGGTAGGTAGGTACATAGATAGATAGAGATAGGTAGGTAGGTAGATAGATAAATACAGATAGTTAGGTAGGTAAGTAGATAGATAGAGATAGGTAGGTAGGTAGATAGATAAATACAGATAGGAAGGTAGGTAGGTAGGTAGATAGAGTTAGGTAGGTAGGTAGATAGATATATAGAGATAGGTAGGTAGGTAGATTGATAGATAGAGATAGGTAGGTAGGTAGATAGATAAATACAGATAGGTAGGTAGGTAGGTAGATAGATAGAGATAGGTAGGTAGGTAGATAGATAAATACAGATAGGTAGGTAGGTAAGTAGATAGATAGAGATAGGTAGGTAGGTAGATAGATAGATACAGATAGGTAGGTAGGTAGATAGATAGATACAGATAGGTAGGTAGATAGATAAATACAGATAGGTAGGTAGGTAGGTAGATAGATAGACATAGGTAGGTAGGTAGATTGATAGATACAGATAGGTAGGTAGGTAGATAGATAGAGATAGGTAGGTAGGTAGATTGATAGATACAGATAGGTAGATAGGTAGATTGATAGATACAGATAGGTAGGTAGGTCGATTGATAGATACAGATAGGTAGGTAGGTAGATAGATAGACACAGATAGGTAGGTAGATAGATAGATAGATAGATAGATAGATAGATAGATAGATAGATAGATAGATAGAGATAGGTAGGTAGGTAGATAGATAAATACAGATAGATAGGTAGGTAGGTAGATAGATAGAGATAGGTAGGTAGGTAGATAGATAGATAGAGATAGGTAGGTAGGTAGGTAGATAGATAGAGATAGGTAGGTAGGTAGATAGATAGATAGAGATAGGTAGGTATGTAGATTGATAGATACAGATAGGTAGGTAGGTAGATTGATAGATACAGATAGGTAGGTAGGTAGATAGATAGATACAGATAGGTAGGTAGGTAGATAGATAGATAGATAGATAGAGATAGGTAGGTAGGTAGATAGATAAATACAGATAGTTAGGTAGGTAGGTAGATAGATAGAGATAGGTAGGTAGGTAGATAGATAAATACAGATAGGTAGGTAGGTAGGTAGATAGATAGAGATAGGTAGGTAGGTAGATAGATAGATACAGATAGGTAGGTAGGTAGATAGATAAATACAGATAGGTAGGTAGGTAGGTAGGTAGATAGAGATAGGTAGGTAGGTAGATAGATAGATAGAGATAGGTAGGTATGTAGATTGATAGATACAGATAGGTAGGTAGGTAGATTGATAGATACAGATAGGTAGGTAGGTAGGTAGATAGATATAGATAGGTAGGTAGGTAGATTGATAGATACAGATAGGTAGGTAGGTAGATAGATAGATAGAGATAGGTAGGTAGGTAGATAGATAAATACAGATAGGTAGGTAGGTAGGTAGATAGATAGAGATAGGTAGGTAGGTAGATAGATAAATACAGATAGGTAGGTAGGTAGGTAGATAGATAGAGATAGGTAGGTAGGTAGATAGATAGATAAAGATAGGTAGGTAGGTAGATAGATAAATACAGATAGGTAGGTAGGTAGATAGATAGATAGAGATAGGTAGGTAGGTAGATTGATAGATACAGATAGGTAGGTAGGTAGATTGATAGATACAGATAGGTAGGTAGGTAGATTGATAGATACAGATAGGTAGGTAGGTAGGTAGATAGATAGATAGATAGATAGATAGATAGATAGATAGATAGATAGATAGATAGATAGATAGATAGGTAGATAGATAGATAGAGATAGGTAGGTAGGTAGATAAATACAGATAGGTAGGAAGGTAGGTAGATAGATAGAGATAGGTAGGTAGGTAGATAGATAGATAGAGATAGGTAGGTAGGTAGATTGATAGATACAGATAGGTAGGTAGGTAGATTGATAGATACAGATAGGTAGGTAGGTAGATAGATAGATACAGATAGGTAGGTAGGTAGATAGATAGAGATAGGTAGGTAGGTAGATAGATAAATACAGATAGGTAGGTAGGTAGATTGATAGATACAGATAGGTAGGTAGGTAGATAGATAGACACAGATAGGTAGGTAGATAGATAGATAGATAGATAGATAGATAGATAGATAGATAGATAGATAGATAGAGATAGGTAGGTAGGTAGATAGATAGATAGAGATAGGTAGGTAGGTAGATAGATAGATAGAGATAGGTAGGTAGGTAGGTAGATAGATAGAGATAGGTAGGTAGGTAGATAGATAGATAGAGATAGGTAGGTATGTAGATTGATAGATACAGATAGGTAGGTAGGTAGATTGATAGATACAGATAGGTAGGTAGGTAGATTTATAGATACAGATAGGTAGGTAGGTAGATAGATAGATACAGATAGGTAGGTAGGTAGATAGATAGAGATAGGTAGGTAGGTAGATAGATAGATACAGATAGGTAGGTAGGTAGATAGATAAATACAGATAGGTAGGTAGGTAGATAGATAGATAGAGATAGGTAGGTAGGTAGATTGATAGATACAGATAGGTAGGTAGGTAGATTGATAGATACAGATAGGTAGGTAGGTAGATTGATAGATACAGATAGGTAGGTAGGTAGATAGATAGATACAGATAGGTAGGTAGGTAGATAGATAAATACAGATAGGTAGGTGGTAGATAGATAGATAGAGATAGGTAGGTAGGTAGATTGATAGATACAGATAGGTAGGTAGGTAGATTGATAGATACAGATAGGTAGGTAGGTAGATAGATAGATACAGATAGGTAGGTAGGTAGATAGATAGAGATAGGTAGGTAGGTAGATAGATAAATACAGATAGGTAGGTAGGTAGGTAGCTAGATAGAGATAGGTAGGTAGGTAGATAGATACATAGAGATAGGTAGGTATGTAGATTGATAGATACAGATAGGTAGGTAGGTAGATTGATAGATACAGATAGGTAGGTAGGTAGATAGATAGATACAGATAGGTAGGTAGGTAGATAGATAAATACAGATAGGTAGGTGGTAGATAGATAGATAGAGATAGGTAGGTAGGTAGATTGATAGATACAGATAGGTAGGTAGGTAGATTGATAGATACAGATAGGTAGGTAGGTAGATAGATAGATACAGATAGGTAGGTAGGTAGATAGATAGAGATAGGTAGGTAGGTAGATAGATAAATACAGATAGGTAGGTAGGTAGGTAGCTAGATAGAGATAGGTAGGTAGGTAGATAGATACATAGAGATAGGTAGGTATGTAGATTGATAGATACAGATAGGTAGGTATGTAGATTGATAGATACAGATAGGTAGGTAGGTAGATAGATAGATAGAGATAGGTAGGTAGGTAGGTAGATAGATAGATAGACATAGGTAGGTAGGTAGATTGATAGATACAGATAGGTAGGTAGGTAGATAGATAGATAGAGATAGGTAGGTAGGTAGATAGATAGACATAGGTAGGTAGGTAGATTGATAGATACAGATAGGTAGGTAGGTAGATAGATAGATAAAGATAGGTAGGTAGGTAGATAGATAGAGATAGGTAGGTAGGTAGATAGATAAATACAGATAGGTAGGTAGGTAGGTAGATAGATAGAGATAGGTAGGTAGGTAGATAGATAGATAGGGATAGGTAGGTAGGTAGATAAATAGATAGAGATAGGTAGGTAGGTAGGTAGATAGATAGAGATAGGTAGGTAGGTAGATAGATAGATAGAGATAGGTAGGTATGTAGATTGATAGATACAGATAGGTAGGTAGGTAGATTGATAGATACAGATAGGTAGGTAGGTAGGTAGATAGATACAGATAGGTAGGTAGGTAGATTGATAGATACAGATAGGTATGTAGGTAGATAGATAGATACAGATAGGTAGGTAGGTAGATAGATAGATAGAGATAGGTAGGTAGGTAGATAGATAAATACAGATAGTTAGGTAGGTAGGTAGATAGATAGAGATAGGTAGGTAGGTAGATAGATAGATACAGATAGGTAGGTAGGTAGATAGATAAATACAGATAGGTAGGTAGGTAGATAGATAGATAGAGATAGGTAGGTAGGTAGATTGATAGATACAGATAGGTAGGTAGGTAGATTGATAGATACAGATAGGTAGGTAGGTAGATTGATAGATACAGATAGGTAGGTAGATAGATAGATAGATAGATAGATAGATAGATAGATAGATAGATAGATAGATAGATAGATAGATAGATAGATAGATAGATAGAGATAGGTAGGTAGGTAGGTAGATAAATACAGATAGGTAGGAAGGTAGGTAGATAGATAGAGATAGGTAGGTAGGTAGATAGATAGATAGAGATAGGTAGGTAGGTAGATAGATAAATACAGATAGGTAGGTAGGTAGGTAGATAGATAGAGATAGGTAGGTAGGTAGATAGATAGATACAGATAGGTAGGTAGGTAGATAGATAAATACAGATAGGTAGGTAGGTAGATAGATAGATAGAGATAGGTAGGTAGGTAGATTGATAGATACAGATAGGTAGGTAGGTAGATTGATAGATACAGATAGGTAGGTAGGTAGATTGATAGATACAGATAGGTAGGTAGGTAGGTAGATAGATACAGATAGGTAGGAAGGTAGGTAGATAGATAGAGATAGGTAGGTAGGTAGATAGATAGATAGAGATAGGTAGGTAGGTAGATTGATAGATACAGATAGGTAGGTAGGTAGATTGATAGATACAGATAGGTAGGTAGGTAGATAGATAGATACAGATAGGTAGGTAGGTAGGTAGATAGAGATAGGTAGGTAGGTAGATAGATAAATACAGATAGGTAGGTAGGTAGATTGATAGATACAGATAGGTAGGTAGGTAGATAGATAGACACAGATAGGTAGGTAGATAGATAGATAGATAGATAGATAGATAGATAGATAGATAGATAGATAGATAGATAGATAGATAGATAGATAGATAGAGATAGGTAGGTAGGTAGGTAGATAAATACAGATAGGTAGGAAGGTAGGTAGATAGATAGAGATAGGTAGGTAGGTAGATAGATAGATAGAGATAGGTAGGTAGGTAGATTGATAGATACAGATAGGTAGGTAGGTAGATTGATAGATACAGATAGGTAGGTAGGTAGATAGATAGATACAGATAGGTAGGTAGGTAGATAGATAGAGATAGGTAGGTAGGTAGATAGATAAATACAGATAGGTAGGTAGGTAGATTGATAGATACAGATAGGTAGGTAGGTAGATAGATAGACACAGATAGGTAGGTAGATAGATAGATAGATAGATAGATAGATAGATAGATAGATAGATAGATAGATAGATAGATAGATAGATAGAGATAGGTAGGTAGGTAGATAGATAAATACAGATAGGTAGGTAGGTAGGTAGATAGATAGAGATAGGTAGGTAGGTAGGTAGATAGATAGAGATAGGTAGGTAGGTAGATAGATAGATAGAGATAGGTAGGTATGTAGATTGATAGATACAGATAGGTAGGTAGGTAGATTGATAGATACAGATAGGTAGGTAGGTAGATAGATAGATACAGATAGGTAGGTAGGTAGATAGATAGAGATAGGTAGGTAGGTAGATAGCTAGATACAGATAGGTAGGTAGGTAGATAGATAAATACAGATAGGTAGGTAGGTAGATAGATAGATAGAGATAGGTAGGTAGGTAGATTGATAGATACAGATAGGTAGGTAGGTAGATTGATAGATACAGATAGGTAGGTAGGTAGATTGATAGATACAGATAGGTAGGTAGGTAGATAGATAGATACAGATAGGTAGGTAGGTAGATAGATAAATACAGATAGGTAGATTGATAGATACAGATAGGTAGGTAGGTAGATTGATAGATACAGATAGGTAGGTAGGTAGATTGATAGATACAGATAGGTAGGTAGGTAGATAGATAGATACAGATAGGTAGGTAGGTAGATAGATAGAGATAGGTAGGTAGGTAGATAGATAAATACAGATAGGTAGGTAGGTAGGTAGGTAGCTAGATAGAGATAGGTAGGTAGGTAGATAGATACATAGAGATAGGTAGGTATGTAGATTGATAGATACAGATAGGTAGGTATGTAGATTGATAGATACAGATAAGTAGGTAGGTAGATAGATAGATAGAGATAGGTAGGTAGGTAGGTAGATAGATAGACATAGGTAGGTAGGTAGATTGATAGATACAGATAGGTAGGTAGGTAGATAGATAGATAGAGATAGGTAGGTAGGTAGATAGATAGACATAGGTAGGTAGGTAGATTGATAGATACAGATAGGTAGGTAGGTAGATAGATAGATACAGATAGGTAGGTAGGTAGATAGATAGAGATAGGTAGGTAGGTAGATAGATAAATACAGATAGGTAGGTAGGTAGGTAGATAGATAGAGATAGGTAGGTAGGTAGATAGATAGATAGAGATAGGTAGGTAGGTAGATAGATAGATAGAGATAGGTAGGTAGGTAGGTAGATAGATAGAGATAGGTAGGTAGGTAGATAGATAGATAGAGATAGGTAGGTATGTAGATTGATAGATACAGATAGGTAGGTAGGTAGATTGATAGATACAGATAGGTAGGTAGGTAGGTAGATAGATACAGATAGGTAGGTAGGTAGATTGATAGATACAGATAGGTAGGTAGGTAGATAGATAGATACAGATAGGTAGGTAGGTAGATAGATAGATAGAGATAGGTAGGTAGGTAGATAGATAAATACAGATAGTTAGGTAGGTAGGTAGATAGATAGAGATAGGTAGGTAGGTAGATAGATAGATACAGATAGGTAGGTAGGTAGATAGATAAATACAGATAGGTAGGTAGGTAGATAGATAGATAGAGATAGGTAGGTAGGTAGATTGATAGATACAGATAGGTAGGTAGGTAGATTGATAGATACAGATAGGTAGGTAGGTAGATTGATAGATACAGATAGGTAGGTAGATAGATAGATAGATAGATAGATAGATAGATAGATAGATAGATAGATAGATAGAGATAGGTAGGTAGGTAGGTAGATAAATACAGATAGGTAGGAAGGTAGGTAGATAGATAGAGATAGGTAGGTAGGTAGATAGATAGATAGAGATAGGTAGGTAGGTAGATAGATAAATACAGATAGGTAGGTAGGTAGGTAGATAGATACAGATAGGTAGGTAGGTAGATAGATAGATACAGATAGGTAGGTAGGTAGATAGATAAATACAGATAGGTAGGTAGGTAGATAGATAGATAGAGATAGGTAGGTAGGTAGATTGATAGATACAGATAGGTAGGTAGGTAGATTGATAGATACAGATAGGTAGGTAGGTAGATTGATAGATACAGATAGGTAGGTAGGTAGATAGATAGATACAGATAGGTAGGTAGGTAGATATATAGAGATAGGTAGGTAGGTAGATAGATAAATACAGATAGGTAGGCAGGTAGGTAGATAGATAGAGATAGGTAGGTAGGTAGATAGATAGATAGAGATAGGTAGGTATGTAGATTGATAGATACAGATAGGTAGGTAGGTAGATTGATAGATACAGATAGGTAGGTAGGTAGGTAGATAGATACAGATAGGTAGGTAGGTAGATTGATAGATACAGATAGGTAGGTAGGTAGATAGATAGATAGAGATAGGTAGGTAGGTAGATAGATAAATACAGATAGGTAGGTAGGTAGGTAGATAGATAGAGATAGGTAGGTAGGTAGATAGATAAATACAGATAGGTAGGTAGGTAGGTAGATAGATAGAGATAGGTAGGTAGGTAGATAGATAGATACAGATAGGTAGGTAGGTAGATAGATAAATACAGATAGGTAGGTAGGTAGATTGATAGATACAGATAGGTAGGTAGGTAGATTGATAGATACAGATAGGTAGGTAGGTAGATTGATAGATACAGATAGGTAGGTAGGTAGATAGATAGATAGATAGATAGATAGATAGATAGATAGATAGATAGATAGATAGATAGAGATAGGTAGGTAGGTAGGTAGATAAATACAGATAGGTAGGAAGGTAGGTAGATAGATAGAGATAGGTAGGTAGGTAGGTAGATAGATAGATAGAGATAGGTAGGTAGGTAGATTGATAGATACAGATAGGTAGGTAGGTAGATTGATAGATACAGATAGGTAGGTAGGTAGATAGATAGATACAGATAGGTAGGTAGGTAGATAGATAGAGATAGGTAGGTAGGTAGATAGATAAATACAGATAGGTAGGTAGGTAGATTGATAGATACAGATAGGTAGGTAGGTAGATAGATAGACACAGATAGGTAGGTAGATAGATAGATAGATAGATAGATAGATAGATAGATAGATAGATAGATAGAGATAGGTAGGTAGGTAGATAGATAAATACAGATAGGTAGGTAGGTAGGTGGATAGATAGAGATAGGTAGGTAGGTAGATAGATAGATAGAGATAGGTAGGTAGGTAGGTAGATAGATAGAGATAGGTAGGTAGGTAGATAGATAGATAGAGATAGGTAGGTATGTAGATTGATAGATACAGATAGGTAGGTAGGTAGATTGATAGATACAGATAGGTAGGTAGGTAGATTGATAGATACAGATAGGTAGGTAGGTAGATAGATAGAGATAGGTAGGTAGGTAGATAGATAGATACAGATAGGTAGGTAGGTAGATAGATAAATACAGATAGGTAGGTAGGTAGATAGATAGATAGAGATAGGTAGGTAGGTAGATTGATAGATACAGATACGTAGGTAGGTAGATTGATAGATACAGATAGGTAGGTAGGTAGATAGATAGATACAGATAGGTAGGTAGGTAGATAGATAAATACAGATAGGTAGGTGGTAGATAGATAGATAGAGATAGGTAGGTAGGTAGATTGATAGATACAGATAGGTAGGTAGGTAGATTGATAGATACAGATAGGTAGGTAGGTAGGTAGATAGATACAGATAGGTAGGTAGGTAGATAGATAGATACAGATAGGTAGGTAGGTAGATAGATACAGATAGGTAGGTAGGTAGATAGATAGATAGAGATAGGTAGGTAGGTAGATTGATAGATACAGATAGGTAGGTAGGTAGATTGATAGATACAGATAGGTAGGTAGGTAGATTGATAGATACAGATAGGTAGGTAGGTAGATAGATAGATACAGATAGGTAGGTAGGTAGATATATAGAGATAGGTAGGTAGGTAGATAGATAAATACAGATAGGTAGGTAGGTAGGTAGATAGATAGAGATAGCTAGGTAGGTAGATAGATAGATAGAGATAGGTAGGTATGTAGATTGATAGATACAGATAGGTAGGTAGGTAGATTGATAGATACAGATAGGTAGGTAGGTAGGTAGATAGATACAGATAGGTAGGTAGGTAGATTGATAGATACAGATAGGTAGGTAGGTAGATAGATAGATAGAGATAGGTAGGTAGGTAGATAGATAAATACAGATAGGTAGGTAGGTAGATAGATAGAGATAGGTAGGTAGGTAGATAGATAAATACAGATAGGTAGGTAGGTAGATAGATAGAGATAGGTAGGTAGGTAGATAGATAGATACAGATAGGTAGGTAGGTAGATAGATAAATACAGATAGGTAGGTAGGTAGATAGATAGATAGAGATAGGTAGGTAGGTAGATTGATAGATACAGATAGGTAGGTAGGTAGATTGATAGATACAGATAGGTAGGTAGGTAGATTGATAGATACAGATAGGTAGGTAGGTAGATAGATAGATAGATAGATAGATAGATAGATAGATAGATAGATAGATAGATAGATAGATAGATAGATAGAGATAGGTAGGTAGGTAGGTAGATAAATACAGATAGGTAGGAAGGTAGGTAGATAGATAGAGATAGGTAGGTAGGTAGATAGATAGATAGAGATAGGTAGGTAGGTAGATTGATAGATACAGATAGGTAGGTAGGTAGATTGATAGATACAGATAGGTAGGTAGGTAGATAGATAGATACAGATAGGTAGGTAGGTAGATAGATAGAGATAGGTAGGTAGGTAGATAGATAAATACAGATAGGTAGGTAGGTAGATTGATAGATACAGATAGGTAGGTAGGTAGATAGATAGACACAGATAGGTAGGTAGATAGATAGATAGATAGATAGATAGATAGATAGATAGATAGATAGATAGATAGATAGATAGATAGAGATAGATAGGTAGGTAGATAGATAAATCCAGATAGGTAGGTAGGTAGGTAGATAGATAGAGATAGGTAGGTAGGTAGATAGATAGATAGAGATAGGTAGGTAGGTAGGTAGATAGATAGAGATAGGTAGGTAGGTAGATAGATAGATAGAGATAGGTAGGTATGTAGATTGATAGATACAGATAGGTAGGTAGGTAGATTGATAGATACAGATAGGTAGGTAGGTAGATTGATAGATACAGATAGGTAGGTAGGTAGATAGATAGATACAGATAGGTAGGTAGGTAGATAGATAGAGATAGGTAGGTAGGTAGATAGATAGATACAGATAGGTAGGTAGGTAGATAGATAGAGATAGGTAGGTAGGTAGATAGATAGATACAGATAGGTAGGTAGGTAGATAGATAAATACAGATAGGTAGGTAGGTAGATAGATAGATACAGATAGGTAGGTAGGTAGATTGATAGATACAGATAGGTAGGTAGGTAGATTGATAGATACAGATAGGTAGGTAGGTAGATAGATAGATAGATAGATAGATAGATAGATAGATAGATAGATAGATAGATAGATAGATAGAGATAGGTAGGTAGGTAGGTAGATAAATACAGATAGGTAGGAAGGTAGGTAGATAGATAGAGATAGGTAGGTAGGTAGATAGATAGATAGAGATAGGTAGGTAGGTAGATTGATAGATACAGATAGGTAGGTAGGTAGATTGATAGATACAGATAGGTAGGTAGGTAGATAGATAGATACAGATAGGTAGGTAGGTAGATAGATAGAGATAGGTAGGTAGGTAGATAGATAAATACAGATAGGTAGGTAGGTAGATTGATAGATACAGATAGGTAGGTAGGTAGATAGATAGACACAGATAGGTAGGTAGATAGATAGATAGATAGATAGATAGATAGATAGATAGATAGATAGATAGATAGATAGATAGATAGATAGATAGATAGAGATAGATAGGTAGGTAGATAGATAAATCCAGATAGGTAGGTAGGTAGGTAGATAGATAGAGATAGGTAGGTAGGTAGATAGATAGATAGAGATAGGTAGGTAGGTAGGTAGATAGATAGAGATAGGTAGGTAGGTAGATAGATAGATAGAGATAGGTAGGTATGTAGATTGATAGATACAGATAGGTAGGTAGGTAGATTGATAGATACAGATAGGTAGGTAGGTAGATTGATAGATACAGATAGGTAGGTAGGTAGATAGATAGATACAGATAGGTAGGTAGGTAGATAGATAGAGATAGGTAGGTAGGTAGATAGATAGATACAGATAGGTAGGTAGGTAGATAGATAAATACAGATAGGTAGGTAGGTAGATAGATAGATAGAGATAGGTAGGTAGGTAGATTGATAGATACAGATACGTAGGTAGGTAGATTGATAGATACAGATAGGTAGGTAGGTAGATAGATAGATACAGATAGGTAGGTAGGTAGATAGATAAATACAGATAGGTAGGTGGTAGATAGATAGATAGAGATAGGTAGGTAGGTAGATTGATAGATACAGATAGGTAGGTAGGTAGATTGATAGATACAGATAGGTAGGTAGGTAGATTGATAGATACAGATAGGTAGGTAGGTAGATAGATAGATACAGATAGGTAGGTAGGTAGATAGATAGAGATAGGTAGGTAGGTAGATAGATAAATACAGATAGGTAGGTAGGTAGGTAGCTAGATAGAGATAGGTAGGTAGGTAGATAGATACATAGAGATAGGTAGGTATGTTGATTGATAGATACAGATAGGTAGGTATGTAGATTGATAGATACAGATAGGTAGGTAGGTAGATAGATAGATAGAGATAGGTAGGTAGGTAGATAGATAGATAGACATAGGTAGGTAGGTAGATTGATAGATACAGATAGGTAGGTAGGTAGATAGATAGATAGAGATAGGTAGGTAGGTAGATAGATAGACATAGGTAGGTAGGTAGATTGATAGATACAGATAGGTAGGTATGTAGATAGATAGATACAGATAGGTAGGTAGGTAGATAGATAGGGATAGGTAGGTAGGTAGATAGATAAATACAGATAGGTAGGTAGGTAGGTAGATAGATAGAGATAGGTAGGTAGGTAGATAGATAGATAGAGATAGGTAGGTATGTAGATTGATAGATACAGATAGGTAGGTAGGTAGATTGATAGATACAGATAGGTAGGTAGGTAGATTGATAGATACAGATAGGTAGGTAGGTAGATAGATAGATAGAGATAGGTAGGTAGATAGATAGATAGATAGATAGATAGAGATAGGTAGGTAGGTAGATAGATAAATATAGATAGGTAGGTAGGTAGATAGATAAATACAGATAGGTAGGTAGGTAGATAGATAGATAGAGATAGGTAGGTAGGTAGATTGATAGATACAGATAGGTAGGTAGGTAGATAGATAGATACAGATAGGTAGGTAGGTAGATAGATAGATAGAGATAGGTAGGTAGGTAGATAGATAGATAGAGATAGGTAGGTAGGTAGATAGATAAATACAGATAGGTAGGTAGATAGATAGATAGATAGATAGAGATAGGTAGGTAGGTAGATAGATAAATACAGATAGGTAGGTAGGTAGGTAGATAGATACAGATAGGTAGGTAGGTAGATAGATAAATACAGATAGGTAGGTAGGTAGATAGATAGATAGAGATAGGTAGGTAGGTAGATTGATAGATAGAGATAGGTAGGTAGGTAGATTGATAGATACAGATAGGTAGGTAGGTAGATAGATAGATAGAGATAGGTAGGTAGGTACATAGATAGACATAGGTAGGTAGGTAGATTGATACATATAGATAGGTAGGTAGGTAGATAGATAGATACAGATAGGTAGGTAGGTAGATAGATAGATAGATAGATAGATAGATAGATAGATAGATAGATAGATAGATAGAGATAGGTAGGTAGGTAGATAGATAAATACAGATAGGTAGGTAGGTAGGTAGATAGATAGAGATAGGTAGGTAGGTAGATAGTTAGATACAGATAGGTAGGTAGGTAGATAGATAGATAGATAGAGATAGGTAGGTAGGTAGATTGATAGATACAGATAGGTAGGTAGGTAGATAGATAGATAGAGATAGGTAGGTAGATAGATAGATAGATAGATAGATAGATAGATAGATAGATAGATAGATAGATAGATAGAGATAGGTAGGTAGGTAGATAGATAAATACAGATAGGTAGGTAGGTAGATAGATAAATACAGATAGGTAGGTAGATAGATAGATAGAGATAGGTAGGTAGTTAGATTGATAGATACAGATAGGTAGGTAGGTAGATTGACAGATACAGATAGGTACGTAGGTAGGTAGATTGATAGATACAGATAGGTAGGTAGGTAGATAGATAGATACAGATAGGTAGGTAGGTAGATAGATAGATAGAGATAGGTAGGTAGGTAGATAGATAAATACAGATAGGTAGGTAGATAGATAGATAGAGATAGGTAGGTAGGTAGATAGATAAATACAGATAGGTAGGTAGGTAGGTAGATAGATACAGATAGGTAGGTAGGTAGATAGATAAATACAGATAGGTAGGTAGGTAGATAGATAGATAGAGATAGGTAGGTAGGTAGATTGATAGATCGAGATAGGTAGGTAGGTAGATTGATAGATACAGATAGGTAGGTAGGTAGATAGATAGATACAGATAGGTAGATAGATAGATAGATAGATAGATAGATAGATAGATAGATAGATAGATAGATAGATAGATAGATAGATAGAGATAGGTAGGTAGGTAGATAGATAAATACAGATAGGTAGGTAGGTAGATAGATAGAGATAGGTAGGTAGGTAGATAGATAGATACAGATAGGTAGGTAGGTAGATAAATAGAGATAGGTAGGTAGGTAGATAGATAAATACAGATAGGTAGGTAGGTAGGTAGATAGATAGAGATAGGTAGGTAGGTAGATAGATAGATAGAGATAGGTAGGTAGGTAGATAGATAGACATAGGTAGGTAGGTAGATTGATAGATACAGATAGGTAGGTAGGTAGATTGATAGATACAGATACGTAGGTAGGTAGATAGATAGATACAGATAGGTAGGTAGGTAGATAGATAGATACAGATAGGTAGGTAGGTAGATTGATAGATACAGATAGGTAGGTAGGTAGATTGGTAGATACAGATAGGTAGGTAGGTAGATTGACAGATACAGATAGGTAGGTAGGTAGATAGACAGATACAGATAGGTAGGTAGGTACATAGATAGAGATAGGTAGGTAGGTAGATAGATAAATACAGATAGGTAGGTAGGTAGGTAGATAGATAGAGATAGGTAGGTAGATAGATAGATAGAGATAGGTAGGTAGGTAGATTGATAGATACAGATAGGTAGGTAGATAGATAAATACAGATAGGTAGGTAGGTAGGTAGATAGATAGACATAGGTAGGTAGGTAGATTGATAGATACAGATAGGTAGGTAGGTAGGTAGATAGATAGAGATAGGTAGGTAGGTAGATTGGTAGATACAGATAGGTAGGTAGGTAGATAGATAGATACAGATAGGTAGGTAGGTAGATAGATAGAGATAGGTAGGTAGGTAGATAGATAAATACAGATAGGTAGGTAGGTAGGTAGGTAGATAGAGATAGGTAGGTAGGTAGATAGATAGATAGAGATAGGTAGGTAGGTAGATTGATAGATAGAGATAGGTAGGTAGGTAGATAGATAAATACAGATAGGTAGGTAGGTAGATAGATAGAGATAGGTAGGTAGGTAGATAGATAGATAGAGATAGGTAGGTAGGTAGATTGATAGATACAGATAGGTAGGTAGGTAGATTGGTAGATACAGATAGGTAGGTAGGTAGATTGATAGATACAGATAGGTAGGTAGGTAGATAGACAGATACAGATAGGTAGGTAGGTAGATAGATAGAGATAGGTATGTAGGTAGATAGATAAATACAGATAGGTAGGTAGGTAGGTAGGTAGGTAGGTAGATAGATAGAGATAGGTAGGTAGATAGATAGATAGAGATAGGTAGGTTGGTAGATTGATAGATACAGATAGGTAGGTAGGTAGATTGATAAATACAGATAGGTAGGTAGGTAGGTAGATAGATAGAGATAGGTAGGTAGATAGATAAATACAGATAGGTAGGTAGGTAGGTAGATAGATAGAGATAGGTAGGTAGGTAGATAGAGAGATACAGATAGGTAGGTAGGTAGATAGATAGATACAGATAGGTAGGTAGATAGATAAATACAGATAGGTAGGTAGGTAGGTAGATAGATAGACATAGGTAGGTAGGTAGATTTATAGATACAGATAGGTAGGTAGGTAGATAGATAGATAGAGATAGGTAGGTAGGTAGATTGATAGATACAGATAGGTAGGTAGGTAGATTGATAGATACAGATAGGTAGGTAGGTAGATAGATAGACACAGATAGGTAGGTAGGTAGATAGATAGATAGATAGATAGATAGATAGATAGATAGATAGATAGATAGATAAATACAGATAGGTAGGTAGGTAGATAGATAGAGATAGGTAGGTAGGTAGATAGATAGATAGAGATAGGTAGGTAGGTAGGTAGGTAGATAGAGATAGGTAGGTAGGTAGATAGATAGATAGAGATAGGTAGGTATGTAGATTAATAGATACAGATAGGTATGTAGGTAGATTGATAGATACAGATAGGTAGGTAGGTAGGTAGATAGATACAGATAGGTAGGTAGGTAGATTGATAGGTACAGATAGGTAGGTAGGTAGATTGATAGATACAGTTAGGTAGGTAGGTAGATAGATAGAGATAGGTAGGTAGGTAGATAGATAAATACAGATAGGTAGGTAGGTAGATAGATAGAGATAGGTAGGTAGGTAGATAGATAGATAGAGATAGGTAGGTATGTAGATTGATAGATACAAATAGGTAGGTAGGTAGATTGATAGATACAGATAAGTAGGTAGGTAGGTAGATAGATACAGATAGGTAGGTAGGTAGATTGATAGATACAGATAGGTAGGTAGGTAGATAGATAGATAGAGATAGGTAGGTAGGTAGATAGATAAATACAGATAGGTAGGTAGGTAGGTAGATAGATAGAGATAGGTAGGTAGGTAGATAGATAGATACAGATAGGTAGGTAGGTAGATAGATTGATAGAGATAGGTAGGTAGGTAGATTGATAGATACAGATAGGTAGGTAGGTAGATTGATAGATACAGATAGGTAGGTAGGTAGATAGATAGATACAGATAGGTAGGTAGATAGATAGATAGATAGATAGATAGATAGATAGATAGATAGATAGATAGATAGATAGATAGAGATAGGTAGGTAGGTAGATAGATAAATACAGATAGGTAGGAAGGTAGGTAGATAGATAGAGATAGGTAGGTAGGTAGATAGATAGATAGAGATATGTAGGTAGGTATATTGATAGATACAGATAGGTAGGTAGGTAGATTGATAGATACAGATAGGTAGGTAGGTAGATAGATAGATACAGATAGGTAGGTAGGTAGATAGATAGATAGAGATAGGTAGGTAGGTAGATAGATAAATACAGATAGGTAGGTAGGTAGGTAGATAGATAGAGATAGGTAGGTAGGTAGATAGATAGATACAGATAGGTAGGTAGGTAGATAGATAAATACAGATAGGTAGGTAGGTAGATAGATAGATAGAGATAGGTAGGTAGGTAGATTGATAGATACAGATAGGTAGGTAGGTAGATTGATAGATACAGATAGGTAGGTAGGTAGATTGATAGATACAGATAGGTAGGTAGGTAGATAGATAGATACAGATAGATAGGTAGGTAGATAGAGAAATACAGATAGGTAGGTAGGTAGATATATAGAGATAGGTAGGTAGGTAGATTGATAGATACAGATAGGTAGGTAGGTAGATTGATAGATACAGATAGGTAGGTAGGTAGATAGATAGATACAGATATGTAGGTAGGTAGATAGATAGAGATAGGTAGGTAGGTAGATAGATAAATACAGATAGGTAGGTAGGTAGGTAGATAGATAGAGATAGGTAGGTAGGTAGATAGATAGATAGAGATAGGTAGGTATGTAGATTGATAGATACAGATAGGTAGGTATGTAGATTGATAGATACAGATAGGTAGGTAGGTAGATAGATAGATAGAGATAGGTAGGTAGGTAGATAGATAGACATAGGTAGGTAGGTAGATTGATAGATACAGATAGGTAGGTAGGTAGATAGATAGATAGAGATAGGTAGGTAGATAGATAGATAGACATAGGTAGGTAGGTAGATTGATAGATACAGATAGGTAGGTAGGTAGATAGATAGATACAGATAGGTTGGTAGGTAGATAGATAGATATAGGTAGAATAGGTAGATAGATAAATACAGATAGGTAGGTAGGTAGGTAGATAGATAGAGATAGGTAGGTAGGTAGATAGATAGATAGAGATAGGTAGGTATGTAGATTGATAGATACAGATAGGTAGGTAGGTAGATTGATAGATACAGATAGGTAGGTAGGTAGGTAGATAGATACAGATAGGTAGGTAGGTAGATTGATAGATACAGATAGGTAGGTAGGTAGATAGATAGATACAGATAGGTAGGTAGGTAGATAGATAGATAGATAGATAGAGATAGGTAGGTAGGTAGATAGATAAATACAGATAGGTAGGTAGGTAGGTAGATAGATAGAGATAGGTAGGTAGGTAGATAGATAGATACAGATAGGTAGGTAGGTAGATAGATAAATACAGATAGGTAGGTAGGTAGATAGATAGATAGAGATAGGTAGGTAGGTAGATTGATAGATACAGATAGGTAGGTAGGTAGATTGATAGATACAGATAGGTAGGTAGGTAGATTGATAGATACAGATAGGTAGGTAGATAGATAGATAGATAGATAGATAGATAGATAGATAGATAGATAGATAGAGATAGGTAGGTAGGTAGATAGATAAATACAGTTAGGTAGGTAGGTAGGTAGATAGATAGAGATAGGTAGGTAGGTAGATAGACAGATACAGATAGGTAGGTAGATAGATAGATAGAGATAGGTAGGTAGGTAGATAGATAAATACAGATAGGTAGGTAGGTAGGTAGATAGATAGAGATAGGTAGGTAGGTAGGTAGAAAGATAGAGATAGGTAGGTATGTAGATTGATAGATACAGATAGGTAGGTAGGTAGATTGATAGATACAGATAGGTAGGTAGGTAGGTAGATAGATACAGATAGGTAGGTAGGTAGATTGATAGATACAGATAGGTAGGTAGGTAGATTGATAGATACAGATAGGTAGGTAGGTAGATTGATAGATACAGATAGGTAGGTAGGTAGATAGATAGATAGAGATAGGTAGGTAGGTAGATTGATAGATACAGATAGGTAGGTAGGTAGATTGATAGATACAGATAGGTAGGTAGGTAGATTGATAGATACAGATAGGTAGGTAGGTAGATGGATATATACAGATAGGTAGGTAGGTAGATAGATAGAGATAGGTAGGTAGGTAGATAGATAAATACAGATAGGTAGGTAGGTAGGTAGATAGATAGAGATAGGTAGGTAGGTAGATAGATAGAGATAGGTAGGTATGTAGATTGATAGATACAGATAGGTAGGTAGGTAGATTGATAGATACAGATAGGTAGGTAGGTAGGTAGATAGATACAGATAGGTAGATAGGTAGATTGATAGATACAGATAGGTAGGTAGGTAGATAGATAGATACAGATAGGTAGGTAGGTAGGTAGATAGAGATAGGTAGGTAGGTAGATAGATAAATACAGATAGGTAGGTAGGTAGGTAGATAGATAGAGATAGGTAGGTAGGTAGATAAATAAATACAGATAGGTAGGTAGGTAGGTAGATAGATGGAGATAAGTAGGTAGGTAGATAGATAGATAGAGATAGGTAGGTATGTAGATTGATAGATACAGATAGGTAGGTAGGTAGATTGATAGATACAGATAGGTAGGTAGGTAGGTAGATAGATACAGATAGGTAGGTAGGTAGGTAGATTGATAGATACAGATAGGTAGGTAGGTAGATAGACAGATACAGATAGGTAGGTAGGTAGATAGATAGAGATAGGTAGGTAGGTAGATAGATAGATACAGATAGGTAGGTAGGTAGGTAGATAGATAGAGATAGGTAGGTAGGTAGATTGATAGATACAGATAGGTAGGTAGGTAGATTGATAAATACAGATAGGTAGGTAGGTAGGTAGATAGATAGAGATAGGTAGGTAGGTAGATAGATAAATACAGATAGGTAGGTAGGTAAGTAGATAGATAGAGATAGGTAGGTAGGTAGATAGATAGATACAGATAGGTAGGTAGGTAGATAGATAGATACAGATAGGTAGGTAGATAGATAAATACAGATAGGTAGGTAGGTAGGTATTTAGATAGACATAGGTAGGTAGGTAGATTGATAGATACAGATAGGTAGGTAGGTAGATAGATAGATAGAGATAGGTAGGTAGGTAGATTGATAGATACAGATAGGTAGGTAGGTAGATTGATAGATACAGATAGGTAGGTAGGTAGATAGATAGACACAGATAGGTAGGTAGATAGATAGATAGATAGATAGATAGATAGATAGATAGATAGATAGATAGATAGATAGATAGATAGATAGAGATAGGTAGGTAGGTAGATAGATAAATACAGATAGGTAGGTAGGTAGGTAGATAGATAGAGATAGGTAGGTAGATAGATAGATAGAGATAGGTAGGTAGGTAGGTAGATAGATAGAGATAGGTAGGTAGGTAGATAGATAGATAGAGATAGGTAGGTATGTAGATTGATAGATACAGATAGGTAGGTAGGTAGATTGATAGATACAGATAGGTAGGTAGGTAGGTAGATAGATACAGATAGGTAGGTAGGTAGATTGATAGATACAGATAGGTAGGTAGGTAGATAGATAGATACAGATAGGTAGGTAGGTAGATAGATAGATAGAGATAGGTAGGTATGTAGATTGATAGATACAGATAGGTAGGTAGGTAGATTGATAGATACAGATAGGTAGGTAGGTAGATAGATAGATACAGATAGGTAGGTAGGTAGATAGATAGATAGAGATAGGTAGGTAGGTAGATAGATAAATACAGATAGTTAGGTAGGTAAGTAGATAGATAGAGATAGGTAGGTAGGTAGATAGATAAATACAGATAGGTAGGTAGGTAGGTAGATAGATAGAGATAGGTAGGTAGGTAGATAGATAGAGATAGGTAGGTAGGTAGGTAGATAGATAGAGATAGGTAGGTAGGTAGGTAGATAGATAGAGATAGGTAGGTATGTAGATTGATAGATACAGATAGGTAGGTAGGTAGATTGATAGATACAGATAGGTAGGTAGGTAGGTAGATAGATACAGATAGGTAGGTAGGTAGATTGATAGATACAGATAGGTAGGTAGGTAGATAGATAGATACAGATAGGTAGGTAGGTAGATAGATAGACATAGGTAGGTAGGTAGATTGATAGATACAGATAGGTAGGTAGGTAGATAGATAGATAGAGATATGTAGGTAGGTAGATAGATAGACATAGGTAGGTAGGTAGATTGATAGATACAGATAGGTAGGTAGGTAGATAGATAGATACAGATAGGTTGGTAGGTAGATAGATAGAGATAGGTAGAATAGGTAGATAGATAAATACAGATAGGTAGGTAGGTAGGTAGATAGATAGAGATAGGTAGGTAGGTAGATAGATAGATAGAGATAGGTAGGTATGTAGATTGATAGATACAGATAGGTAGGTAGGTAGATTGATAGATACAGATAGGTAGGTAGGTAGGTAGATAGATACAGATAGGTAGGTAGGTAGATTGATAGATACAGATAGGTAGGTAGGTAGATAGATAGATACAGATAGGTAGGTAGGTAGATAGATAGATAGATAGAGATAGGTAGGTAGGTAGATAGATAAATACAGATAGGTAGGTAGGTAGGTAGATAGATAGAGATAGGTAGGTAGGTAGATAGATAGATACAGATAGGTAGGTAGGTAGATAGATAAATACAGATAGGTAGGTAGGTAGATAGATAGATAGAGATAGGTAGGTAGGTAGATTGATAGATACAGATAGGTAGGTAGGTAGATTGATAGATACAGATAGGTAGGTAGGTAGATTGATAGATACAGATAGGTAGGTAGATAGATAGATAGATAGATAGATAGATAGATAGATAGATAGATAGATAGATAGATAGATAGATAGAGATAGGTAGGTAGGTAGATAGATAAATACAGATAGGTAGGTAGGTAGGTAGATAGATAGAGATAGGTAGGTAGGTAGATAGACAGATACAGATAGGTAGGTAGATAGATAGATAGAGATAGGTAGGTAGGTAGATAGATAAATACAGATAGGTAGGTAGGTAGGTAGATAGATAGAGATAGGTAGGTAGGTAGGTAGAAAGATAGAGATAGGTAGGTATGTAGATTGATAGATACAGATAGGTAGGTAGGTAGATTGATAGATACAGATAGGTAGGTAGGTAGGTAGATAGATACAGATAGGTAGGTAGGTAGATTGATAGATACAGATAGGTAGGTAGGTAGATTGATAGATACAGATAGGTAGGTAGGTAGATTGATAGATACAGATAGGTAGGTAGGTAGATAGATAGATAGAGATAGGTAGGTAGGTAGATTGATAGATACAGATAGGTAGGTAGGTAGATTGATAGATACAGATAGGTAGGTAGGTAGATTGATAGATATAGATAGGTAGGTAGGTAGATGGATATATACAGATAGGTAGGTAGGTAGATAGATAGAGATAGGTAGGTAGGTAGATAGATAAATACAGATAGGTAGGTAGGTAGGTAGATAGATAGAGATAGGTAGGTAGGTAGATAGATAGAGATAGGTAGGTATGTAGATTGATAGATACAGATAGGTAGGTAGGTAGATTGATAGATACAGATAGGTAGGTAGGTAGGTAGATAGATACAGATAGGTAGATAGGTAGATTGATAGATACAGATAGGTAGGTAGGTAGATAGATAGATACAGATAGGTAGGTAGGTAGATAGATAGAGATAGGTAGGTAGGTAGATAGATAAATACAGATAGGTAGGTAGGTAGGTAGATAGATAGAGATAGGTAGGTAGGTAGATAAATAAATACAGATAGGTAGGTAGGTAGGTAGATAGATGGAGATAGGTAGGTAGGTAGATAGATAGATAGAGATAGGTAGGTATGTAGATTGATAGATACAGATAGGTAGGTAGGTAGATTGATAGATACAGATAGGTAGGTAGGTAGGTAGATAGATACAGATAGGTAGGTAGGTAGGTAGATTGATAGATACAGATAGGTAGGTAGGTAGATAGACAGATACAGATAGGTAGGTAGGTAGATAGATAGAGATAGGTAGGTAGGTAGATAGATAGATACAGATAGGTAGGTAGGTAGGTAGATAGATAGAGATAGGTAGGTAGATAGATAGATAGAGATAGGTAGGTAGGTAGATTGATAGATACAGATAGGTAGGTAGGTAGATTGATAAATACAGATAGGTAGGTAGGTAGGTAGATAGATAGAGATAGGTAGGTAGGTAGATAGATAAATACAGATAGGTAGGTAGGTAAGTAGATAGATAGAGATAGGTAGGTAGGTAGATAGATAGATACAGATAGGTAGGTAGGTAGATAGATAGATACAGATAGGTAGGTAGATAGATAAATACAGATAGGTAGGTAGGTAGGTATTTAGATAGACATAGGTAGGTAGGTAGATTGATAGATAGAGATAGGTAGGTATGTAGATTGATAGATAGAGATAGGTAGGTAGGTAGATTGATAGATACAGATAGGTAGGTAGGTAGGTAGATAGATACAGATAGGTAGGTAGGTAGATTGATAGATACAGATAGGTAGGTAGGTAGATAGATAGATACAGATAGGTAGGTAGGTAGATAGATAGACATAGGTAGGTAGGTAGATTGATAGATACAGATAGGTAGGTAGGTAGATAGATAGATAGAGATATGTAGGTAGGTAGATAGATAGACATAGGTAGGTAGGTAGATTGATAGATACAGATAGGTAGGTAGGTAGATAGATAGATACAGATAGGTTGGTAGGTAGATAGATAGAGATAGGTAGAATAGGTAGATAGATAAATACAGATAGGTAGGTAGGTAGGTAGATAGATAGAGATAGGTAGGTAGGTAGATAGATAGATAGAGATAGGTAGGTATGTAGATTGAAAGATACAGATAGGTAGGTAGGTAGATTGATAGATACAGATAGGTAGGTAGGTAGGTAGATAGATACAGATAGGTAGGAAGGTAGGTAGATAGATAGAGATAGGTAGGTAGGTAGATAGATAGATAGAGATAGGTAGGTAGGTAGATTGATAGATACAGATAGGTAGGTAGGTAGATTGATAGATACAGATAGGTAGGTAGGTAGATAGATAGATACAGATAGGTAGGTAGGTAGGTAGATAGAGATAGGTAGGTAGGTAGATAGATAAATACAGATAGGTAGGTAGGTAGATTGATAGATACAGATAGGTAGGTAGGTAGATAGATAGACACAGATAGGTAGGTAGATAGATAGATAGATAGATAGATAGATAGATAGATAGATAGATAGAGATAGGTAGGTAGGTAGATAAATACAGATAGGTAGGAAGGTAGGTAGATAGATAGAGATAGGTAGGTAGGTAGATAGATAGATAGAGATAGGTAGGTAGGTAGATTGATAGATACAGATAGGTAGGTAGGTAGATTGATAGATACAGATAGGTAGGTAGGTAGATAGATAGATACAGATAGGTAGGTAGGTAGATAGATAGAGATAGGTAGGTAGGTAGATAGATAAATACAGATAGGTAGGTAGGTAGATTGATAGATACAGATAGGTAGGTAGGTAGATAGATAGACACAGATAGGTAGGTAGATAGATAGATAGATAGATAGATAGATAGATAGATAGATAGATAGATAGATAGAGATAGGTAGGTAGGTAGATAGATAAATACAGATAGGTAGGTAGGTAGGTAGATAGATAGAGATAGGTAGGTAGGTAGGTAGATAGATAGAGATAGGTAGGTAGGTAGATAGATAGATAGAGATAGGTAGGTATGTAGATTGATAGATACAGATAGGTAGGTAGGTAGATTGATAGATACAGATAGGTAGGTAGGTAGATAGATAGATACAGATAGGTAGGTAGGTAGATAGATAGAGATAGGTAGGTAGGTAGATAGCTAGATACAGATAGGTAGGTAGGTAGATAGATAAATACAGATAGGTAGGTAGGTAGATAGATAGATAGAGATAGGTAGGTAGGTAGATTGATAGATACAGATAGGTAGGTAGGTAGATTGATAGATACAGATAGGTAGGTAGGTAGATTGATAGATACAGATAGGTAGGTAGGTAGATAGATAGATACAGATAGGTAGGTAGGTAGATAGATAAATACAGATAGGTAGATTGATAGATACAGATAGGTAGGTAGGTAGATTGATAGATACAGATAGGTAGGTAGGTAGATTGATAGATACAGATAGGTAGGTAGGTAGATAGATAGATACAGATAGGTAGGTAGGTAGATAGATAGAGATAGGTAGGTAGGTAGATAGATAAATACAGATAGGTAGGTAGGTAGGTAGGTAGCTAGATAGAGATAGGTAGGTAGGTAGATAGATACATAGAGATAGGTAGGTATGTAGATTGATAGATACAGATAGGTAGGTATGTAGATTGATAGATACAGATAAGTAGGTAGGTAGATAGATAGATAGAGATAGGTAGGTAGGTAGGTAGATAGATAGACATAGGTAGTTAGGTAGATTGATAGATACAGATAGGTAGGTAGGTAGATAGATAGATAGAGATAGGTAGGTAGGTAGATAGATAGACATAGGTAGGTAGGTAGATTGATAGATACAGATAGGTAGGTAGGTAGATAGATAGATACAGATAGGTAGGTAGGTAGATAGATAGAGATAGGTAGGTAGGTAGATAGATAAATACAGATAGGTAGGTAGGTAGGTAGATAGATAGAGATAGGTAGGTAGGTAGATAGATAGATAGAGATAGGTAGGTAGGTAGGTAGATAGATAGAGATAGGTAGGTAGGTAGGTAGATAGATAGAGATAGGTAGGTAGGTAGATAGATAGATAGAGATAGGTAGGTATGTAGATTGATAGATACAGATAGGTAGGTAGGTAGATTGATAGATACAGATAGGTAGGTAGGTAGGTAGATAGATACAGATAGGTAGGTAGGTAGATTGATAGATACAGATAGGTAGGTAGGTAGATAGATAGATACAGATAGGTAGGTAGGTAGATAGATAGATAGAGATAGGTAGGTAGGTAGATAGATAAATACAGATAGTTAGGTAGGTAGGTAGATAGATAGAGATAGGTAGGTAGGTAGATAGATAGATACAGATAGGTAGGTAGGTAGATAGATAAATACAGATAGGTAGGTAGGTAGATAGATAGATAGAGATAGGTAGGTAGGTAGATTGATAGATACAGATAGGTAGGTAGGTAGATTGATAGATACAGATAGGTAGGTAGGTAGATTGATAGATACAGATAGGTAGGTAGATAGATAGATAGATAGATAGATAGATAGATAGATAGATAGATAGAGATAGGTAGGTAGGTAGGTAGATAAATACAGATAGGTAGGAAGGTAGGTAGATAGATAGAGATAGGTAGGTAGGTAGATAGATAGATAGAGATAGGTAGGTAGGTAGATAGATAAATACAGATAGGTAGGTAGGTAGGTAGATAGATACAGATAGGTAGGTAGGTAGATAGATAGATACAGATAGGTAGGTAGGTAGATAGATAAATACAGATAGGTAGGTAGGTAGATAGATAGATAGAGATAGGTAGGTAGGTAGATTGATAGATACAGATAGGTAGGTAGGTAGATTGATAGATACAGATAGGTAGGTAGGTAGATTGATAGATACAGATAGGTAGGTAGGTAGATAGATAGATACAGATAGGTAGGTAGGTAGATATATAGAGATAGGTAGGTAGGTAGATAGATAAATACAGATAGGTAGGTAGGTAGGTAGATAGATAGAGATAGGTAGGTAGGTAGATAGATAGATAGAGATAGGTAGGTATGTAGATTGATAGATACAGATAGGTAGGTAGGTAGATTGATAGATACAGATAGGTAGGTAGGTAGGTAGATAGATACAGATAGGTAGGTAGGTAGATTGATAGATACAGATAGGTAGGTAGGTAGATAGATAGATAGAGATAGGTAGGTAGGTAGATAGATAAATACAGATAGGTAGGTAGGTAGGTAGATAGATAGAGATAGGTAGGTAGGTAGATAGATAAATACAGATAGGTAGGTAGGTAGGTAGATAGATAGAGATAGGTAGGTAGGTAGATAGATAGATACAGATAGGTAGGTAGGTAGATAGATAAATACAGATAGGTAGGTAGGTAGATTGATAGATACAGATAGGTAGGTAGGTAGATTGATAGATACAGATAGGTAGGTAGGTAGATTGATAGATACAGATAGGTAGGTAGGTAGATAGATAGATAGATAGATAGATAGATAGATAGATAGATAGATAGATAGATAGAGATAGGTAGGTAGGTAGGTAGATAAATACAGATAGGTAGGAAGGTAGGTAGATAGATAGAGATAGGTAGGTAGGTAGGTAGATAGATAGATAGAGATAGGTAGGTAGGTAGATTGATAGATACAGATAGGTAGGTAGGTAGATTGATAGATACAGATAGGTAGGTAGGTAGATAGATAGATACAGATAGGTAGGTAGGTAGATAGATAGAGATAGGTAGGTAGGTAGATAGATAAATACAGATAGGTAGGTAGGTAGATTGATAGATACAGATAGGTAGGTAGGTAGATAGATAGACACAGATAGGTAGGTAGATAGATAGATAGATAGATAGATAGATAGATAGATAGATAGATAGAGATAGGTAGGTAGGTAGATAGATAAATACAGATAGGTAGGTAGGTAGGTAGATAGATAGAGATAGGTAGGTAGGTAGATAGATAGATAGAGATAGGTAGGTAGGTAGGTAGATAGATAGAGATAGGTAGGTAGGTAGATAGATAGATAGAGATAGGTAGGTATGTAGATTGATAGATACAGATAGGTAGGTAGGTAGATTGATAGATACAGATAGGTAGGTAGGTAGATTGATAGATACAGATAGGTAGGTAGGTAGATAGATAGAGATAGGTAGGTAGGTAGATAGATAGATACAGATAGGTAGGTAGGTAGATAGATAAATACAGATAGGTAGGTAGGTAGATAGATAGATAGAGATAGGTAGGTAGGTAGATTGATAGATACAGATACGTAGGTAGGTAGATTGATAGATACAGATAGGTAGGTAGGTAGATAGATAGATACAGATAGGTAGGTAGGTAGATAGATAAATACAGATAGGTAGGTGGTAGATAGATAGATAGAGATAGGTAGGTAGGTAGATTGATAGATACAGATAGGTAGGTAGGTAGATTGATAGATACAGATAGGTAGGTAGGTAGGTAGATAGATACAGATAGGTAGGTAGGTAGATAGATAGATACAGATAGGTAGGTAGGTAGATAGATACAGATAGGTAGGTAGGTAGATAGATAGATAGAGATAGGTAGGTAGGTAGATTGATAGATACAGATAGGTAGGTAGGTAGATTGATAGATACAGATAGGTAGGTAGGTAGATTGATAGATACAGATAGGTAGGTAGGTAGATAGATAGATACAGATAGGTAGGTAGGTAGATATATAGAGATAGGTAGGTAGGTAGATAGATAAATACAGATAGGTAGGTAGGTAGGTAGATAGATAGAGATAGCTAGGTAGGTAGATAGATAGATAGAGATAGGTAGGTATGTAGATTGATAGATACAGATAGGTAGGTAGGTAGATTGATAGATACAGATAGGTAGGTAGGTAGGTAGATAGATACAGATAGGTAGGTAGGTAGATTGATAGATACAGATAGGTAGGTAGGTAGATAGATAGATAGAGATAGGTAGGTAGGTAGATAGATAAATACAGATAGGTAGGTAGGTAGATAGATAGAGATAGGTAGGTAGGTAGATAGATAAATACAGATAGGTAGGTAGGTAGATAGATAGAGATAGGTAGGTAGGTAGATAGATAGATACAGATAGGTAGGTAGGTAGATAGATAAATACAGATAGGTAGGTAGGTAGATAGATAGATAGAGATAGGTAGGTAGGTAGATTGATAGATACAGATAGGTAGGTAGGTAGATTGATAGATACAGATAGGTAGGTAGGTAGATAGATAGATAGATAGATAGATAGATAGATAGATAGATAGATAGATAGATAGATAGATAGATAGATAGATAGAGATAGGTAGGTAGGTAGGTAGATAAATACAGATAGGTAGGAAGGTAGGTAGATAGATAGAGATAGGTAGGTAGGTAGATAGATAGATAGAGATAGGTAGGTAGGTAGATTGATAGATACAGATAGGTAGGTAGGTAGATTGATAGATACAGATAGGTAGGTAGGTAGATAGATAGATACAGATAGGTAGGTAGGTAGATAGATAGAGATAGGTAGGTAGGTAGATAGATAAATACAGATAGGTAGGTAGGTAGATTGATAGATACAGATAGGTAGGTAGGTAGATAGATAGACACAGATAGGTAGGTAGATAGATAGATAGATAGATAGATAGATAGATAGATAGATAGATAGATAGATAGATAGATAGATAGAGATAGATAGGTAGGTAGATAGATAAATCCAGATAGGTAGGTAGGTAGGTAGATAGATAGAGATAGGTAGGTAGGTAGATAGATAGATAGAGATAGGTAGGTAGGTAGGTAGATAGATAGAGATAGGTAGGTAGGTAGATAGATAGATAGAGATAGGTAGGTATGTAGATTGATAGATACAGATAGGTAGGTAGGTAGATTGATAGATACAGATAGGTAGGTAGGTAGATTGATAGATACAGATAGGTAGGTAGGTAGATAGATAGATACAGATAGGTAGGTAGGTAGATAGATAGAGATAGGTAGGTAGGTAGATAGATAGATACAGATAGGTAGGTAGGTAGATAGATAAATACAGATAGGTAGGTAGGTAGATAGATAGATAGAGATAGGTAGGTAGGTAGATTGATAGATACAGATACGTAGGTAGGTAGATTGATAGATACAGATAGGTAGGTAGGTAGATAGATAGATACAGATAGGTAGGTAGGTAGATAGATAAATACAGATAGGTAGGTGGTAGATAGATAGATAGAGATAGGTAGGTAGGTAGATTGATAGATACAGATAGGTAGGTAGGTAGATTGATAGATACAGATAGGTAGGTAGGTAGATTGATAGATACAGATAGGTAGGTAGGTAGATAGATAGATACAGATAGGTAGGTAGGTAGATAGATAGAGATAGGTAGGTAGGTAGATAGATAAATACAGATAGGTAGGTAGGTAGGTAGCTAGATAGAGATAGGTAGGTAGGTAGATAGATACATAGAGATAGGTAGGTATGTAGATTGATAGATACAGATAGGTAGGTATGTAGATTGATAGATACAGATAGGTAGGTAGGTAGATAGATAGATAGAGATAGGTAGGTAGGTAGATAGATAGATAGACATAGGTAGGTAGGTAGATTGATAGATACAGATAGGTAGGTAGGTAGATAGATAGATAGAGATAGGTAGGTAGGTAGATAGATAGACATAGGTAGGTAGGTAGATTGATAGATACAGATAGGTAGGTATGTAGATAGATAGATACAGATAGGTAGGTAGGTAGATAGATAGGGATAGGTAGGTAGGTAGATAGATAAATACAGATAGGTAGGTAGGTAGGTAGATAGATAGAGATAGGTAGGTAGGTAGATAGATAGATAGAGATAGGTAGGTATGTAGATTGATAGATACAGATAGGTAGGTAGGTAGATTGATAGATACAGATAGGTAGGTAGGTAGATTGATAGATACAGATAGGTAGGTAGGTAGATAGATAGATAGAGATAGGTAGGTAGATAGATAGATAGATAGATAGATAGAGATAGGTAGGTAGGTAGATAGATAAATATAGATAGGTAGGTAGGTAGATAGATAAATACAGATAGGTAGGTAGGTAGATAGATAGATAGAGATAGGTAGGTAGGTAGATTGATAGATACAGATAGGTAGGTAGGTAGATAGATAGATACAGATAGGTAGGTAGGTAGATAGATAGATAGAGATAGGTAGGTAGGTAGATAGATAGATAGAGATAGGTAGGTAGGTAGATAGATAAATACAGATAGGTAGGTAGATAGATAGATAGATAGATAGAGATAGGTAGGTAGGTAGATAGATAAATACAGATAGGTAGGTAGGTAGGTAGATAGATACAGATAGGTAGGTAGGTAGATAGATAAATACAGATAGGTAGGTAGGTAGATAGATAGATAGAGATAGGTAGGTAGGTAGATTGATAGATAGAGATAGGTAGGTAGGTAGATTGATAGATACAGATAGGTAGGTAGGTAGATAGATAGATAGAGATAGGTAGGTAGGTACATAGATAGACATAGGTAGGTAGGTAGATTGATACATATAGATAGGTAGGTAGGTAGATAGATAGATACAGATAGGTAGGTAGGTAGATAGATAGATAGATAGATAGATAGATAGATAGATAGATAGATAGATAGATAGATAGATAGATAGATAGAGATAGGTAGGTAGGTAGATAGATAAATACAGATAGGTAGGTAGGTAGGTAGATAGATAGAGATAGGTAGGTAGGTAGATAGTTAGATACAGATAGGTAGGTAGGTAGATAGATAGATAGATAGAGATAGGTAGGTAGGTAGATTGATAGATACAGATAGGTAGGTAGGTAGATAGATAGATAGAGATAGGTAGGTAGATAGATAGATAGATAGATAGATAGATAGATAGATAGATAGATAGATAGATAGATAGAGATAGGTAGGTAGGTAGATAGATAAATACAGATAGGTAGGTAGGTAGATAGATAAATACAGATAGGTAGGTAGATAGATAGATAGAGATAGGTAGGTAGTTAGATTGATAGATACAGATAGGTAGGTAGGTAGATTGACAGATACAGATAGGTACGTAGGTAGGTAGATTGATAGATACAGATAGGTAGGTAGGTAGATAGATAGATACAGATAGGTAGGTAGGTAGATAGATAGATAGAGATAGGTAGGTAGGTAGATAGATAAATACAGATAGGTAGGTAGATAGATAGATAGAGATAGGTAGGTAGGTAGATAGATAAATACAGATAGGTAGGTAGGTAGGTAGATAGATACAGATAGGTAGGTAGGTAGATAGATAAATACAGATAGGTAGGTAGGTAGGTAGATAGATAGAGATAGGTAGGTAGGTAGATTGATAGATCGAGATAGGTAGGTAGGTAGATTGATAGATACAGATAGGTAGGTAGGTAGATAGATAGATACAGATAGGTAGGTAGATAGATAGATAGATAGATAGATAGATAGATAGATAGATAGATAGATAGATAGATAGATAGATAGAGATAGGTAGGTAGGTAGATAGATAAATACAGATAGGTAGGTAGGTAGATAGATAGAGATAGGTAGGTAGGTAGATAGATAGATACAGATAGGTAGGTAGGTAGATAAATAGAGATAGGTAGGTAGGTAGATAGATAAATACAGATAGGTAGGTAGGTAGGTAGATAGATAGAGATAGGTAGGTAGGTAGATAGATAGATAGAGATAGGTAGGTAGGTAGATAGATAGACATAGGTAGGTAGGTAGATTGATAGATACAGATAGGTAGGTAGGTAGATTGATAGATACAGATACGTAGGTAGGTAGATAGATAGATACAGATAGGTAGGTAGGTAGATAGATAGATACAGATAGGTAGGTAGGTAGATTGATAGATACAGATAGGTAGGTAGGTAGATTGGTAGATACAGATAGGTAGGTAGGTAGATTGACAGATACAGATAGGTAGGTAGGTAGATAGACAGATACAGATAGGTAGGTAGGTACATAGATAGAGATAGGTAGGTAGGTAGATAGATAAATACAGATAGGTAGGTAGGTAGGTAGATAGATAGAGATAGGTAGGTAGATAGATAGATAGAGATAGGTAGGTAGGTAGATTGATAGATACAGATAGGTAGGTAGATAGATAAATACAGATAGGTAGGTAGGTAGGTAGATAGATAGACATAGGTAGGTAGGTAGATTGATAGATACAGATAGGTAGGTAGGTAGGTAGATAGATAGAGATAGGTAGGTAGGTAGATTGGTAGATACAGATAGGTAGGTAGGTAGATAGATAGATACAGATAGGTAGGTAGGTAGATAGATAGAGATAGGTAGGTAGGTAGATAGATAAATACAGATAGGTAGGTAGGTAGGTAGGTAGATAGAGATAGGTAGGTAGGTAGATAGATAGATAGAGATAGGTAGGTAGGTAGATTGATAGATAGAGATAGGTAGGTAGGTAGATAGATAAATACAGATAGGTAGGTAGGTAGATAGATAGAGATAGGTAGGTAGGTAGATAGATAGATAGAGATAGGTAGGTAGGTAGATTGATAGATACAGATAGGTAGGTAGGTAGATTGGTAGATATAGATAGGTAGGTAGGTAGATTGATAGATACAGATAGGTAGGTAGGTAGATAGACAGATACAGATAGGTAGGTAGGTAGATAGATAGAGATAGGTATGTAGGTAGATAGATAAATACAGATAGGTAGGTAGGTAGGTAGGTAGGTAGGTAGATAGATAGAGATAGGTAGGTAGATAGATAGATAGAGATAGGTAGGTTGGTAGATTGATAGATACAGATAGGTAGGTAGGTAGATTGATAAATACAGATAGGTAGGTAGGTAGGTAGATAGATAGAGATAGGTAGGTAGATAGATAAATACAGATAGGTAGGTAGGTAGGTAGATAGATAGAGATAGGTAGGTAGGTAGATAGAGAGATACAGATAGGTAGGTAGGTAGATAGATAGATACAGATAGGTAGGTAGATAGATAAATACAGATAGGTAGGTAGGTAGGTAGATAGATAGACATAGGTAGGTAGGTAGATTTATAGATACAGATAGGTAGGTAGGTAGATAGATAGATAGAGATAGGTAGGTAGGTAGATTGATAGATACAGATAGGTAGGTAGGTAGATTGATAGATACAGATAGGTAGGTAGGTAGATAGATAGACACAGATAGGTAGGTAGGTAGATAGATAGATAGATAGATAGATAGATAGATAGATAGATAGATAGATAGATAGATAGATAGATAAATACAGATAGGTAGGTAGGTAGATAGATAGAGATAGGTAGGTAGGTAGATAGATAGATAGAGATAGGTAGGTAGGTAGGTAGGTAGATAGAGATAGGTAGGTAGGTAGATAGATAGATAGAGATAGGTAGGTATGTAGATTAATAGATACAGATAGGTATGTAGGTAGATTGATAGATACAGATAGGTAGGTAGGTAGGTAGATAGATACAGATAGGTAGGTAGGTAGATTGATAGGTACAGATAGGTAGGTAGGTACATTGATAGATACAGTTAGGTAGGTAGGTAGATAGATAGAGATAGGTAGGTAGGTAGATAGATAAATACAGATAGGTAGGTAGGTAGATAGATAGAGATAGGTAGGTAGGTAGATAGATAGATAGAGATAGGTAGGTATGTAGATTGATAGATACAAATAGGTAGGTAGGTAGATTGATAGATACAGATAAGTAGGTAGGTAGGTAGATAGATACAGATAGGTAGGTAGGTAGATTGATAGATACAGATAGGTAGGTAGGTAGATAGATAGATAGAGATAGGTAGGTAGGTAGATAGATAAATACAGATAGGTAGGTAGGTAGGTAGATAGATAGAGATAGGTAGGTAGGTAGATAGATAGATACAGATAGGTAGGTAGGTAGATAGATTGATAGAGATAGGTAGGTAGGTAGATTGATAGATACAGATAGGTAGGTAGGTAGATTGATAGATACAGATAGGTAGGTAGGTAGATAGATAGATACAGATAGGTAGGTAGATAGATAGATAGATAGATAGATAGATAGATAGATAGATAGATAGATAGATAGAGATAGGTAGGTAGGTAGATAGATAAATACAGATAGGTAGGAAGGTAGGTAGATAGATAGAGATAGGTAGGTAGGTAGATAGATAGATAGAGATATGTAGGTAGGTATATTGATAGATACAGATAGGTAGGTAGGTAGATTGATAGATACAGATAGGTAGGTAGGTAGATAGATAGATACAGATAGGTAGGTAGGTAGATAGATAGATAGAGATAGGTAGGTAGGTAGATAGATAAATACAGATAGGTAGGTAGGTAGGTAGATAGATAGAGATAGGTAGGTAGGTAGATAGATAGATACAGATAGGTAGGTAGGTAGATAGATAAATACAGATAGGTAGGTAGGTAGATAGATAGATAGAGATAGGTAGGTAGGTAGATTGATAGATACAGATAGGTAGGTAGGTAGATTGATAGATACAGATAGGTAGGTAGGTAGATTGATAGATACAGATAGGTAGGTAGGTAGATAGAGAAATACAGATAGGTAGGTAGGTAGATATATAGAGATAGGTAGGTAGGTAGATTGATAGATACAGATAGGTAGGTAGGTAGATTGATAGATACAGATAGGTAGGTAGGTAGATAGATAGATACAGATATGTAGGTAGGTAGATAGATAGAGATAGGTAGGTAGGTAGATAGATAAATACAGATAGGTAGGTAGGTAGGTAGATAGATAGAGATAGGTAGGTAGGTAGATAGATAGATAGAGATAGGTAGGTATGTAGATTGATAGATACAGATAGGTAGGTATGTAGATTGATAGATACAGATAGGTAGGTAGGTAGATAGATAGATAGAGATAGGTAGGTAGGTAGATAGATAGACATAGGTAGGTAGGTAGATTGATAGATACAGATAGGTAGGTAGGTAGATAGATAGATAGAGATAGGTAGGTAGATAGATAGATAGACATAGGTAGGTAGGTAGATTGATAGATACAGATAGGTAGGTAGGTAGATAGATAGATACAGATAGGTTGGTAGGTAGATAGATAGATATAGGTAGAATAGGTAGATAGATAAATACAGATAGGTAGGTAGGTAGGTAGATAGATAGAGATAGGTAGGTAGGTAGATAGATAGATAGAGATAGGTAGGTATGTAGATTGATAGATACAGATAGGTAGGTAGGTAGATTGATAGATACAGATAGGTAGGTAGGTAGGTAGATAGATACAGATAGGTAGGTAGGTAGATTGATAGATACAGATAGGTAGGTAGGTAGATAGATAGATACAGATAGGTAGGTAGGTAGATAGATAGATAGATAGAGATAGGTAGGTAGGTAGATAGATAAATACAGATAGGTAGGTAGGTAGGTAGATAGATAGAGATAGGTAGGTAGGTAGATAGATAGATACAGATAGGTAGGTAGGTAGATAGATAAATACAGATAGGTAGGTAGGTAGATAGATAGATAGAGATAGGTAGGTAGGTAGATTGATAGATACAGATAGGTAGGTAGGTAGATTGATAGATACAGATAGGTAGGTAGGTAGATTGATAGATACAGATAGGTAGGTAGATAGATAGATAGATAGATAGATAGATAGATAGATAGATAGATAGATAGATAGATAGATAGATAGATAGAGATAGGTAGGTAGGTAGATAGATAAATACAGTTAGGTAGGTAGGTAGGTAGATAGATAGAGATAGGTAGGTAGGTAGATAGACAGATACAGATAGGTAGGTAGATAGATAGATAGAGATAGGTAGGTAGGTAGATAGATAAATACAGATAGGTAGGTAGGTAGGTAGATAGATAGAGATAGGTAGGTAGGTAGGTAGAAAGATAGAGATAGGTAGGTATGTAGATTGATAGATACAGATAGGTAGGTAGGTAGATTGATAGATACAGATAGGTAGGTAGGTAGGTAGATAGATACAGATAGGTAGGTAGGTAGATTGATAGATACAGATAGGTAGGTAGGTAGATTGATAGATACAGATAGGTAGGTAGGTAGATTGATAGATACAGATAGGTAGGTAGGTAGATAGATAGATAGAGATAGGTAGGTAGGTAGATTGATAGATACAGATAGGTAGGTAGGTAGATTGATAGATACAGATAGGTAGGTAGGTAGATTGATAGATACAGATAGGTAGGTAGGTAGATGGATATATACAGATAGGTAGGTAGGTAGATAGATAGAGATAGGTAGGTAGGTAGATAGATAAATACAGATAGGTAGGTAGGTAGGTAGATAGATAGAGATAGGTAGGTAGGTAGATAGATAGAGATAGGTAGGTATGTAGATTGATAGATACAGATAGGTAGGTAGGTAGATTGATAGATACAGATAGGTAGGTAGGTAGGTAGATAGATACAGATAGGTAGATAGGTAGATTGATAGATACAGATAGGTAGGTAGGTAGATAGATAGATACAGATAGGTAGGTAGGTAGGTAGATAGAGATAGGTAGGTAGGTAGATAGATAAATACAGATAGGTAGGTAGGTAGCTAGATAGATAGAGATAGGTAGGTAGGTAGATAAATAAATACAGATAGGTAGGTAGGTAGGTAGATAGATGGAGATAAGTAGGTAGGTAGATAGATAGATAGAGATAGGTAGGTATGTAGATTGATAGATACAGATAGGTAGGTAGGTAGATTGATAGATACAGATAGGTAGGTAGGTAGGTAGATAGATACAGATAGGTAGGTAGGTAGGTAGATTGATAGATACAGATAGGTAGGTAGGTAGATAGACAGATACAGATAGGTAGGTAGGTAGATAGATAGAGATAGGTAGGTAGGTAGATAGATAGATACAGATAGGTAGGTAGGTAGGTAGATAGATAGAGATAGGTAGGTAGGTAGATTGATAGATACAGATAGGTAGGTAGGTAGATTGATAAATACAGATAGGTAGGTAGGTAGGTAGATAGATAGAGATAGGTAGGTAGGTAGATAGATAAATACAGATAGGTAGGTAGGTAAGTAGATAGATAGAGATAGGTAGGTAGGTAGATAGATAGATACAGATAGGTAGGTAGGTAGATAGATAGATACAGATAGGTAGGTAGATAGATAAATACAGATAGGTAGGTAGGTAGGTATTTAGATAGACATAGGTAGGTAGGTAGATTGATAGATACAGATAGGTAGGTAGGTAGATAGATAGATAGAGATAGGTAGGTAGGTAGATTGATAGATACAGATAGGTAGGTAGGTAGATTGATAGATACAGATAGGTAGGTAGGTAGATAGATAGACACAGATAGGTAGGTAGGTAGATAGATAGATAGATAGATAGATAGATAGATAGATAGATAGATAGATAGATAGATAGATAGATAGATAGATAGATAAAGATAGGTAGGTAGGTAGATAGATAAATACAGATAGGTAGGTAGGTAGGTAGATAGATAGAGATAGGTAGGTAGGTAGATAGATAGATAGAGATAGGTAGGTAGGTAGGTAGGTAGATAGATAGAGATAGGTAGGTAGGTAGATAGATAGATAGAGATAGGTAGGTATGTAGATTGATAGATACAGATAGGTAGGTAGGTAGATTGATAGATACAGATAGGTAGGTAGGTAGGTAGATAGATACAGATAGGTAGGTAGGTAGATTGATAGATACAGATAGGTAGGTAGGTAGATAGATAGATACAGATAGGTAGGTAGGTAGATAGATAGATAGAGATAGGTAGGTATGTAGATTGATAGATACAGATAGGTAGGTAGGTAGATTGATAGATACAGATAGGTAGGTAGGTAGATAGATAGATACAGATAGGTAGGTAGGTAGATAGATAGATAGAGATAGGTAGGTAGGTAGATAGATAAATACAGATAGTTAGGTAGGTAAGTAGATAGATAGAGATAGGTAGGTAGGTAGATAGATAAATACAGATAGGTAGGTAGGTAGGTAGATAGATAGAGATAGGTAGGTAGGTAGATAGATAGAGATAGGTAGGTAGGTAGGTAGATAGATAGAGATAGGTAGGTAGGTAGGTAGATAGATAGAGATAGGTAGGTATGTAGATTGATAGATACAGATAGGTAGGTAGGTAGATTGATAGATACAGATAGGTAGGTAGGTAGGTAGATAGATACAGATAGGTAGGTAGGTAGATTGATAGATACAGATAGGTAGGTAGGTAGATAGATAGATACAGATAGGTAGGTAGGTAGATAGATAGACATAGGTAGGTAGGTAGATTGATAGATACAGATAGGTAGGTAGGTAGATAGATAGATAGAGATATGTAGGTAGGTAGATAGATAGACATAGGTAGGTAGGTAGATTGATAGATACAGATAGGTAGGTAGGTAGATAGATAGATACAGATAGGTTGGTAGGTAGATAGATAGAGATAGGTAGAATAGGTAGATAGATAAATACAGATAGGTAGGTAGGTAGGTAGATAGATAGAGATAGGTAGGTAGGTAGATAGATAGATAGAGATAGGTAGGTATGTAGATTGATAGATACAGATAGGTAGGTAGGTAGATTGATAGATACAGATAGGTAGGTAGGTAGGTAGATAGATACAGATAGGTAGGTAGGTAGATTGATAGATACAGATAGGTAGGTAGGTAGATAGATAGATACAGATAGGTAGGTAGGTAGATAGATAGATAGATAGAGATAGGTAGGTAGGTAGATAGATAAATACAGATAGGTAGGTAGGTAGGTAGATAGATAGATACAGATAGGTAGGTAGGTAGATAGATAAATACAGATAGGTAGGTAGGTAGATAGATAGATAGAGATAGGTAGGTAGGTAGATTGATAGATACAGATAGGTAGGTAGGTAGATTGATAGATACAGATAGGTAGGTAGGTAGATTGATAGATACAGATAGGTAGGTAGATAGATAGATAGATAGATAGATAGATAGATAGATAGATAGATAGATAGATAGATAGATAGAGATAGGTAGGTAGGTAGATAGATAAATACAGATAGGTAGGTAGGTAGGTAGATAGATAGAGATAGGTAGGTAGGTAGATAGACAGATACAGATAGGTAGGTAGATAGATAGATAGAGATAGGTAGGTAGGTAGATAGATAAATACAGATAGGTAGGTAGGTAGGTAGATAGATAGAGATAGGTAGGTAGGTAGGTAGAAAGATAGAGATAGGTAGGTATGTAGATTGATAGATACAGATAGGTAGGTAGGTAGATTGATAGATACAGATAGGTAGGTAGGTAGGTAGATAGATACAGATAGGTAGGTAGGTAGATTGATAGATACAGATAGGTAGGTAGGTAGATTGATAGATACAGATAGGTAGGTAGGTAGATTGATAGATACAGATAGGTAGGTAGGTAGATAGATAGATAGAGATAGGTAGGTAGGTAGATTGATAGATACAGATAGGTAGGTAGGTAGATTGATAGATACAGATAGGTAGGTAGGTAGATTGATAGATATAGATAGGTAGGTAGGTAGATGGATATATACAGATAGGTAGGTAGGTAGATAGATAGAGATAGGTAGGTAGGTAGATAGATAAATACAGATAGGTAGGTAGGTAGGTAGATAGATAGAGATAGGTAGGTAGGTAGATAGATAGAGATAGGTAGGTATGTAGATTGATAGATACAGATAGGTAGGTAGGTAGATTGATAGATACAGATAGGTAGGTAGGTAGGTAGATAGATACAGATAGGTAGATAGGTAGATTGATAGATACAGATAGGTAGGTAGGTAGATAGATAGATACAGATAGGTAGGTAGGTAGATAGATAGAGATAGGTAGGTAGGTAGATAGATAAATACAGATAGGTAGGTAGGTAGGTAGATAGATAGAGATAGGTAGGTAGGTAGATAAATAAATACAGATAGGTAGGTAGGTAGGTAGATAGATGGAGATAGGTAGGTAGGTAGATAGATAGATAGAGATAGGTAGGTATGTAGATTGATAGATACAGATAGGTAGGTAGGTAGATTGATAGATACAGATAGGTAGGTAGGTAGGTAGATAGATACAGATAGGTAGGTAGGTAGGTAGATTGATAGATACAGATAGGTAGGTAGGTAGATAGACAGATACAGATAGGTAGGTAGGTAGATAGATAGAGATAGGTAGGTAGGTAGATAGATAGATACAGATAGGTAGGTAGGTAGGTAGATAGATAGAGATAGGTAGGTAGATAGATAGATAGAGATAGGTAGGTAGGTAGATTGATAGATACAGATAGGTAGGTAGGTAAGTAGATAGATAGAGATAGGTAGGTAGGTAGATAGATAGATACAGATAGGTAGGTAGGTAGATAGATAGATACAGATAGGTAGGTAGATAGATAAATACAGATAGGTAGGTAGGTAGGTATTTAGATAGACATAGGTAGGTAGGTAGATTGATAGATAGAGATAGGTAGGTATGTAGATTGATAGATACAGATAGGTAGGTAGGTAGATTGATAGATACAGATAGGTAGGTAGGTAGGTAGATAGATACAGATAGGTAGGTAGGTAGATTGATAGATACAGATAGGTAGGTAGGTAGATAGATAGATACAGATAGGTAGGTAGGTAGATAGATAGACATAGGTAGGTAGGTAGATTGATAGATACAGATAGGTAGGTAGGTAGATAGATAGATAGAGATATGTAGGTAGGTAGATAGATAGACATAGGTAGGTAGGTAGATTGATAGATACAGATAGGTAGGTAGGTAGATAGATAGATACAGATAGGTTGGTAGGTAGATAGATAGAGATAGGTAGAATAGGTAGATAGATAAATACAGATAGGTAGGTAGGTAGGTAGATAGATAGAGATAGGTAGGTAGGTAGATAGATAGATAGAGATAGGTAGGTATGTAGATTGAAAGATACAGATAGGTAGGTAGGTAGATTGATAGATACAGATAGGTAGGTAGGTAGGTAGATAGATACAGATAGGTAGGTAGGTAGATTGATAGATACAGATAGGTAGGTAGGTAGATAGATAGATACAGATAGGTAGGTAGGTAGATAGATAGATAGATAGAGATAGGTAGGTAGGTAGATAGATAAATACAGATAGGTAGGTAGGTAGGTAGATAGATAGAGATAGGTAGGTAGGTAGATAGATAGATACAGATAGGTAGGTAGGTAGATAGATAAATACAGATAGGTAGGTAGGTAGATAGATAGATAGAGATAGGTAGGTAGGTAGATTGATAGATACAGATAGGTAGGTAGGTAGATTGATAGATACAGATAGGTAGGTAGGTAGATTGATAGATACAGATAGGTAGGTAGATAGATAGATAGATAGATAGATAGATAGATAGATAGATAGATAGATAGATAGATAGATAGATAGAGATAGGTAGGTAGGTAGATAGATAAATACAGATAGGTAGGTAGGTAGGTAGATAGATAGAGATAGGTAGGTAGGTAGATAGACAGATACAGATAGGTAGGTAGATAGATAGATAGAGATAGGTAGGTAGGTAGATAGATAAATACAGATAGGTAGGTAGGTAGGTAGATAGATAGAGATAGGTAGGTAGGTAGGTAGAAAGATAGAGATAGGTAGGTATGTAGATTGATAGATACAGATAGGTAGGTAGGTAGATTGATAGATACAGATAGGTAGGTAGGTAGGTAGATAGATACAGATAGGTAGGTAGGTAGATTGATAGATACAGATAGGTAGGTAGGTAGATTGATAGATACAGATAGGTAGGTAGGTAGATTGATAGATACAGATAGGTAGGTAGGTAGATAGATAGATAGAGATAGGTAGGTAGGTAGATTGATAGATACAGATAGGTAGGTAGGTAGATTGATAGATACAGATAGGTAGGTAGGTAGATTGATAGATATAGATAGGTAGGTAGGTAGATGGATATATACAGATAGGTAGGTAGGTAGATAGATAGAGATAGGTAGGTAGGTAGATAGATAAATACAGATAGGTAGGTAGGTAGGTAGATAGATAGAGATAGGTAGGTAGGTAGATAGATAGAGATAGGTAGGTATGTAGATTGATAGATACAGATAGGTAGGTAGGTAGATTGATAGATACAGATAGGTAGGTAGGTAGGTAGATAGATACAGATAGGTAGATAGGTAGATTGATAGATACAGATAGGTAGGTAGGTAGATAGATAGATACAGATAGGTAGGTAGGTAGATAGATAGAGATAGGTAGGTAGGTAGATAGATAAATACAGATAGGTAGGTAGGTAGGTAGATAGATAGAGATAGGTAGGTAGGTAGATAAATAAATACAGATAGGTAGGTAGGTAGGTAGATAGATGGAGATAAGTAGGTAGGTAGATAGATAGATAGAGATAGGTAGGTATGTAGATAGATAGATACAGATAGGTAGGTAGGTAGATAGATAGATACAGATAGGTAGGTAGATAGATAAATACAGATAGGTAGGTAGGTAGGTATTTAGATAGACATAGGTAGGTAGGTAGATTGATAGATAGAGATAGGTAGGTATGTAGATTGATAGATACAGATAGGTAGGTAGGTAGATTGATAGATACAGATAGGTAGGTAGGTAGGTAGATAGATACAGATAGGTAGGTAGGTAGATTGATAGATACAGATAGGTAGGTAGGTAGATAGATAGATAGAGATATGTAGGTAGGTAGATAGATAGACATAGGTAGGTAGGTAGATTGATAGATACAGATAGGTAGGTAGGTAGATAGATAGATACAGATAGGTTGGTAGGTAGATAGATAGAGATAGGTAGAATAGGTAGATAGATAAATACAGATAGGTAGGTAGGTAGGTAGATAGATAGAGATAGGTAGGTAGGTAGATAGATAGATAGAGATAGGTAGGTATGTAGATTGAAAGATACAGATAGGTAGGTAGGTAGATTGATAGATACAGATAGGTAGGTAGGTAGGTAGATAGATACAGATAGGTAGGTAGGTAGATTGATAGATACAGATAGGTAGGTAGGTAGATAGATAGATACAGATAGGTAGGTAGGTAGATAGATAGATAGATAGAGATAGGTAGGTAGGTAGATAGATAAATACAGATAGGTAGGTAGGTAGGTAGATAGATAGAGATAGGTAGGTAGGTAGATAGATAGATACAGATAGGTAGGTAGGTAGATAGATAAATACAGATAGGTAGGTAGGTAGATAGATAGATAGAGATAGGTAGGTAGGTAGATTGATAGATACAGATAGGTAGGTAGGTAGATTGATAGATACAGATAGGTAGGTAGGTAGATTGATAGATACAGATAGGTAGGTAGATAGATAGATAGATAGATAGATAGATAGATAGATAGATAGATAGAGATAGGTAGGTAGGTAGATAGATAAATACAGATAGGTAGGTAGGTAGGTAGATAGATAGAGATAGGTAGGTAGGTAGATAGACAGATACAGATAGGTAGGTAGATAGATAGATAGAGATAGGTAGGTAGGTAGATAGATAAATACAGATAGGTAGGTAGGTAGGTAGATAGATAGAGATAGGTAGGTAGGTAGGTAGAAAGATAGAGATAGGTAGGTATGTAGATTGATAGATACAGATAGGTAGGTAGGTAGATTGATAGATACAGATAGGTAGGTAGGTAGGTAGATAGATACAGATAGGTAGGTAGGTAGATTGATAGATACAGATAGGTAGGTAGGTAGATTGATAGATACAGATAGGTAGGTAGGTAGATTGATAGATACAGATAGGTAGGTAGGTAGATAGATAGATAGAGATAGGTAGGTAGGTAGATTGATAGATACAGATAGGTAGGTAGGTAGATTGATAGATACAGATAGGTAGGTAGGTAGATTGATAGATATAGATAGGTAGGTAGGTAGATGGATATATACAGATAGGTAGGTAGGTAGATAGATAGAGATAGGTAGGTAGGTAGATAGATAAATACAGATAGGTAGGTAGGTAGGTAGATAGATAGAGATAGGTAGGTAGGTAGATAGATAGAGATAGGTAGGTATGTAGATTGATAGATACAGATAGGTAGGTAGGTAGATTGATAGATACAGATAGGTAGGTAGGTAGGTAGATAGATACAGATAGGTAGATAGGTAGATTGATAGATACAGATAGGTAGGTAGGTAGATAGATAGATACAGATAGGTAGGTAGGTAGATAGATAGAGATAGGTAGGTAGGTAGATAGATAAATACAGATAGGTAGGTAGGTAGGTAGATAGATAGAGATAGGTAGGTAGGTAGATAAATAAATACAGATAGGTAGGTAGGTAGGTAGATAGATGGAGATAGGTATGTAGGTAGATAGATAGATAGAGATAGGTAGGTATGTAGATTGATAGATACAGATAGGTAGGTAGGTAGATTGATAGATACAGATAGGTAGGTAGGTAGGTAGATAGATACAGATAGGTAGGTAGGTAGATAGATAGAGATAGGTAGGTAGGTAGGTAGATTGATAGATACAGATAGGTAGGTAGGTAGGTAGATAGATACAGATAGGTAGGTAGGTAGGTAGATTGATAGATACAGATAGGTAGGTAGGTAGATAGACAGATACAGATAGGTAGGTAGGTAGATAGATAGAGATAGGTAGGTAGGTAGATAGATAGATACAGATAGGTAGGTAGGTAGGTAGATAGATAGAGATAGGTAGGTAGATAGATAGATAGAGATAGGTAGGTAGGTAGATTGATAGATACAGATAGGTAGGTAGGTAGATTGATAAATACAGATAGGTAGGTAGGTAGGTAGATAGATAGAGATAGGTAGGTAGGTAGATAGATAAATACAGATAGGTAGGTAGGTAAGTAGATAGATAGAGATAGGTAGGTAGGTAGATAGATAGATACAGATAGGTAGGTAGGTAGATAGATAGATACAGATAGGTAGGTAGATAGATAAATACAGATAGGTAGGTAGGTAGGTATTTAGATAGACATAGGTAGGTAGGTAGATTGATAGATACAGATAGGTAGGTAGGTAGATAGATAGATAGAGATAGGTAGGTAGGTAGATTGATAGATACAGATAGGTAGGTAGGTAGATTGATAGATACAGATAGGTAGGTAGGTAGATTGATAGATACAGATAGGTAGGTAGGTAGATAGATAGACACAGATAGGTAGGTAGATAGATAGATAGATAGATAGATAGATAGATAGATAGATAGATAGATAGATAGATAGATAGATAGATAGAGATAGGTAGGTAGGTAGATAGATAAATACAGATAGGTAGGTAGGTAGGTAGATAGATAGAGATAGGTAGGTAGGTAGATAGATAGATAGAGATAGGTAGGTAGGTAGGTAGATAGATAGAGATAGGTAGGTAGGTAGATAGATAGATAGAGATAGGTAGGTATGTAGATTGATAGATACAGATAGGTAGGTAGGTAGATTGATAGATACAGATAGGTAGGTAGGTAGGTAGATAGATACAGATAGGTAGGTAGGTAGATTGATAGATACAGATAGGTAGGTAGGTAGATAGATAGATACAGATAGGTAGGTAGGTAGATAGATAGATAGAGATAGGTAGGTATGTAGATTGATAGATACAGATAGGTAGGTAGGTAGATTGATAGATACAGATAGGTAGGTAGGTAGATAGATAGATACAGATAGGTAGGTAGGTAGATAGATAGATAGAGATAGGTAGGTAGGTAGATAGATAAATACAGATAGTTAGGTAGGTAAGTAGATAGATAGAGATAGGTAGGTAGGTAGATAGATAAATACAGATAGGTAGGTAGGTAGGTAGATAGATAGAGATAGGTAGGTAGGTAGATAGATAGAGATAGGTAGGTAGGTAGGTAGATAGATAGAGATAGGTAGGTAGGTAGGTAGATAGATAGAGATAGGTAGGTATGTAGATTGATAGATACAGATAGGTAGGTAGGTAGATTGATAGATACAGATAGGTAGGTAGGTAGGTAGATAGATACAGATAGGTAGGTAGGTAGATTGATAGATACAGATAGGTAGGTAGGTAGATAGATAGATACAGATAGGTAGGTAGGTAGATAGATAGATAGAGATAGGTAGGTATGTAGATTGATAGATACAGATAGGTAGGTAGGTAGATTGATAGATACAGATAGGTAGGTAGGTAGATAGATAGATACAGATAGGTAGGTAGGTAGATAGATAGATAGAGATAGGTAGGTAGGTAGATAGATAAATACAGATAGTTAGGTAGGTAAGTAGATAGATAGAGATAGGTAGGTAGGTAGATAGATAAATACAGATAGGTAGGTAGGTAGGTAGGTAGATAGAGATAGGTAGGTAGGTAGATAGATAGATAGAGATAGGTAGGTAGGTAGATTGATAGATAGAGATAGGTAGGTAGGTAGATAGATAAATACAGATAGGTAGGTAGGTAGATAGATCGAGATAGGTAGGTAAGTAGATACACAGATAGAGATAGGTAGGTAGGTAGATTGATAGATACAGATAGGTAGGTAGGTAAGTAGATAGATAGAGATAGGTAGGTAGGTAGATAGATAGATACAGATAGGTAGGTAGGTAGATAGATAGATACAGATAGGTAGGTAGATAGATAAATACAGATAGGTAGGTAGGTAGGTAGATAGATAGACATAGGTAGGTAGGTAGATTGATAGATACAGATAGGTAGGTAGGTAGATAGATAGAGATAGGTAGGTAGGTAGATTGATAGATACAGATAGGTAGGTAGGTAGATTGATAGATACAGATAGGTAGGTAGGTAGATAGATAGACACAGATAGGTAGGTAGATAGATAGATAGATAGATAGATAGATAGATAGATAGATAGATAGAGATAGGTAGGTAGGTAGATAGATAAATACAGATAGATAGGTAGGTAGGTAGATAGATAGAGATAGGTAGGTAGGTAGATAGATAGATAGAGATAGGTAGGTAGGTAGGTAGATAGATAGAGATAGGTAGTTAGGTAGATAGATAGATAGAGATAGGTAGGTATGTAGATTGATAGATACAGATAGGTAGGTAGGTAGATTGATAGATACAGATAGGTAGGTAGGTAGATAGATAGATACAGATAGGTAGGTAGGTAGATAGATAGATAGAGATAGGTAGGTAGGTAGATAGATAAATACAGATAGTTAGGTAGGTAGGTAGATAGATAGAGATAGGTAGGTAGGTAGATAGATAAATACAGATAGGTAGGTAGGTAGGTAGATAGATAGAGATAGGTAGGTAGGTAGATAGATAGATACAGATAGGTAGGTAGGTAGATAGATAAATACAGATAGGTAGGTAGGTAGGTAGGTAGATAGAGATAGGTAGGTAGATAGATAGATAGATAGAGATAGGTAGGTATGTAGATTGATAGATACAGATAGGTAGGTAGGTAGATTGATAGATACAGATAGGTAGGTAGGTAGGTAGATAGATACAGATAGGTAGGTAGGTAGATTGATAGATACAGATAGGTAGGTAGGTAGATAGATAGATAGAGATAGGTAGGTAGGTAGATAGATAAATACAGATAGGTAGGTAGGTAGGTAGATAGATAGAGATAGGTAGGTAGGTAGATAGATAAATACAGATAGGTAGGTAGGTAGGTAGATAGATAGAGATAGGTAGGTAGGTAGATAGATAGATACAGATAGGTAGGTAGGTAGATAGATAAATACAGATAGGTAGGTAGGTAGATTGATAGATACAGATAGGTAGGTAGGTAGATTGATAGATACAGATAGGTAGGTAGGTAGATTGATAGATACATATAGGTAGGTAGGTAGATAGATAGATAGATAGATAGATAGATAGATAGATAGATAGATAGATAGATAGATAGATAGATAGATAGATAGATAGATAGAGATAGGTAGGTAGGTAGGTAGATAAATACAGATAGGTAGGAAGGTAGGTAGATAGATAGAGATAGGTAGGTAGGTAGATAGATAGATAGAGATAGGTAGGTAGGTAGATTGATAGATACAGATAGGTAGGTAGGTAGATTGATAGATACAGATAGGTAGGTAGGTAGATAGATAGAGATAGGTAGGTAGGTAGATAGATAAATACAGATAGGTAGGTAGGTAGGTAGATAGATAGAGATAGGTAGGTAGGTAGATAGATAGAGATAGGTAGGTATGTAGATTGATAGATACAGATAGGTAGGTAGGTAGATTGATAGATACAGATAGGTAGGTAGGTAGGTAGATAGATACAGATAGGTAGATAGGTAGATTGATAGATACAGATAGGTAGGTAGGTAGATAGATAGATACAGATAGGTAGGTAGGTAGATAGATAGAGATAGGTAGGTAGGTAGATAGATAAATACAGATAGGTAGGTAGGTAGGTAGATAGATAGAGATAGGTAGGTAGGTAGATAAATAAATACAGATAGGTAGGTAGGTAGGTAGATAGATGGAGATAGGTAGGTAGGTAGATAGATAGATAGAGATAGGTAGGTATGTAGATTGATAGATACAGATAGGTAGGTAGGTAGATTGATAGATACAGATAGGTAGGTAGGTAGGTAGATAGATACAGATAGGTAGGTAGGTAGATTGATAGATACAGATAGGTAGGTAGGTAGATAGACAGATACAAATAGGTAGGTAGGTAGATAGATAGAGATAGGTAGGTAGGTAGATAGATAGATACAGATAGGTAGGTAGGTAGGTAGATAGATAGAGATAGGTAGGTAGATAGATAGATAGAGATAGGTAGGTAGGTAGATTGATAGATGCAGATAGGTAGGTAGGTAGATTGATAAATACAGATAGGTAAGTAGGTAGGTAGATAGATAGAGATAGGTAGGTAGGTAGATAGATAAATACAGATAGGTAGGTAGGTAAGTAGATAGATAGAGATAGGTAGGTAGGTAGATAGATAGATACAGATAGGTAGGTAGGTAGATAGATAGATACAGATAGGTAGGTAGATAGATAAATACAGATAGGTAGGTAGGTAGGTATTTAGATAGACATAGGTAGGTAGGTAGATTGATAGATACAGATAGGTAGGTAGGTAGATAGATAGATAGAGATAGGTAGGTAGGTAGATTGATAGATACAGATAGGTAGGTAGGTAGATTGATAGATACAGATAGGTAGGTAGGTAGATTGATAGATACAGATAGGTAGGTAGGTAGATAGTTAGACACAGATAGGTAGGTAGATAGATAGATAGATAGATAGATAGATAGATAGATAGATAGATAGATAGAGATAGGTAGGTAGGTAGATAGATAAATACAGATAGGTAGGTAGGTAGGTAGATAGATAGAGATAGGTAGGTAGGTAGATAGATAGATAGATAGAGATAGGTAGGTAGGTAGGTAGATAGATAGAGATAGGTAGGTAGGTAGATAGATAGATAGAGATAGGTAGGTATGTAGATTGATAGATACAGATAGGTAGGTAGGTAGATTGATAGATACAGATAGGTATGTAGGTAGGTAGATACCTACAGATAGGTAGGTAGGTAGATAGATAGATAGAGATAGGTAGGTATGTAGATTGATAGATACAGATAGGTAGGTAGGTAGATTGATAGATACAGATAGGTAGGTAGGTAGATAGATAGATACAGATAGGAAGGTAGGTAGATAGATAGATAGAGATAGGTAGGTAGGTAGATAGATAAATACAGATAGTTAGGTAGGTAAGTAGATAGATAGAGATAGGTAGGTAGGTAGATAGATAAATACAGATAGGTAGGTAGGTAGGTAGATAGATAGAGATAGGTAGGTAGGTAGATAGATAGATAGAGATAGGTAGGTAGGTAGGTAGATAGATAGAGATAGGTAGGTAGGTAGGTAGATAGATAGAGATAGGTAGGTATGTAGATTGATAGATACAGATAGGTAGGTAGGTAGATTGATAGATACAGATAGGTAGGTAGGTAGGTAGATAGATACAGATAGGTAGGTATGTAGATTGATAGATACAGATAGGTAGGTAGGTAGATAGATAGATACAGATAGGTAGGTAGGTAGATAGATAGATAGAGATAGGTAGGTATGTTGATTGATAGATACAGATAGGTAGGTAGGTAGATTGATAGATACAGATAGGTAGGTAGGTAGATAGATAGATACAGATAGGTAGGTAGGTAGATAGATAGATAGAGATAGGTAGGTAGGTAGATAGATAAATACAGATAGTTAGGTAGGTAAGTAGATAGATAGAGATAGGTAGGTAGGTAGATAGATAAATACAGATAGGTAGGTAGGTAGGTAGGTAGATAGAGATAGGTAGGTAGGTAGATAGATAGATAGAGATAGGTAGGTAGGTAGATTGATAGATAGAGATAGGTAGGTAGGTAGATAGATAAATACAGATAGGTAGGTAGGTAGGTAGATAGATCGAGATAGGTAGGTAGGTAGATAGACAGATAGAGATAGGTAGGTAGGTAGATTGATAGATACAGATAGGTAGGTAGGTAGATTGATAGATACAGATAGGTAGGTAGATTGATAGATACAGATAGGTAGGTAGATAGATAGATAGAGATAGGTAGGTAGGTAGATTGATAGATACAGATAGGTAGGTAGGTAGATTGATAAATACAGATAGGTAGGTAGGTAGGTAGATAGATAGAGATAGGTAGGTAGGTAGATAGATAGATACAGATAGGTAGGTAGATAGATAAATACAGATAGGTAGGTAGGTAGGTAGATAGATAGACATAGGTAGGTAGGTAGATTGATAGATACAGATAGGTAGGTAGGTAGATAGATAGAGATAGGTAGGTAGGTAGATTGATAGATACAGATAGGTAGGTAGGTAGATTGATAGATACAGATAGGTAGGTAGATAGATAAATACAGATAGGTAGGTAGGTAGGTAGATAGATAGACATAGGTAGGTAGGTAGATTGATAGATACAGATAGGTAGGTAGGTAGATAGATAGAGATAGGTAGGTAGGTAGATTGATAGATACAGATAGGTAGGTAGGTAGATTGATAGATACAGATAGGTAGGTAGGTAGATAGATAGACACAGATAGGTAGGTAGATAGATAGATAGATAGATAGATAGATAGATAGATAGATAGATAGATAGATAGATAGATAGAGATAGGTAGGTAGGTAGATAGATAAATACAGATAGATAGGTAGGTAGGTAGATAGATAGAGATAGGTAGGTAGGTAGATAGATAGATAGAGATAGGTAGGTAGGTAGGTAGATAGATAGAGATAGGTAGGTAGGTAGATAGATAGATAGAAATAGGTAGGTATGTAGATTGATAGATACAGATAGGTAGGTAGGTAGATTGATAGATACAGATAGGTAGGTAGGTAGATAGATAGATACAGATAGGTAGGTAGGTAGATAGATAGATAGAGATAGGTAGGTAGGTAGATAGATAAATACAGATAGTTAGGTAGGTAGGTAGATAGATAGAGATAGGTAGGTAGGTAGATAGATAAATACAGATAGGTAGGTAGGTAGGTAGATAGATAGAGATAGGTAGGTAGGTAGATAGATAAATACAGATAGGTAGGTAGGTAGATAGATAAATACAGATAGGTAGGTAGGTAGGTAGATAGATAGAGATAGGTAGGTAGGTAGATAGATAGATAGAGATAGGTAGGTATGTAGATTGATAGATACAGATAGGTAGGTAGGTAGATTGATAGATACAGATAGGTAGGTAGGTAGGTAGATAGATACAGATAGGTAGGTAGGTAGATTGATAGATACAGATAGGTAGGTAGGTAGATAGATAGATAGAGATAGGTAGGTAGGTAGATAGATAAATACAGATAGGTAGGTAGGTAGGTAGATAGATAGAGATAGGTAGGTAGGTAGATAGATAAATACAGATAGGTAGGTAGGTAGGTAGATAGATAGAGATAGGTAGGTAGGTAGATAGATAGATACAGATAGGTAGGTAGGTAGATAGATAAATACAGATAGGTAGGTAGGTAGATAGATAGATAGAGATAGGTAGGTAGGTAGATTGATAGATACAGATAGGTAGGTAGGTAGATTGATAGATACAGATAGGTAGGTAGGTAGATTGATAGATACAGATAGGTAGGTAGGTAGATAGATAGATAGATAGATAGATAGATAGATAGATAGATAGATAGATAGATAGATAGATAGAGATAGGTAGGTAGGTAGGTAGATAAATACAGATAGGTAGGAAGGTAGGTAGATAGATAGAGATAGGTAGGTAGGTAGATAGATAGATAGAGATAGGTAGGTAGGTAGATTGATAGATACAGATAGGTAGGTAGGTAGATTGATAGATACAGATAGGTAGGTAGGTAGATAGATAGATACAGATAGGTAGGTAGGTAGGTAGATAGATAGAGATAGGTAGGTAGGTAGGTAGATAAATACAGATAGGTAGGTAGGTAGATTGATAGATACAGATAGGTAGGTAGGTAGATAGATAGACACAGATAGGTAGGTAGATAGATAGATAGATAGATAGATAGATAGATAGATAGATAGATAGATAGATAGATAGAGATAGGTAGGTAGGTAGATAGATAAATACAGATAGGTAGGTAGGTAGGTAGATAGATAGAGATAGGTAGGTAGGTAGATAGATAGATAGAGATAGGTAGGTAGGTAGGTAGATAGATAGAGATAGGTAGGTAGGTAGATAGATAGATAGAGATAGGTAGGTATGTAGATTGATAGATACAGATAGGTAGGTAGGTAGATTGATAGATACAGATAGGTAGGTAGGTAGATTGATAGATACAGATAGGTAGGTAGGTAGATAGATAGATACAGATAGGTAGGTAGGTAGATAGATAGAGATAGGTAGGTAGGTAGATAGATAGATACAGATAGGTAGGTAGGTAGATAGATAAATACAGATAGGTAGGTAGGTAGATAGATAGAGATAGGTAGGTAGGTAGATTGATAGATACAGATAGGTAGGTAGATAGATTGATAGATACAGATAGGTAGGTAGGTAGATTGATAGATACAGATAGGTAGGTAGGTAGATAGATAGATACAGATAGGTAGGTAGGTAGATAGATAAATACAGATAGGTAGGTGGTAGATAGATAGATAGAGATAGGTAGGTAGGTAGATTGATAGATACAGATAGGTAGGTAGGTAGATTGATAGATACAGATAGGTAGGTAGGTAGATTGATAGATACAGATAGGTAGGTAGGTAGATAGATAGATACAGATAGGTAGGTAGGTAGATAGATATAGATAGGTAGGTAGGTAGATAGATAAATACAGATAGGTAGGTAGGTAGGTAGCTAGATAGAGATAGGTAGGTAGGTAGATAGATACATAGAGATAGGTAGGTATGTAGATTGATAGATACAGATAGGTAGGTATGTAGATTGATAGATACAGATAGGTAGGTAGGTAGATAGATAGATAGATAGAGATAGGTAGGTAGGTAGATAGATAGATAGACATAGGTAGGTAGGTAGATTGATAGATACAGATAGGTAGGTAGGTAGATAGATAGATAGAGATAGGTAGGTAGGTAGATAGATAGACATAGGTAGGTAGGTAGATTGATAGATACAGATAGGTAGGTAGGTAGATAGATAGATACAGATAGGTAGGTAGGTAGATAGATAGAGATAGGTAGGTAGGTAGATAGATAAATACAGATAGGTAGGTAGGTAGGTAGATAGATAGAGATAGGTAGGTAGGTAGGTAGATAGATAGATAGAGATAGGTAGGTAGGTAGATAGATAGATAGAGATAGGTAGGTAGGTAGGTAGATAGATAGAGATAGGTAGGTAGGTAGATAGATAGATAGATAGAGATAGGTAGGTATGTAGATTGATAGATACAGATAGGTAGGTAGGTAGATTGATAGATACAGATAGGTAGGTAGGTAGGTAGATAGATACAGATAGGTAGGTAGGTAGATTGATAGATACAGGTAGGTAGGTAGGTAGATAGATAGATAGAGATAGGTAGGTAGGTAGATAGATAGATAGAGATAGGTAGGTAGGTAGATAGATAAATACAGATAGTTAGGTAGGTAGGTAGATAGATAGAGATAGGTAGGTAGGTAGATAGATAGATACAGATAGGTAGGTAGGTAGATAGATAAATACAGATAGGTAGGTAGGTAGATAGATAGATAGAGATAGGTAGGTAGGTAGATTGATAGATACAGATAGGTAGGTAGGTAGATTGATAGATACAGATAGGTAGGTAGGTAGATTGATAGATACAGATAGGTAGGTAGGTAGATAGATAGATAGATAGATAGATAGATAGATAGATAGATAGATAGATAGATAGATAGATAGATAGATAGATAGATAGATAGATAGAGATAGGTAGGTAGGTAGGTAGATAAATACAGATAGGTAGGAAGGTAGGTAGATAGATAGAGATAGGTAGGTAGGTAGATAGATAGATACAGATAGGTAGGTAGGTAGATATATAGAGATAGGTAGGTAGGTAGATAGATAAATACAGATAGGTAGGTAGGTAGGTAGATAGATAGAGATAGGTAGGTAGGTAGATAGATAGATAGATATAGGTAGGTATGTAGATTGATAGATACAGATAGGTAGGTAGGTAGATTGATAGATACAGATAGGTAGGTAGGTAGGTAGATAGATACAGATAGGTAGGTAGGTAGATTGATAGATACAGATAGGTAGGTAGGTAGATAGATAGATAGAGATAGGTAGGTAGGTAGATAGATAAATACAGATAGGTAGGTAGGTAGGTAGATAGATAGAGATAGGTAGGTAGGTAGATAGATAAATACAGGTAGGTAGGTAGGTAGGTAGATAGATAGAGATAGGTAGGTAGGTAGATAGATAGATACAGATAGGTAGGTAGGTAGATAGATAAATACAGATAGGTAGGTAGGTAGATAGATAGATAGAGATAGGTAGGTAGGTAGATTGATAGATACAGATAGGTAGGTAGGTAGATTGATAGATACAGATAGGTAGGTAGGTAGATTGATAGATACAGATAGGTAGGTAGGTAGGTAGATAGATAGATAGATAGATAGATAGATAGATAGATAGATAGATAGATAGATAGATAGATAGATAGATAGATAGATAGATAGAGATAGGTAGGTAGGTAGGTAGATAAATACAGATAGGTAGGAAGGTAGGTAGATAGATAGAGATAGGTAGGTAGGTAGATAGATAGAGATAGGTAGGTAGGTAGATTGATAGATACAGATAGGTAGGTAGGTAGATTGATAGATACAGATAGGTAGGTAGGTAGATAGATAGATACAGATAGGTAGGTAGGTAGATAGATAGAGATAGGTAGGTAGGTAGATAGATAAATACAGATAGGTAGGTAGGTAGATTGATAGATACAGATAGGTAGGTAGGTAGATAGATAGACACAGATAGGTAGGTAGATAGATAGATAGATAGATAGATAGATAGATAGATAGATAGATAGATAGATAGATAGAGATAGGTAGGTAGGTAGATAGATAAATACAGATAGGTAGGTAGATAGGTAGATAGATAGAGATAGGTAGGTAGGTAGATAGATAGATAGAGATAGGTAGGTAGGTAGGTAGATAGATAGAGATAGGTAGGTAGGTAGATAGATAGATAGAGATAGGTAGGTATGTAGATTGATAGATACAGATAGGTAGGTAGGTAGATTGATAGATACAGATAGGTAGGTAGGTAGATTGATAGATACAAATAGGTAGGTAGGTAGATAGATAGATACAGATAGGTAGGTAGGTAGATAGATAGAGATAGGTAGGTAGGTAGATAGATAGATACAGATAGGTAGGTAGGTAGATAGATAAATACAGATAGGTAGGTAGGTAGATAGATAGATAGAGATAGGTAGGTAGGTAGATTGATAGATACAGATAGGTAGGTAGGTAGATTGATAGATACAGATAGGTAGGTAGGTAGATAGATAGATACAGATAGGTAGGTAGGTAGATAGATAAATACAGATAGGTAGGTGGTAGATAGATAGATAGAGATAGGTAGGTAGGTAGATTGATAGATACAGATAGGTAGGTAGGTAGATTGATAGATATAGATAGGTAGGTAGGTAGATTGATTGATACAGATAGGTAGGTAGGTAGATAGATAGATACAGATAGGTAGGTAGGTAGATAGATAGAGATAGGTAGGTAGGTAGATAGATAAATACAGATAGGTAGGTAGGTAGGTAGCTAGATAGAGATAGGTAGGTAGGTAGATAGATACATAGAGATAGGTAGGTATGTAGATTGATAGATACAGATAGGTAGGTATGTAGATTGATAGATACAGATAGGTAGGTAGATAGATAGATAGATAGAGATAGGTAGGTAGGTAGATAGATAGATAGACATAGGTAGGTAGGTAGATTGATAGATACAGATAGGTAGGTAGGTAGAAAGATAGATAGAGATAGGTAGGTAGGTAGATAGATAGACATAGGTAGGTAGGTAGATTGATAGATACAGATAGGTAGGTAGGTTGATAGATAGATACAGATAGGTAGGTAGGTAGATAGATAGAGATAGGTAGGTAGGTAGATAGATAAATACAGATAGGTAGGTAGGTAGGTAGATAGATAGAGATAGGTAGGTAGGTAGATAGATAGATAGAGATAGGTAGGTAGGTAGATATATAGATAGAGATAGGTAGGTAGGTAGGTAGATAGATAGAGATAGGTAGGTAGGTAGATAGATAGATAGAGATAGGTAGGTATGTAGATTGATAGATACAGATAGGTAGGTAGGTAGATTGATAGATACAGATAGGTAGGTAGGTAGGTAGATAGATACAGATAGGTAGGTAGGTAGATTGATAGATACAGATAGGTAGGTAGGTAGATAGATAGATACAGATAGGTAGGTAGGTAGATAGATAGATAGAGATAGGTAGGTAGGTAGATAGATAAATACAGATAGTTAGGTAGGTAGGTAAATAGATAGAGATAGGTAGGTAGGTAGATAGATAGATACAGATAGGTAGGTAGGTAGATAGATAAATACAGATAGATAGGTAGGTAGATAGATAGATAGAGATAGGTAGGTAGGTAGATTGATAGATACAGATAGGTAGGTAGGTAGATTGATAGATACAGATAGGTAGGTAGGTAGATAGATAGATACAGATAGGTAGGTAGGTAGATAGATATAGATAGGTAGGTAGGTAGATAGATAAATACAGATACGTAGGTAGGTAGGTAGCTAGATAGAGATAGGTAGGTAGGTAGATAGATACATAGAGATAGGTAGGTATGTAGATTGATAGATACAGATAGGTAGGTATGTAGATTGATAGATACAGATAGGTAGGTAGGTAGATAGATAGATAGAGATAGGTAGGTAGGTAGATAGATAGATAGACATAGGTAGGTAGGTAGATTGATAGATACAGAGAGGTAGGTAGGTAGATAGATAGATAGAGATAGGTAGGTAGGTAGATAGATAGACATAGGTAGGTAGGTAGATTGATAGATACAGATAGGTAGGTAGGTAGATAGATAGATACAGATAGGTAGGTAGGTAGATAGATAGAGATAGGTAGGTAGGTAGATAGATAAATACAGATAGGTAGGTAGGTAGGTAGATAGATAGAGATAGGTAGGTAGGTAGGTAGATAGATAGATAGAGATAGGTAGGTAGGTAGATAGATAGATAGAGATAGGTTGGTAGGTAGGTAGATAGATAGAGATAGGTAGGTAGGTAGATAGATAGATAGAGATAGGTAGGTATGTAGATTGATAGATACAGATAGGTAGGTAGGTAGATTGATAGATACAGATAGGTAGGTAGGTAGGTAGATAGATACAGATAGGTAGGTAGGTAGATTGATAAATACAGGTAGGTAGGTAGGTAGATAGATAGATACAGATAGGTAGGTAGGTAGATAGATAGATAGAGATAGGTAGGTAGGTAGATAGATAAATACAGATAGTTAGGTAGGTAGGTAGATAGATAGAGATAGGTAGGTAGGTAGATAGATAGATACAGATAGGTAGGTAGGTAGATAGATAAATACAGATAGGTAGGTAGGTAGATAGATAGATAGAGATAGGTAGGTAGGTAGATTGATAGATACAGATAGGTAGGTAGGTAGATTGATAGATACAAATAGGTAGGTAGGTAGATTGATAGATACAGATAGGTAGGTAGGTAGATAGATAGATAGAGATAGGTAGGTAGGTAGATAGATAAATACAGATAGTTAGGTAGGTAGGTAGATAGATAGAGATAGGTAGGTAGGTAGATAGATAGATACAGATAGGTAGGTAGGTAGATAGATAAATACAGATAGGTAGGTAGGTAGATAGATAGATAGAGATAGGTAGGTAGGTAGATTGATAGATACAGATAGGTAGGTAGGTAGATTGATAGATACAGATAGGTAGGTAGGTAGATTGATAGATACAGATAGGTAGGTAGGTAGATAGATAGATAGATAGATAGATAGATAGATAGATAGATAGATAGATAGATAGATAGATAGATAGAGATAGGTGGGTAGGTAGGTAGATAAATACAGATAGGTAGGAAGGTAGGTAGATAGAGATAGGTAGGTAGGTAGATAGATAGATAGAGATAGGTAGGTAGGTAGATTGATAGATACAGATAGGTAGGTAGGTAGATTGATAGATACAGATAGGTAGGTAGGTAGATAGATAGATACAGATAGGTAGGTAGGTAGGTAGATAGATAAATACAGATAGGTAGGTAGGTAGATTGATAGATACAGATAGGTAGGTAGGTAGATAGATAGACACAGATAGGTAGGTAGGTAGATAGATAGATAGATAGATAGATAGATAGATAGATAGATAGATAGATAGATAGATAGATAGAGATAGGTAGGTAGGTAGATAGATAAATACAGATAGGTAGGTAGGTAGGTAGATAGATAGAGATAGGTAGGTAGGTAGATAGATAGATAGAGATAGGTAGGTAGGTAGGTAGATAGATAGAGATAGGTAGGTAGGTAGATAGATAGATAGAGATAGGTAGGTATGTAGATTGATAGATACAGATAGGTAGGTAGGTAGATTGATAGATACAGATAGGTAGGTAGGTAGATTGATAGATACAGATAGGTAGGGAGGTAGATAGATAGATACAGATAGGTAGGTAGGTAGATAGATAGAGATAGGTAGGTAGGTAGATAGATAGATACAGATAGGTAGGTAGGTAGATAGATAAATACAGATAGGTAGGTAGGTAGATAGATAGATAGAGATAGGTAGGTAGGTAGATTGATAGATACAGATAGGTAGGTAGGTAGATTGATAGATACAGATAGGTAGGTAGGTAGATTGATAGATACAGATAGGTAGGTAGGTAGATAGATAGATACAGATAGGTAGGTAGGTAGATAGATAAATACAGATAGGTAGGTGGTAGATAGATAGATAGAGATAGGTAGGTAGGTAGATTGATAGATACAGATAGGTAGGTAGGTAGATTGATAGATACAGATAGGTAGGTATGTAGATTGATAGATACAGATAGGTAGGTAGGTAGATAGATAGATAGAGATAGGTAGGTAGGTAGATAGATAGATACACATAGGTAGGTAGGTAGATTGATAGATACAGATAGGTAGGTAGGTAGATACATAGATAGAGATAGGTAGGTAGGTAGATTGATAGATACAGATAGGTAGGTAGGTAGATAGATAGATACAGATAGGTAGGTAGGTAGATAGATAGAGATAGGTAGGTAGGTAGATAGATAAATACAGATAGGTAGGTAGGTAGGTAGATAGATAGAGATAGGTAGGTAGGTAGATTGATAGATACAGATAGGTAGGTAGGTAGATAGATAGATACAGATAGGTAGGTAGGTAGATAGATAGATAGAGATAGGTAGGTAGGTAGATAGATAAATACAGATAGTTAGGTAGGTAGGTAGATAGATAGAGATAGGTAGGTAGGTAGATAGATAAAGACAGATAGGTAGGTAGGTAGGTAGATAGATAGAGATAGGTAGGTAGGTAGATAGATAGATACAGATAGGTAGGTAGGTAGATAGATAAATACAGATAGGTAGGTAGGTAGATAGATAGATAGAGATAGGTAGGTAGGTAGATTGATAGATACAGATAGGTAGGTAGGTAGATTGATAGATACAGATAGGTAGGTAGGTAGATTGATAGATACAGATAGGTAGGTAGATAGATAGATAGATAGATAGATAGATAGATAGATAGATAGATAGATAGATAGATAGAGATAGGTAGGTAGGTAGATAGATAAATACAGATAGGTAGGTAGGTAGGTAGATAGATAGAGAAAGGTAGGTAGGTAGATAGATAGATACAGATAGGTAGGTAGGTAGATAGATAGAGATAGGTAGGTAGGTAGATAGATAAATACAGATAGGTAGGTAGGTAGGTAGATAGATAGAGATAGGTAGGTAGGTAGATAGATAGATAGAGATAGGTAGGTATGTAGATTGATAGATACAGATAGGTAGGTAGGTAGATTGATAGATACAGATAGGTAGGTAGGTAGATAGATAGATACAGATAGGTAGGTAGGTAGATAGATAGAGATAGGTAGGTAGGTAGATAGATAAATACAGATAGGTAGGTAGGTAGGTAGATAGATAGAGATAGGTAGGTAGGTAGATAGATAGAGATAGGTAGGTATGTAGATTGATAGATACAGATAGGTAGGTAGGTAGATTGATAGATACAGATAGGTAGGTAGGTAGGTAGATAGATACAGATAGGTAGGTAGGTAGATTGATAGATACAGATAGGTAGGTAGGTATATAGATAGATACAGATAGGTAGGTAGGTAGATAGATAGAGATAGGTAGGTAGGTAGATAGATAAATACAGATAGGTAGGTAGGTAGGTAGATAGATAGAGATAGGTAGGTAGGTAGATAGATAGATAGAGATAGGTAGGTATGTAGATTGATAGATACAGATAGGTAGGTAGGTAGATTGATAGATACAGATAGGTAGGTAGGTAGATTGATAGATACAGATAGGTAGGTAGGTAGATAGATAAATACAGATAGGTAGGTAGGTAGGTAGGTAGATAGAGATAGGTAGGTAGGTAGATAGATAGAGATAGGTAGGTATGTAGATTGATAGATACAGATAGGTAGGTAGGTAGATTGATAGATACAGATAGGTAGGTAGGTAGGTAGATAGATACATATAGGTAGGTAGGTAGATTGATAGATACAGATAGGTAGGTAGGTAGATAGATAGATACAGATAGGTAGGTAGGTAGATAGATAGAGATAGGTAGGTAGGTAGATAGATAAATACAGATAGGTAGGTAGGTAGATAGATAGAGATAGGTAGGTAGGTAGATAGATAGATAGAGATAGGTAGGTATGTAGATTGATAGATACAGATAGGTAGGTAGGTATATTGATAGATACAGATAGGTAGGTAGGTAGGTAGGTAGATACAGATAGGTAGGTAGGTAGATTGATAGATACAGATAGGTAGGTAGATAGATAGATAGATAGATAGATAGATAGAGATAGGTAGGTAGGTAGATAGATAAATACAGATAGGTAGGTAGGTAGGTAGATAGATAGAGAAAGGTAGGTAGGTAGATAGATAGATACAGATAGGTAGGTAGGTAGATAGATAGAGATAGGTAGGTAGGTAGATAGATAAATACAGATAGGTAGGTAGGTAGGTAGATAGATAGAGATAGGTAGGTAGGTAGATAGATAGATAGAGATAGGTAGGTATGTAGATTGATAGATACACATAGGTAGGTAGGTAGATTGATAGATACAGATAGGTAGGTAGGTAGGTAGATAGATACAGATAGGTAGGTAGGTAGATTGATAGATACAGATAGGTAGGTAGGTAGGTAGATAGATAGAGAAAGGTAGGTAGGTAGATAGATAGATACAGATAGGTAGGTAGGTAGATAGATAGAGATAGGTAGGTAGGTAGATAGATAAATACAGATAGGTAGGTAGGTAGGTAGATAGATAGAGATAGGTAGGTAGGTAGATAGATAGAGATAGGTAGGTATGTAGATTGATAGATACAGATAGGTAGGTAGGTAGATTGATAGATACAGATAGGTAGGTAGGTAGGTAGATAGATACAGATAGGTAGGTAGGTAGATTGATAGATACAGATAGGTAGGTAGGTAGATAGATAGATACAGATAGGTAGGTAGGTAGATAGATAGAGATAGGTAAGTAGGTAGATAGATAAATACAGATAGGTAGGTAGGTAGGTAGATAGATAGAGATAGGTAGGTAGGTAGATAGATAGATAGAGATAGGTAGGTATGTAGATTGATAGATACAGATAGGTAGGTAGGTAGATTGATAGATACAGATAGGTAGGTAGGTAGGTAGATAGATACAGATAGGTAGGTAGGTAGATTGATAGATACAGATAGGTAGGTAGGTAGATAGATAGATACAGATAGGTAGGTAGGTAGATAGATAGAGATAGGTAGGTAGGTAGATAGATAAATACAGATAGGTAGGTAGGTAGATAGATAGAGATAGGTAGGTAGGTAGATAGATAGATAGAGATAGGTAGGTATGTAGATTGATAGATACAGATAGGTAGGTAGGTAGATTGATAGATACAGATAGGTAGGTAGGTAGGTAGGTAGATACAGATAGGTAGGTAGGTAGATTGATAGATACAGATAGGTAGGTAGGTAGATAGATAAATACAGATAGGTAGGTAGGTAGATTGATAGATACAGATAGGTAGGTAGGTAGATAGATAAATACAGATAGGTAGGTAGGTAGGTAGATAGATAGAGATAGATAGGTAGGTAGATAGATAGATACAGATAGGTAGGTAGGTAGATAGATAGAGAGAGGTAGGTAGGTAGATAGATAAATACAGATAGGTAGGTAGGTAGGTAGATAGATAGAGATAGGTAGGTAGGTAGATAGATAGATAGAGATAGGTAGGTATGTAGATTGATAGATACAGATAGGTAGGTAGGTAGATTGATAGATACAGATAGGTAGGTAGGTAGGTAGATAGATACAGATATGTAGGTAGGTAGATTGATAGATACAGATAGGTAGGTAGGTAGGTAGATAAATACAGATAGGTAGGAAGGTAGGTAGATAGATACAGATAGGTAGGTAGGTAGATAGATAGATACAGATAGGTAGGTAGGTAGATAGATAGAGATAGGGAGGTAGGTAGATAGATAAATACAGATAGGTAGGTAGGTAGGTAGATAGATAGAGATAGGTAGGTAGGTAGATAGATAAATACAGATAGGTAGGTAGGTAGGTAGATAGATAGAGATAGGTAGGTAGGTAGATAGATAGATAGAGATAGGTAGGTATGTAGATTGATAGATACAGATAGGTAGGTAGGTAGATTGATAGATACAGATAGGTAGGTAGGTAGGTAGATAGATACAGATAGGTAGGTAGGTAGATTGATAGATACAGATAGGTAGGTAGGTAGATAGATAGATACAGATAGGTAGGTAGGTAGATAGATAGATAGAGATAGGTAGGTAGGTAGATAGATAAATACAGATAGGTAGGTAGGTAGGTAGATAGATAGAGATAGGTAGGTAGGTAGATAGATAAATACAGATAGGTAGGTAGGTAGGTAGATAGATAGAGATAGGTAGGTAGGTAGATAGATAGATACAGATAGGTAGGTAGGTAGATAGATAAATACAGATAGGTAGGTAGGTAGATAGATATATAGAGATAGGTAGGTAGGTAGATTGATAGATACAGATAGGTAGGTAGGTAGATAGATATATAGAGATAGGTAGGTAGGTAGATAGATAGACATAGGTAGGTAGGTAGATTGATAGATACAGATAGGTAGGTAGGTAGATAGATAGATACAGATAGGTAGGTAGGTAGATAGATAGATAGATAGAGATAGGTAGGTAGGTAGATAGATAAATACAGATAGGTAGGTAGGTAGGTAGATAGATAGAGATAGGTAGGTAGGTAGATAGATAGATACAGATAGGTAGGTAGGTAGATAGATAAATACAGATAGGTAGGTAGGTAGATAGATAGATAGAGATAGGTAGGTAGGTAGATTGATAGATACAGATAGGTAGGTAGGTAGATTGATAGATACAGATAGGTAGGTAGGTAGATTGATAGATACAGATAGGTAGGTAGATAGATAGATAGATAGATAGATAGATAGATAGATAGATAGATAGATAGATAGATAGATAGATAGAGATAGGTAGGTAGGTAGATAGATAAATACAGATAGGTAGGTAGGTAGGTAGATAGATAGAGATAGGTAGGTAGGTAGATAGACAGATACAGATAGGTAGGTAGATAGATAGATAGAGATAGGTAGGTAGGTAGATAGATAAATACAGATAGGTAGGTAGGTAGGTAGATAGATAGAGATAGGTAGGTAGGTAGGTAGAAAGATAGAGATAGGTAGGTATGTAGATTGATAGATACAGATAGGTAGGTAGGTAGATTGATAGATACAGATAGGTAGGTAGGTAGGTAGATAGATACAGATAGGTAGGTAGGTAGATTGATAGATACAGATAGGTAGGTAGGTAGATTGATAGATACAGATAGGTAGGTAGGTAGATTGATAGATACAGATAGGTAGGTAGGTAGATAGATAGATAGAGATAGGTAGGTAGGTAGATTGATAGATACAGATAGGTAGGTAGGTAGATTGATAGATACAGATAGGTAGGTAGGTAGATTGATAGATATAGATAGGTAGGTAGGTAGATGGATATATACAGATAGGTAGGTAGGTAGATAGATAGAGATAGGTAGGTAGGTAGATAGATAAATACAGATAGGTAGGTAGGTAGGTAGATAGATAGAGATAGGTAGGTAGGTAGATAGATAGAGATAGGTAGGTATGTAGATTGATAGATACAGATAGGTAGGTAGGTAGATTGATAGATACAGATAGGTAGGTAGGTAGGTAGATAGATACAGATAGGTAGATAGGTAGATTGATAGATACAGATAGGTAGGTAGGTAGATAGATAGATACAGATAGGTAGGTAGGTAGATAGATAGAGATAGGTAGGTAGGTAGATAGATAAATACAGATAGGTAGGTAGGTAGGTAGATAGATAGAGATAGGTAGGTAGGTAGATAAATAAATACAGATAGGTAGGTAGGTAGGTAGATAGATGGAGATAGGTATGTAGGTAGATAGATAGATAGAGATAGGTAGGTATGTAGATTGATAGATACAGATAGGTAGGTAGGTAGATTGATAGATACAGATAGGTAGGTAGGTAGGTAGATAGATACAGATAGGTAGGTAGGTAGATAGATAGAGATAGGTAGGTAGGTAGGTAGATTGATAGATACAGATAGGTAGGTAGGTAGGTAGATAGATACAGATAGGTAGGTAGGTAGGTAGATTGATAGATACAGATAGGTAGGTAGGTAGATAGACAGATACAGATAGGTAGGTAGGTAGATAGATAGAGATAGGTAGGTAGGTAGATAGATAGATACAGATAGGTAGGTAGGTAGGTAGATAGATAGAGATAGGTAGGTAGATAGATAGATAGAGATAGGTAGGTAGGTAGATTGATAGATACAGATAGGTAGGTAGGTAGATTGATAAATACAGATAGGTAGGTAGGTAGGTAGATAGATAGAGATAGGTAGGTAGGTAGATAGATAAATACAGATAGGTAGGTAGGTAAGTAGATAGATAGAGATAGGTAGGTAGGTAGATAGATAGATACAGATAGGTAGGTAGGTAGATAGATAGATACAGATAGGTAGGTAGATAGATAAATACAGATAGGTAGGTAGGTAGGTATTTAGATAGACATAGGTAGGTAGGTAGATTGATAGATACAGATAGGTAGGTAGGTAGATAGATAGATAGAGATAGGTAGGTAGGTAGATTGATAGATACAGATAGGTAGGTAGGTAGATTGATAGATACAGATAGGTAGGTAGGTAGATTGATAGATACAGATAGGTAGGTAGGTAGATAGATAGACACAGATAGGTAGGTAGATAGATAGATAGATAGATAGATAGATAGATAGATAGATAGATAGATAGAGATAGGTAGGTAGGTAGATAGATAAATACAGATAGGTAGGTAGGTAGGTAGATAGATAGAGATAGGTAGGTAGGTAGATAGATAGATAGAGATAGGTAGGTAGGTAGGTAGATAGATAGAGATAGGTAGGTAGGTAGATAGATAGATAGAGATAGGTAGGTATGTAGATTGATAGATACAGATAGGTAGGTAGGTAGATTGATAGATACAGATAGGTAGGTAGGTAGGTAGATAGATACAGATAGGTAGGTAGGTAGATTGATAGATACAGATAGGTAGGTAGGTAGATAGATAGATACAGATAGGTAGGTAGGTAGATAGATAGATAGAGATAGGTAGGTATGTAGATTGATAGATACAGATAGGTAGGTAGGTAGATTGATAGATACAGATAGGTAGGTAGGTAGATAGATAGATACAGATAGGTAGGTAGGTAGATAGATAGATAGAGATAGGTAGGTAGGTAGATAGATAAATACAGATAGTTAGGTAGGTAAGTAGATAGATAGAGATAGGTAGGTAGGTAGATAGATAAATACAGATAGGTAGGTAGGTAGGTAGATAGATAGAGATAGGTAGGTAGGTAGATAGATAGAGATAGGTAGGTAGGTAGGTAGATAGATAGAGATAGGTAGGTAGGTAGGTAGATAGATAGAGATAGGTAGGTATGTAGATTGATAGATACAGATAGGTAGGTAGGTAGATTGATAGATACAGATAGGTAGGTAGGTAGGTAGATAGATACAGATAGGTAGGTAGGTAGATTGATAGATACAGATAGGTAGGTAGGTAGATAGATAGATACAGATAGGTAGGTAGGTAGATAGATAGATAGAGATAGGTAGGTATGTAGATTGATAGATACAGATAGGTAGGTAGGTAGATTGATAGATACAGATAGGTAGGTAGGTAGATAGATAGATACAGATAGGTAGGTAGGTAGATAGATAGATAGAGATAGGTAGGTAGGTAGATAGATAAATACAGATAGTTAGGTAGGTAAGTAGATAGATAGAGATAGGTAGGTAGGTAGATAGATAAATACAGATAGGTAGGTAGGTAGGTAGGTAGATAGAGATAGGTAGGTAGGTAGATAGATAGATAGAGATAGGTAGGTAGGTAGATTGATAGATAGAGATAGGTAGGTAGGTAGATAGATAAATACAGATAGGTAGGTAGGTAGATAGATCGAGATAGGTAGGTAAGTAGATACACAGATAGAGATAGGTAGGTAGGTAGATTGATAGATACAGATAGGTAGGTAGGTAAGTAGATAGATAGAGATAGGTAGGTAGGTAGATAGATAGATACAGATAGGTAGGTAGGTAGATAGATAGATACAGATAGGTAGGTAGATAGATAAATACAGATAGGTAGGTAGGTAGGTAGATAGATAGACATAGGTAGGTAGGTAGATTGATAGATACAGATAGGTAGGTAGGTAGATAGATAGAGATAGGTAGGTAGGTAGATTGATAGATACAGATAGGTAGGTAGGTAGATTGATAGATACAGATAGGTAGGTAGGTAGATAGATAGACACAGATAGGTAGGTAGATAGATAGATAGATAGATAGATAGATAGATAGATAGATAGATAGATAGATAGATAGATAGATAGAGATAGGTAGGTAGGTAGATAGATAAATACAGATAGATAGGTAGGTAGGTAGATAGATAGAGATAGGTAGGTAGGTAGATAGATAGATAGAGATAGGTAGGTAGGTAGGTAGATAGATAGAGATAGGTAGTTAGGTAGATAGATAGATAGAGATAGGTAGGTATGTAGATTGATAGATACAGATAGGTAGGTAGGTAGATTGATAGATACAGATAGGTAGGTAGGTAGATAGATAGATACAGATAGGTAGGTAGGTAGATAGATAGATAGAGATAGGTAGGTAGGTAGATAGATAAATACAGATAGTTAGGTAGGTAGGTAGATAGATAGAGATAGGTAGGTAGGTAGATAGATAAATACAGATAGGTAGGTAGGTAGGTAGATAGATAGAGATAGGTAGGTAGGTAGATAGATAGATACAGATAGGTAGGTAGGTAGATAGATAAATACAGATAGGTAGGTAGGTAGGTAGATAGATAGAGATAGGTAGGTAGATAGATAGATAGATAGAGATAGGTAGGTATGTAGATTGATAGATACAGATAGGTAGGTAGGTAGATTGATAGATACAGATAGGTAGGTAGGTAGGTAGATAGATACAGATAGGTAGGTAGGTAGATTGATAGATACAGATAGGTAGGTAGGTAGATAGATAGATAGAGATAGGTAGGTAGGTAGATAGATAAATACAGATAGGTAGGTAGGTAGGTAGATAGATAGAGATAGGTAGGTAGGTAGATAGATAAATACAGATAGGTAGGTAGGTAGGTAGATAGATAGAGATAGGTAGGTAGGTAGATAGATAGATACAGATAGGTAGGTAGGTAGATAGATAAATACAGATAGGTAGGTAGGTAGATTGATAGATACAGATAGGTAGGTAGGTAGATTGATAGATACAGATAGGTAGGTAGGTAGATTGATAGATACATATAGGTAGGTAGGTAGATAGATAGATAGATAGATAGATAGATAGATAGATAGATAGATAGATAGATAGATAGATAGATAGAGATAGGTAGGTAGGTAGGTAGATAAATACAGATAGGTAGGAAGGTAGGTAGATAGATAGAGATAGGTAGGTAGGTAGATAGATAGATAGAGATAGGTAGGTAGGTAGATTGATAGATACAGATAGGTAGGTAGGTAGATTGATAGATACAGATAGGTAGGTAGGTAGATAGATAGAGATAGGTAGGTAGGTAGATAGATAAATACAGATAGGTAGGTAGGTAGGTAGATAGATAGAGATAGGTAGGTAGGTAGATAGATAGAGATAGGTAGGTATGTAGATTGATAGATACAGATAGGTAGGTAGGTAGATTGATAGATACAGATAGGTAGGTAGGTAGGTAGATAGATACAGATAGGTAGATAGGTAGATTGATAGATACAGATAGGTAGGTAGGTAGATAGATAGATACAGATAGGTAGGTAGGTAGATAGATAGAGATAGGTAGGTAGGTAGATAGATAAATACAGATAGGTAGGTAGGTAGGTAGATAGATAGAGATAGGTAGGTAGGTAGATAAATAAATACAGATAGGTAGGTAGGTAGGTAGATAGATGGAGATAGGTAGGTAGGTAGATAGATAGATAGAGATAGGTAGGTATGTAGATTGATAGATACAGATAGGTAGGTAGGTAGATTGATAGATACAGATAGGTAGGTAGGTAGGTAGATAGATACAGATAGGTAGGTAGGTAGATTGATAGATACAGATAGGTAGGTAGGTAGATAGACAGATACAAATAGGTAGGTAGGTAGATAGATAGAGATAGGTAGGTAGGTAGATAGATAGATACAGATAGGTAGGTAGGTAGGTAGATAGATAGAGATAGGTAGGTAGATAGATAGATAGAGATAGGTAGGTAGGTAGATTGATAGATGCAGATAGGTAGGTAGGTAGATTGATAAATACAGATAGGTAAGTAGGTAGGTAGATAGATAGAGATAGGTAGGTAGGTAGATAGATAAATACAGATAGGTAGGTAGGTAAGTAGATAGATAGAGATAGGTAGGAGGTAGATAGATAGATACAGATAGGTAGGTAGGTAGATAGATAGATACAGATAGGTAGGTAGATAGATAAATACAGATAGGTAGGTAGGTAGGTATTTAGATAGACATAGGTAGGTAGGTAGATTGATAGATACAGATAGGTAGGTAGGTAGATAGATAGATAGAGATAGGTAGGTAGGTAGATTGATAGATACAGATAGGTAGGTAGGTAGATTGATAGATACAGATAGGTAGGTAGGTAGATTGATAGATACAGATAGGTAGGTAGGTAGATAGTTAGACACAGATAGGTAGGTAGATAGATAGATAGATAGATAGATAGATAGATAGATAGATAGATAGATAGATAGATAGATAGATAGAGATAGGTAGGTAGGTAGATAGATAAATACAGATAGGTAGGTAGGTAGGTAGATAGATAGAGATAGGTAGGTAGGTAGATAGATAGATAGATAGAGATAGGTAGGTAGGTAGGTAGATAGATAGAGATAGGTAGGTAGGTAGATAGATAGATAGAGATAGGTAGGTATGTAGATTGATAGATACAGATAGGTAGGTAGGTAGATTGATAGATACAGATAGGTATGTAGGTAGGTAGATACCTACAGATAGGTAGGTAGGTAGATAGATAGATAGAGATAGGTAGGTATGTAGATTGATAGATACAGATAGGTAGGTAGGTAGATTGATAGATACAGATAGGTAGGTAGGTAGATAGATAGATACAGATAGGAAGGTAGGTAGATAGATAGATAGAGATAGGTAGGTAGGTAGATAGATAAATACAGATAGTTAGGTAGGTAAGTAGATAGATAGAGATAGGTAGGTAGGTAGATAGATAAATACAGATAGGTAGGTAGGTAGGTAGATAGATAGAGATAGGTAGGTAGGTAGATAGATAGATAGAGATAGGTAGGTAGGTAGGTAGATAGATAGAGATAGGTAGGTAGGTAGGTAGATAGATAGAGATAGGTAGGTATGTAGATTGATAGATACAGATAGGTAGGTAGGTAGATTGATAGATACAGATAGGTAGGTAGGTAGGTAGATAGATACAGATAGGTAGGTATGTAGATTGATAGATACAGATAGGTAGGTAGGTAGATAGATAGATACAGATAGGTAGGTAGGTAGATAGATAGATAGAGATAGGTAGGTATGTTGATTGATAGATACAGATAGGTAGGTAGGTAGATTGATAGATACAGATAGGTAGGTAGGTAGATAGATAGATACAGATAGGTAGGTAGGTAGATAGATAGATAGAGATAGGTAGGTAGGTAGATAGATAAATACAGATAGTTAGGTAGGTAAGTAGATAGATAGAGATAGGTAGGTAGGTAGATAGATAAATACAGATAGGTAGGTAGGTAGGTAGGTAGATAGAGATAGGTAGGTAGGTAGATAGATAGATAGAGATAGGTAGGTAGGTAGATTGATAGATAGAGATAGGTAGGTAGGTAGATAGATAAATACAGATAGGTAGGTAGGTAGGTAGATAGATCGAGATAGGTAGGTAGGTAGATAGACAGATAGAGATAGGTAGGTAGGTAGATTGATAGATACAGATAGGTAGGTAGGTAGATTGATAGATACAGATAGGTAGGTAGATTGATAGATACAGATAGGTAGGTAGATAGATAGATAGAGATAGGTAGGTAGGTAGATTGATAGATACAGATAGGTAGGTAGGTAGATTGATAAATACAGATAGGTAGGTAGGTAGGTAGATAGATAGAGATAGGTAGGTAGGTAGATAGATAAATACAGATAGGTAGGTAGGTAAGTAGATAGAGATAGGTAGGTAGGTAGATAGATAGATACAGATAGGTAGGTAGGTAGATAGATAGATACAGATAGGTAGGTAGATAGATAAATACAGATAGGTAGGTAGGTAGGTAGATAGATAGACATAGGTAGGTAGGTAGATTGATAGATACAGATAGGTAGGTAGGTAGATAGATAGAGATAGGTAGGTAGGTAGATTGATAGATACAGATAGGTAGGTAGGTAGATTGATAGATACAGATAGGTAGGTAGGTAGATTGATAGATACAGATAGGTAGGTAGGTAGATTGATAGATACAGATAGGTAGGTAGGTAGATAGTTAGACACAGATAGGTAGGTAGATAGATAGATAGATAGATAGATAGATAGATAGATAGATAGATAGATAGATAGATAGATAGATAGATAGATAGATAGAGATAGGTAGGTAGGTAGATAGATAAATACAGATAGGTAGGTAGGTAGGTAGATAGATAGAGATAGGTAGGTAGGTAGATAGATAGATAGATAGAGATAGGTAGGTAGGTAGGTAGATAGATAGAGATAGGTAGGTAGGTAGATAGATAGATAGAGATAGGTAGGTATGTAGATTGATAGATACAGATAGGTAGGTAGGTAGATTGATAGATACAGATAGGTATGTAGGTAGGTAGATACCTACAGATAGGTAGGTAGGTAGATAGATAGATAGAGATAGGTAGGTATGTAGATTGATAGATACAGATAGGTAGGTAGGTAGATTGATAGATACAGATAGGTAGGTAGGTAGATAGATAGATACAGATAGGAAGGTAGGTAGATAGATAGATAGAGATAGGTAGGTAGGTAGATAGATAAATACAGATAGTTAGGTAGGTAAGTAGATAGATAGAGATAGGTAGGTAGGTAGATAGATAAATACAGATAGGTAGGTAGGTAGGTAGATAGATAGAGATAGGTAGGTAGGTAGATAGATAGATAGAGATAGGTAGGTAGGTAGGTAGATAGATAGAGATAGGTAGGTAGGTAGGTAGATAGATAGAGATAGGTAGGTATGTAGATTGATAGATACAGATAGGTAGGTAGGTAGATTGATAGATACAGATAGGTAGGTAGGTAGGTAGATAGATACAGATAGGTAGGTATGTAGATTGATAGATACAGATAGGTAGGTAGGTAGATAGATAGATACAGATAGGTAGGTAGGTAGATAGATAGATAGAGATAGGTAGGTATGTTGATTGATAGATACAGATAGGTAGGTAGGTAGATTGATAGATACAGATAGGTAGGTAGGTAGATAGATAGATACAGATAGGTAGGTAGGTAGATAGATAGATAGAGATAGGTAGGTAGGTAGATAGATAAATACAGATAGTTAGGTAGGTAAGTAGATAGATAGAGATAGGTAGGTAGGTAGATAGATAAATACAGATAGGTAGGTAGGTAGGTAGGTAGATAGAGATAGGTAGGTAGGTAGATAGATAGATAGAGATAGGTAGGTAGGTAGATTGATAGATAGAGATAGGTAGGTAGGTAGATAGATAAATACAGATAGGTAGGTAGGTAGGTAGATAGATCGAGATACGTAGGTAGGTAGATAGACAGATAGAGATAGGTAGGTAGGTAGATTGATAGATACAGATAGGTAGGTAGGTAGATTGATAGATACAGATAGGTAGGTAGATTGATAGATACAGATAGGTAGGTAGATAGATAGATAGAGATAGGTAGGTAGGTAGATTGATAGATACAGATAGGTAGGTAGGTAGATTGATAAATACAGATAGGTAGGTAGGTAGGTAGATAGATAGAGATAGGTAGGTAGGTAGATAGATAAATACAGATAGGTAGGTAGGTAAGTAGATAGAGATAGGTAGGTAGGTAGATAGATAGATACAGATAGGTAGGTAGGTAGATAGATAGATACAGATAGGTAGGTAGATAGATAAATACAGATAGGTAGGTAGGTAGGTAGATAGATAGACATAGGTAGGTAGGTAGATTGATAGATACAGATAGGTAGGTAGGTAGATAGATAGAGATAGGTAGGTAGGTAGATTGATAGATACAGATAGGTAGGTAGGTAGATTGATAGATACAGATAGGTAGGTAGGTAGATAGATAGACACAGATAGGTAGGTAGATAGATAGATAGATAGATAGATAGATAGATAGATAGATAGATAGATAGATAGATAGAGATAGGTAGGTAGGTAGATAGATAAATACAGATAGATAGGTAGGTAGGTAGATAGATAGAGATAGGTAGGTAGGTAGATAGATAGATAGAGATAGGTAGGTAGGTAGGTAGATAGATAGAGATAGGTAGGTAGGTAGATAGATAGATAGAAATAGGTAGGTATGTAGATTGATAGATACAGATAGGTAGGTAGGTAGATTGATAGATACAGATAGGTAGGTAGGTAGATAGATAGATACAGATAGGTAGGTAGGTAGATAGATAGATAGAGATAGGTAGGTAGGTAGATAGATAAATACAGATAGTTAGGTAGGTAGGTAGATAGATAGAGATAGGTAGGTAGGTAGATAGATAAATACAGATAGGTAGGTAGGTAGGTAGATAGATAGAGATAGGTAGGTAGGTAGATAGATAAATACAGATAGGTAGGTAGGTAGATAGATAAATACAGATAGGTAGGTAGGTAGGTAGATAGATAGAGATAGGTAGGTAGGTAGATAGATAGATAGAGATAGGTAGGTATGTAGATTGATAGATACAGATAGGTAGGTAGGTAGATTGATAGATACAGATAGGTAGGTAGGTAGGTAGATAGATACAGATAGGTAGGTAGGTAGATTGATAGATACAGATAGGTAGGTAGGTAGATAGATAGATAGAGATAGGTAGGTAGGTAGATAGATAAATACAGATAGGTAGGTAGGTAGGTAGATAGATAGAGATAGGTAGGTAGGTAGATAGATAAATACAGATAGGTAGGTAGGTAGGTAGATAGATAGAGATAGGTAGGTAGGTAGATAGATAGATACAGATAGGTAGGTAGGTAGATAGATAAATACAGATAGGTAGGTAGGTAGATAGATAGATAGAGATAGGTAGGTAGGTAGATTGATAGATACAGATAGGTAGGTAGGTAGATTGATAGATACAGATAGGTAGGTAGGTAGATTGATAGATACAGATAGGTAGGTAGGTAGATAGATAGATAGATAGATAGATAGATAGATAGATAGATAGATAGATAGATAGATAGATAGATAGATAGATAGATAGATAGAGATAGGTAGGTAGGTAGGTAGATAAATACAGATAGGTAGGAAGGTAGGTAGATAGATAGAGATAGGTAGGTAGGTAGATAGATAGATAGAGATAGGTAGGTAGGTAGATTGATAGATACAGATAGGTAGGTAGGTAGATTGATAGATACAGATAGGTAGGTAGGTAGATAGATAGATACAGATAGGTAGGTAGGTAGGTAGATAGATAGAGATAGGTAGGTAGGTAGGTAGATAAATACAGATAGGTAGGTAGGTAGATTGATAGATACAGATAGGTAGGTAGGTAGATAGATAGACACAGATAGGTAGGTAGATAGATAGATAGATAGATAGATAGATAGATAGATAGATAGATAGATAGATAGATAGATAGATAGAGATAGGTAGGTAGGTAGATAGATAAATACAGATAGGTAGGTAGGTAGGTAGATAGATAGAGATAGGTAGGTAGGTAGATAGATAGATAGAGATAGGTAGGTAGGTAGGTAGATAGATAGAGATAGGTAGGTAGGTAGATAGATAGATAGAGATAGGTAGGTATGTAGATTGATAGATACAGATAGGTAGGTAGGTAGATTGATAGATACAGATAGGTAGGTAGGTAGATTGATAGATACAGATAGGTAGGTAGGTAGATAGATAGATACAGATAGGTAGGTAGGTAGATAGATAGAGATAGGTAGGTAGGTAGATAGATAGATACAGATAGGTAGGTAGGTAGATAGATAAATACAGATAGGTAGGTAGGTAGATAGATAGAGATAGGTAGGTAGGTAGATTGATAGATACAGATAGGTAGGTAGATAGATTGATAGATACAGATAGGTAGGTAGGTAGATTGATAGATACAGATAGGTAGGTAGGTAGATAGATAGATACAGATAGGTAGGTAGGTAGATAGATAAATACAGATAGGTAGGTGGTAGATAGATAGATAGAGATAGGTAGGTAGGTAGATTGATAGATACAGATAGGTAGGTAGGTAGATTGATAGATACAGATAGGTAGGTAGGTAGATTGATAGATACAGATAGGTAGGTAGGTAGATAGATAGATACAGATAGGTAGGTAGGTAGATAGATATAGATAGGTAGGTAGGTAGATAGATAAATACAGATAGGTAGGTAGGTAGGTAGCTAGATAGAGATAGGTAGGTAGGTAGATAGATACATAGAGATAGGTAGGTATGTAGATTGATAGATACAGATAGGTAGGTATGTAGATTGATAGATACAGATAGGTAGGTAGGTAGATAGATAGATAGATAGAGATAGGTAGGTAGGTAGATAGATAGATAGACATAGGTAGGTAGGTAGATTGATAGATACAGATAGGTAGGTAGGTAGATAGATAGATAGAGATAGGTAGGTAGGTAGATAGATAGACATAGGTAGGTAGGTAGATTGATAGATACAGATAGGTAGGTAGGTAGATAGATAGATACAGATAGGTAGGTAGGTAGATAGATAGAGATAGGTAGGTAGGTAGATAGATAAATACAGATAGGTAGGTAGGTAGGTAGATAGATAGAGATAGGTAGGTAGGTAGGTAGATAGATAGATAGAGATAGGTAGGTAGGTAGATAGATAGATAGAGATAGGTAGGTAGGTAGGTAGATAGATAGAGATAGGTAGGTAGGTAGATAGATAGATAGATAGAGATAGGTAGGTATGTAGATTGATAGATACAGATAGGTAGGTAGGTAGATTGATAGATACAGATAGGTAGGTAGGTAGGTAGATAGATACAGATAGGTAGGTAGGTAGATTGATAGATACAGGTAGGTAGGTAGGTAGATAGATAGATAGAGATAGGTAGGTAGGTAGATAGATAGATAGAGATAGGTAGGTAGGTAGATAGATAAATACAGATAGTTAGGTAGGTAGGTAGATAGATAGAGATAGGTAGGTAGGTAGATAGATAGATACAGATAGGTAGGTAGGTAGATAGATAAATACAGATAGGTAGGTAGGTAGATAGATAGATAGAGATAGGTAGGTAGGTAGATTGATAGATACAGATAGGTAGGTAGGTAGATTGATAGATACAGATAGGTAGGTAGGTAGATTGATAGATACAGATAGGTAGGTAGGTAGATAGATAGATAGATAGATAGATAGATAGATAGATAGATAGATAGATAGATAGATAGAGATAGGTAGGTAGGTAGGTAGATAAATACAGATAGGTAGGAAGGTAGGTAGATAGATAGAGATAGGTAGGTAGGTAGATAGATAGATACAGATAGGTAGGTAGGTAGATATATAGAGATAGGTAGGTAGGTAGATAGATAAATACAGATAGGTAGGTAGGTAGGTAGATAGATAGAGATAGGTAGGTAGGTAGATAGATAGATAGATATAGGTAGGTATGTAGATTGATAGATACAGATAGGTAGGTAGGTAGATTGATAGATACAGATAGGTAGGTAGGTAGGTAGATAGATACAGATAGGTAGGTAGGTAGATTGATAGATACAGATAGGTAGGTAGGTAGATAGATAGATAGAGATAGGTAGGTAGGTAGATAGATAAATACAGATAGGTAGGTAGGTAGGTAGATAGATAGAGATAGGTAGGTAGGTAGATAGATAAATACAGGTAGGTAGGTAGGTAGGTAGATAGATAGAGATAGGTAGGTAGGTAGATAGATAGATACAGATAGGTAGGTAGGTAGATAGATAAATACAGATAGGTAGGTAGGTAGATAGATAGATAGAGATAGGTAGGTAGGTAGATTGATAGATACAGATAGGTAGGTAGGTAGATTGATAGATACAGATAGGTAGGTAGGTAGATTGATAGATACAGATAGGTAGGTAGGTAGGTAGATAGATAGATAGATAGATAGATAGATAGATAGATAGATAGATAGATAGATAGATAGATAGATAGATAGATAGAGATAGGTAGGTAGGTAGGTAGATAAATACAGATAGGTAGGAAGGTAGGTAGATAGATAGAGATAGGTAGGTAGGTAGATAGATAGAGATAGGTAGGTAGGTAGATTGATAGATACAGATAGGTAGGTAGGTAGATTGATAGATACAGATAGGTAGGTAGGTAGATAGATAGATACAGATAGGTAGGTAGGTAGATAGATAGAGATAGGTAGGTAGGTAGATAGATAAATACAGATAGGTAGGTAGGTAGATTGATAGATACAGATAGGTAGGTAGGTAGATAGATAGACACAGATAGGTAGGTAGATAGATAGATAGATAGATAGATAGATAGATAGATAGATAGATAGAGATAGGTAGGTAGGTAGATAGATAAATACAGATAGGTAGGTAGATAGGTAGATAGATAGAGATAGGTAGGTAGGTAGATAGATAGATAGAGATAGGTAGGTAGGTAGGTAGATAGATAGAGATAGGTAGGTAGGTAGATAGATAGATAGAGATAGGTAGGTATGTAGATTGATAGATACAGATAGGTAGGTAGGTAGATTGATAGATACAGATAGGTAGGTAGGTAGATTGATAGATACAAATAGGTAGGTAGGTAGATAGATAGATACAGATAGGTAGGTAGGTAGATAGATAGAGATAGGTAGGTAGGTAGATAGATAGATACAGATAGGTAGGTAGGTAGATAGATAAATACAGATAGGTAGGTAGGTAGATAGATAGATAGAGATAGGTAGGTAGGTAGATTGATAGATACAGATAGGTAGGTAGGTAGATTGATAGATACAGATAGGTAGGTAGGTAGATAGATAGATACAGATAGGTAGGTAGGTAGATAGATAAATACAGATAGGTAGGTGGTAGATAGATAGAGATAGGTAGGTAGGTAGATAGATAAATACAGATAGGTAGGTAGGTAGGTAGCTAGATAGAGATAGGTAGGTAGGTAGATAGATACATAGAGATAGGTAGGTATGTAGATTGATAGATACAGATAGGTAGGTATGTAGATTGATAGATACAGATAGGTAGGTAGATAGATAGATAGATAGAGATAGGTAGGTAGGTAGATAGATAGATAGACATAGGTAGGTAGGTAGATTGATAGATACAGATAGGTAGGTAGGTAGAAAGATAGATAGAGATAGGTAGGTAGGTAGATAGATAGACATAGGTAGGTAGGTAGATTGATAGATACAGATAGGTAGGTAGGTAGATAGATAGATACAGATAGGTAGGTAGGTAGATAGATAGAGATAGGTAGGTAGGTAGATAGATAAATACAGATAGGTAGGTAGGTAGGTAGATAGATAGAGATAGGTAGGTAGGTAGATAGATAGATAGAGATAGGTAGGTAGGTAGATATATAGATAGAGATAGGTAGGTAGGTAGGTAGATAGATAGAGATAGGTAGGTAGGTAGATAGATAGATAGAGATAGGTAGGTATGTAGATTGATAGATACAGATAGGTAGGTAGGTAGATTGATAGATACAGATAGGTAGGTAGGTAGGTAGATAGATACAGATAGGTAGGTAGGTAGATTGATAGATACAGATAGGTAGGTAGGTAGATAGATAGATACAGATAGGTAGGTAGGTAGATAGATAGATAGAGATAGGTAGGTAGGTAGATAGATAAATACAGATAGTTAGGTAGGTAGGTAAATAGATAGAGATAGGTAGGTAGGTAGATAGATAGATACAGATAGGTAGGTAGGTAGATAGATAAATACAGATAGGTAGGTAGGTAGATAGATAGATAGAGATAGGTAGGTAGGTAGATTGATAGATACAGATAGGTAGGTAGGTAGATTGATAGATACAGATAGGTAGGTAGGTAGATAGATAGATACAGATAGGTAGGTAGGTAGATAGATATAGATAGGTAGGTAGGTAGATAGATAAATACAGATAGGTAGGTAGGTAGGTAGCTAGATAGAGATAGGTAGGTAGGTAGATAGATACATAGAGATAGGTAGGTATGTAGATTGATAGATACAGATAGGTAGGTATGTAGATTGATAGATACAGATAGGTAGGTAGGTAGATAGATAGATAGAGATAGGTAGGTAGGTAGATAGATAGATAGACATAGGTAGGTAGGTAGATTGATAGATACAGAGAGGTAGGTAGGTAGATAGATAGATAGAGATAGGTAGGTAGGTAGATAGATAGACATAGGTAGGTAGGTAGATTGATAGATACAGATAGGTAGGTAGGTAGATAGATAGATACAGATAGGTAGGTAGGTAGATAGATAGAGATAGGTAGGTAGGTAGATAGATAAATACAGATAGGTAGGTAGGTAGGTAGATAGATAGAGATAGGTAGGTAGGTAGGTAGATAGATAGATAGAGATAGGTAGGTAGGTAGATAGATAGATAGAGATAGGTTGGTAGGTAGGTAGATAGATAGAGATAGGTAGGTAGGTAGATAGATAGATAGAGATAGGTAGGTATGTAGATTGATAGATACAGATAGGTAGGTAGGTAGATTGATAGATACAGATAGGTAGGTAGGTAGGTAGATAGATACAGATAGGTAGGTAGGTAGATTGATAAATACAGGTAGGTAGGTAGGTAGATAGATAGATACAGATAGGTAGGTAGGTAGATAGATAGATAGAGATAGGTAGGTAGGTAGATAGATAAATACAGATAGTTAGGTAGGTAGGTAGATAGATAGAGATAGGTAGGTAGGTAGATAGATAGATACAGATAGGTAGGTAGGTAGATAGATAAATACAGATAGGTAGGTAGGTAGATAGATAGATAGAGATAGGTAGGTAGGTAGATTGATAGATACAGATAGGTAGGTAGGTAGATTGATAGATACAAATAGGTAGGTAGGTAGATTGATAGATACAGATAGGTAGGTAGGTAGATAGATAGATAGAGATAGGTAGGTAGGTAGATAGATAAATACAGATAGTTAGGTAGGTAGGTAGATAGATAGAGATAGGTAGGTAGGTAGATAGATAGATACAGATAGGTAGGTAGGTAGATAGATAAATACAGATAGGTAGGTAGGTAGATAGATAGATAGAGATAGGTAGGTAGGTAGATTGATAGATACAGATAGGTAGGTAGGTAGATTGATAGATACAGATAGGTAGGTAGGTAGATTGATAGATACAGATAGGTAGGTAGGTAGATAGATAGATAGATAGATAGATAGATAGATAGATAGATAGATAGATAGATAGATAGATAGATAGATAGATAGAGATAGGTGGGTAGGTAGGTAGATAAATACAGATAGGTAGGAAGGTAGGTAGATAGAGATAGGTAGGTAGGTAGATAGATAGATAGAGATAGGTAGGTAGGTAGATTGATAGATACAGATAGGTAGGTAGGTAGATTGATAGATACAGATAGGTAGGTAGGTAGATAGATAGATACAGATAGGTAGGTAGGTAGGTAGATAGATAAATACAGATAGGTAGGTAGGTAGATTGATAGATACAGATAGGTAGGTAGGTAGATAGATAGACACAGATAGGTAGGTAGGTAGATAGATAGATAGATAGATAGATAGATAGATAGATAGATAGATAGATAGATAGATAGATAGATAGATAGAGATAGGTAGGTAGGTAGATAGATAAATACAGATAGGTAGGTAGGTAGGTAGATAGATAGAGATAGGTAGGTAGGTAGATAGATAGATAGAGATAGGTAGGTAGGTAGGTAGATAGATAGAGATAGGTAGGTAGGTAGATAGATAGATAGAGATAGGTAGGTATGTAGATTGATAGATACAGATAGGTAGGTAGGTAGATTGATAGATACAGATAGGTAGGTAGGTAGATTGATAGATACAGATAGGTAGGGAGGTAGATAGATAGATACAGATAGGTAGGTAGGTAGATAGATAGAGATAGGTAGGTAGGTAGATAGATAGATACAGATAGGTAGGTAGGTAGATAGATAAATACAGATAGGTAGGTAGGTAGATAGATAGATAGAGATAGGTAGGTAGGTAGATTGATAGATACAGATAGGTAGGTAGGTAGATTGATAGATACAGATAGGTAGGTAGGTAGATTGATAGATACAGATAGGTAGGTAGGTAGATAGATAGATACAGATAGGTAGGTAGGTAGATAGATAAATACAGATAGGTAGGTGGTAGATAGATAGATAGAGATAGGTAGGTAGGTAGATTGATAGATACAGATAGGTAGGTAGGTAGATTGATAGATACAGATAGGTAGGTATGTAGATTGATAGATACAGATAGGTAGGTAGGTAGATAGATAGATAGAGATAGGTAGGTAGGTAGATAGATAGATACACATAGGTAGGTAGGTAGATTGATAGATACAGATAGGTAGGTAGGTAGATACATAGATAGAGATAGGTAGGTAGGTAGATTGATAGATACAGATAGGTAGGTAGGTAGATAGATAGATACAGATAGGTAGGTAGGTAGATAGATAGAGATAGGTAGGTAGGTAGATAGATAAATACAGATAGGTAGGTAGGTAGGTAGATAGATAGAGATAGGTAGGTAGGTAGATTGATAGATACAGATAGGTAGGTAGGTAGATAGATAGATACAGATAGGTAGGTAGGTAGATAGATAGATAGAGATAGGTAGGTAGGTAGATAGATAAATACAGATAGTTAGGTAGGTAGGTAGATAGATAGAGATAGGTAGGTAGGTAGATAGATAAAGACAGATAGGTAGGTAGGTAGGTAGATAGATAGAGATAGGTAGGTAGGTAGATAGATAGATACAGATAGGTAGGTAGGTAGATAGATAAATACAGATAGGTAGGTAGGTAGATAGATAGATAGAGATAGGTAGGTAGGTAGATTGATAGATACAGATAGGTAGGTAGGTAGATTGATAGATACAGATAGGTAGGTAGGTAGATTGATAGATACAGATAGGTAGGTAGATAGATAGATAGATAGATAGATAGATAGATAGATAGATAGATAGATAGATAGATAGATAGATAGATAGATAGATAGATAGAGATAGGTAGGTAGGTAGATAGATAAATACAGATAGGTAGGTAGGTAGGTAGATAGATAGAGAAAGGTAGGTAGGTAGATAGATAGATACAGATAGGTAGGTAGGTAGATAGATAGAGATAGGTAGGTAGGTAGATAGATAAATACAGATAGGTAGGTAGGTAGGTAGATAGATAGAGATAGGTAGGTAGGTAGATAGATAGATAGAGATAGGTAGGTATGTAGATTGATAGATACAGATAGGTAGGTAGGTAGATTGATAGATACAGATAGGTAGGTAGGTAGATAGATAGATACAGATAGGTAGGTAGGTAGATAGATAGAGATAGGTAGGTAGGTAGATAGATAAATACAGATAGGTAGGTAGGTAGGTAGATAGATAGAGATAGGTAGGTAGGTAGATAGATAGAGATAGGTAGGTATGTAGATTGATAGATACAGATAGGTAGGTAGGTAGATTGATAGATACAGATAGGTAGGTAGGTAGGTAGATAGATACAGATAGGTAGGTAGGTAGATTGATAGATACAGATAGGTAGGTAGGTATATAGATAGATACAGATAGGTAGGTAGGTAGATAGATAGAGATAGGTAGGTAGGTAGATAGATAAATACAGATAGGTAGGTAGGTAGGTAGATAGATAGAGATAGGTAGGTAGGTAGATAGATAGATAGAGATAGGTAGGTATGTAGATTGATAGATACAGATAGGTAGGTAGGTAGATTGATAGATACAGATAGGTAGGTAGGTAGATTGATAGATACAGATAGGTAGGTAGGTAGATAGATAAATACAGATAGGTAGGTAGGTAGGTAGGTAGATAGAGATAGGTAGGTAGGTAGATAGATAGAGATAGGTAGGTATGTAGATTGATAGATACAGATAGATAGATAGATAGATAGATAGATAGATAGAGATAGGTAGGTAGGTAGATAGATAAATACAGATAGGTAGGTAGGTAGGTAGATAGATAGAGAAAGGTAGGTAGGTAGATAGATAGATACAGATAGGTAGGTAGGTAGATAGATAGAGATAGGTAGGTAGGTAGATAGATAAATACAGATAGGTAGGTAGGTAGGTAGATAGATAGAGATAGGTAGGTAGGTAGATAGATAGATAGAGATAGGTAGGTATGTAGATTGATAGATACACATAGGTAGGTAGGTAGATTGATAGATACAGATAGGTAGGTAGGTAGGTAGATAGATACAGATAGGTAGGTAGGTAGATTGATAGATACAGATAGGTAGGTAGGTAGGTAGATAGATAGAGAAAGGTAGGTAGGTAGATAGATAGATACAGATAGGTAGGTAGGTAGATAGATAGAGATAGGTAGGTAGGTAGATAGATAAATACAGATAGGTAGGTAGGTAGGTAGATAGATAGAGATAGGTAGGTAGGTAGATAGATAGAGATAGGTAGGTATGTAGATTGATAGATACAGATAGGTAGGTAGGTAGATTGATAGATACAGATAGGTAGGTAGGTAGGTAGATAGATACAGATAGGTAGGTAGGTAGATTGATAGATACAGATAGGTAGGTAGGTAGATAGATAGATACAGATAGGTAGGTAGGTAGATAGATAGAGATAGGTAAGTAGGTAGATAGATAAATACAGATAGGTAGGTAGGTAGGTAGATAGATAGAGATAGGTAGGTAGGTAGATAGATAGATAGAGATAGGTAGGTAGGTAGATTGATAGATACAGATAGGTAGGTAGGTAGATTGATAGATACAGATAGGTAGGTAGGTAGGTAGATAGATACAGATAGGTAGGTAGGTAGATTGATAGATACAGATAGGTAGGTAGGTAGATAGATAGATACAGATAGGTAGGTAGGTAGATAGATAGAGATAGGTAGGTAGGTAGATAGATAAATACAGATAGGTAGGTAGGTAGATAGATAGAGATAGGTAGGTAGGTAGATAGATAGATAGAGATAGGTAGGTATGTAGATTGATAGATACAGATAGGTAGGTAGGTAGATTGATAGATACAGATAGGTAGGTAGGTAGGTAGGTAGATACAGATAGGTAGGTAGGTAGATTGATAGATACAGATAGGTAGGTAGGTAGATAGATAAATACAGATAGGTAGGTAGGTAGATTGATAGATACAGATAGGTAGGTAGGTAGATAGATAAATACAGATAGGTAGGTAGGTAGGTAGATAGATAGAGATAGATAGGTAGGTAGATAGATAGATACAGATAGGTAGGTAGGTAGATAGATAGAGAGAGGTAGGTAGGTAGATAGATAAATACAGATAGGTAGGTAGGTAGGTAGATAGATAGAGATAGGTAGGTAGGTAGATAGATAGATAGAGATAGGTAGGTATGTAGATTGATAGATACAGATAGGTAGGTAGGTAGATTGATAGATACAGATAGGTAGGTAGGTAGGTAGATAGATACAGATATGTAGGTAGGTAGATTGATAGATACAGATAGGTAGGTAGGTAGGTAGATAAATACAGATAGGTAGGAAGGTAGGTAGATAGATACAGATAGGTAGGTAGGTAGATAGATAGATACAGATAGGTAGGTAGGTAGATAGATAGAGATAGGGAGGTAGGTAGATAGATAAATACAGATAGGTAGGTAGGTAGGTAGATAGATAGAGATAGGTAGGTAGGTAGATAGATAAATACAGATAGGTAGGTAGGTAGGTAGATAGATAGAGATAGGTAGGTAGGTAGATAGATAGATAGAGATAGGTAGGTATGTAGATTGATAGATACAGATAGGTAGGTAGGTAGATTGATAGATACAGATAGGTAGGTAGGTAGGTAGATAGATACAGATAGGTAGGTAGGTAGATTGATAGATACAGATAGGTAGGTAGGTAGATAGATAGATACAGATAGGTAGGTAGGTAGATAGATAGATAGAGATAGGTAGGTAGGTAGATAGATAAATACAGATAGGTAGGTAGGTAGGTAGATAGATAGAGATAGGTAGGTAGGTAGATAGATAAATACAGATAGGTAGGTAGGTAGGTAGATAGATAGAGATAGGTAGGTAGGTAGATAGATAGATACAGATAGGTAGGTAGGTAGATAGATAAATACAGATAGGTAGGTAGGTAGATAGTTATATAGAGATAGGTAGGTAGGTAGATTGATAGATACAGATAGGTAGGTAGGTAGATAGATATATAGAGATAGGTAGGTAGGTAGATAGATAGACATAGGTAGGTAGGTAGATTGATAGATACAGATAGGTAGGTAGGTAGATAGATAGATACAGATAGGTAGGTAGGTAGATAGATAGAGATAGGTAGGTAGGTAGATAGATAAATACAGATAGGTAGGTAGGTAGGTAGATAGATAGAGATAGGTAGGTAGGTAGATAGATAGATAGAGATAGGTAGGTAGGTAGATAGATAGAGATAGGTAGGTAGGTAGGTAGATAGATAGAGATAGGTAGGTAGGTAGATAGATAGATAGAGATAGGTAGGTATGTAGATTGATAGATACAGATAGGTAGGTAGGTAGATTGATAGATACAGATAGGTAGGTAGGTAGGTAGATAGATACAGATAGGTAGGTAGGTAGATTGATAGATACAGATAGGTAGGTAGGTAGATAGATAGATACAGATAGGTAGGTAGGTAGATAGATAGATAGAGATAGGTAGGTAGGTAGATAGATAAATACAGATAGTTAGGTAGGTAGGTAGATAGATAGAGATAGGTAGGTAGGTAGATAGATAGATACAGATAGGTAGGTAGGTAGATAGATAAATACAGATAGGTAGGTAGGTAGATAGATAGATAGAGATAGGTAGGTAGGTAGATTGATAGATACAGATAGGTAGGTAGGTAGATTGATAGATACAGATAGGTAGGTAGGTAGATTGATAGATACAGATAGGTAGGTAGGTAGATAGATAGATACAGATAGGTAGGTAGGTAAATATATATAGATAGGTAGGTAGGTAGATAGATAAATACAGATAGGTAGGTAGGTAGGTAGCTAGATAGAGATAGGTAGGTAGGTAGATAGATACATAGAGATAGGTAGGTATGTAGATTGATAGATACAGATAGGTAGGTATGTAGATTGATAGATACAGATAGGTAGGTAGGTAGATAGATAGATAGAGATAGGTAGGTAGGTAGATAGATAGATAGAGATAGGTAGGTATGTAGATTGATAGATACAGATAGGTAGGTAGGTAGATAGATAGATAGAGATAGGTAGGTAGGTAGATAGATAGATAGAGATAGGTAGGTAGGTAGATTGATAGATACAGATAGGTAGGTAGGTAGATAGATAGATAGAGATAGGTAGGTAGGTAGATAGATAGACATAGGTAGGTAGGTAGATTGATAGATACAGATAGGTAGGTAGGTAGATAGATAGATACAGATAGGTAGGTAGGTAGATAGATAGAGATAGGTAGGTAGGTAGATAGATAAATACAGATAGGTAGGTAGGTAGGTAGATAGATAGAGATAGGTAGGTAGGTAGGTAGATAGATAGATAGAGATAGGTAGGTAGGTAGATAGATAGATAGAGATAGGTTGGTAGGTAGGTAGATAGATAGAGATAGGTAGGTAGGTAGATAGATAGATAGAGATAGGTAGGTATGTAGATTGATAGATACAGATAGGTAGGTAGGTAGATTGATAGATACAGATAGGTAGGTAGGTAGGTAGATAGATACAGATAGGTAGGTAGGTAGATTGATAAATACAGGTAGGTAGGTAGGTAGATAGATAGATACAGATAGGTAGGTAGGTAGATAGATAGATAGAGATAGGTAGGTAGGTAGATAGATAAATACAGATAGTTAGGTAGGTAGGTAGATAGATAGAGATAGGTAGGTAGGTAGATAGATAGATACAGATAGGTAGGTAGGTAGATAGATAAATACAGATAGGTAGGTAGGCAGATAGATAGATAGAGATAGGTAGGTAGGTAGATTGATAGATATAGATAGGTAGGTAGGTAGATTGATAGATACAGATAGGTAGGTAGGTAGATTGATAGATACAGATAGGTAGGTAGGTAGATAGATAGATAGATAGATAGATAGATAGATAGATAGATAGATAGATAGATAGATAGATAGAGATAGGTAGGTAGGTAGGTAGATAAATACAGATAGGTAGGAAGGTAGGTAGATAGATAGAGATAGGTAGGTAGGTAGATAGATAGATACAGATAGGTAGGTAGGTAGATATATAGAGATAGGTAGGTAGGTAGATAGATAAATACAGATAGGTAGGTAGGTAGGTAGATAGATAGAGATAGGTAGGTAGGTAGATAGATAGATAGAGATAGGTAGGTATGTAGATTGATAGATACAGATAGGTAGGTAGGTAGATTGATAGATACAGATAGGTAGGTAGGTAGGTAGATAGATACAGATAGGTAGGTAGGTAGATTGATAGATACAGATAGGTAGGTAGGTAGATAGATAGATACAGATAGGTAGGTAGGTAGATAGATAGAGATAGGTAGGTAGGTAGATAGATAAATACAGATAGGTAGGTAGGTAGATAGATAGAGATAGGTAGGTAGGTAGATAGATAGATAGAGATAGGTAGGTATGTAGATTGATAGATACAGATAGGTAGGTAGGTAGATTGATAGATACAGATAGGTAGGTAGGTAGGTAGGTAGATACAGATAGGTAGGTAGGTAGATTGATAGATACAGATAGGTAGGTAGGTAGATAGATAAATACAGATAGGTAGGTAGGTAGATTGATAGATACAGATAGGTAGGTAGGTAGATAGATAAATACAGATAGGTAGGTAGGTAGGTAGATAGATAGAGATAGATAGGTAGGTAGATAGATAGATACAGATAGGTAGGTAGGTAGATAGATAGAGAGAGGTAGGTAGGTAGATAGATAAATACAGATAGGTAGGTAGGTAGGTAGATAGATAGAGATAGGTAGGTAGGTAGATAGATAGATAGAGATAGGTAGGTATGTAGATTGATAGATACAGATAGGTAGGTAGGTAGATTGATAGATACAGATAGGTAGGTAGGTAGGTAGATAGATACAGATATGTAGGTAGGTAGATTGATAGATACAGATAGGTAGGTAGGTAGATAAATACAGATAGGTAGGAAGGTAGGTAGATAGATACAGATAGGTAGGTAGGTAGATAGATAGATACAGATAGGTAGGTAGGTAGATAGATAGAGATAGGGAGGTAGGTAGATAGATAAATACAGATAGGTAGGTAGGTAGGTAGATAGATAGAGATAGGTAGGTAGGTAGATAGATAAATACAGATAGGTAGGTAGGTAGGTAGATAGATAGAGATAGGTAGGTAGGTAGATAGATAGATAGAGATAGGTAGGTATGTAGATTGATAGATACAGATAGGTAGGTAGGTAGATTGATAGATACAGATAGGTAGGTAGGTAGGTAGATAGATACAGATAGGTAGGTAGGTAGATTGATAGATACAGATAGGTAGGTAGGTAGATAGATAGATACAGATAGGTAGGTAGGTAGATAGATAGATAGAGATAGGTAGGTAGGTAGATAGATAAATACAGATAGGTAGGTAGGTAGGTAGATAGATAGAGATAGGTAGGTAGGTAGATAGATAAATACAGATAGGTAGGTAGGTAGGTAGATAGATAGAGATAGGTAGGTAGGTAGATAGATAGATACAGATAGGTAGGTAGGTACATAGATAAATACAGATAGGTAGGTAGGTAGATAGATATATAGAGATAGGTAGGTAGGTAGATTGATAGATACAGATAGGTAGGTAGGTAGATAGATATATAGAGATAGGTAGGTAGGTAGATAGATAGACATAGGTAGGTAGGTAGATTGATAGATACAGATAGGTAGGTAGGTAGATAGATAGATACAGATAGGTAGGTAGGTAGATAGATAGAGATAGGTAGGTAGGTAGATAGATAAATACAGATAGGTAGGTAGGTAGGTAGATAGATAGAGATAGGTAGGTAGGTAGATAGATAGATAGAGATAGGTAGGTAGGTAGATAGATAGAGATAGGTAGGTAGGTAGGTAGATAGATAGAGATAGGTAGGTAGGTAGATAGATAGATAGAGATAGGTAGGTATGTAGATTGATAGATACAGATAGGTAGGTAGGTAGATTGATAGATACAGATAGGTAGGTAGGTAGGTAGATAGATACAGATAGGTAGGTAGGTAGATTGATAGATACAGATAGGTAGGTAGGTAGCTAGATAGATACAGATAGGTAGGTAGGTAGATAGATAGATAGAGATAGGTAGGTAGGTAGATAGATAAATACAGATAGTTAGGTAGGTAGGTAGATAGATAGAGATAGGTAGGTAGGTAGATAGATAGATACAGATAGGTAGGTAGGTAGATAGATAAATACAGATAGGTAGGTAGGTAGATAGATAGATAGAGATAGGTAGGTAGGTAGATTGATAGATACAGATAGGTAGGTAGGTAGATTGATAGATACAGATAGGTAGGTAGGTAGATTGATAGATACAGATAGGTAGGTAGGTAGATAGATAGATACAGATAGGTAGGTAGGTAGATAGATATAGATAGGTAGGTAGGTAGATAGATAAATACAGATAGGTAGGTAGGTAGGTAGCTAGATAGAGATAGGTAGGTAGGTAGATAGATACATAGAGATAGGTAGGTATGTAGATTGATAGATACAGATAGGTAGGTATGTAGATTGTTAGATACAGATAGGTAGGTAGGTAGATAGATAGATAGAGATAGGTAGGTAGGTAGATAGATAGATAGAGATAGGTAGGTATGTAGATTGATAGATACAGATAGGTAGGTAGGTAGATAGATAGATAGAGATAGGTAGGTAGGTAGATAGATAGATAGAGATAGGTAGGTAGGTAGATTGATAGATACAGATAGGTAGGTAGGTAGATAGATAGATAGAGATAGGTAGGTAGGTAGATAGATAGACATAGGTAGGTAGGTAGATTGATAGATACAGATAGGTAGGTAGGTAGATAGATAGATACAGATAGGTAGGTAGGTAGATAGATAGAGATAGGTAGGTAGGTAGATAGATAAATACAGATAGGTAGGTAGGTAGGTAGATAGATAGAGATAGGTAGGTAGGTAGATAGATAGATAGAGATAGGTAGGTAGGTAGATAGATAGATAGAGATAGGTTGGTAGGTAGGTAGATAGATAGAGATAGGTAGGTAGGTAGATAGATAGATAGAGATAGGTAGGTATGTAGATTGATAGATACAGATAGGTAGGTAGGTAGATTGATAGATACAGATAGGTAGGTAGGTAGGTAGATAGATACAGATAGGTAGGTAGGTAGATTGATAAATACAGGTAGGTAGGTAGGTAGATAGATAGATACAGATAGGTAGGTAGGTAGATAGATAGATAGAGATAGGTAGGTAGGTAGATAGATAAATACAGATAGTTAGGTAGGTAGGTAGATAGATAGAGATAGGTAGGTAGGTAGATAGATAGATACAGATAGGTAGGTAGGTAGATAGATAAATACAGATAGGTAGGTAGGCAGATAGATAGATAGAGATAGGTAGGTAGGTAGATTGATAGATACAGATAGGTAGGTAGGTAGATTGATAGATACAGATAGGTAGGTAGGTAGATTGATAGATACAGATAGGTAGGTAGGTAGATAGATAGATAGATAGATAGATAGATAGATAGATAGATAGATAGATAGATAGATAGATAGATAGATAGATAGAGATAGGTAGGTAGGTAGGTAGGTAGATAAATACAGATAGGTAGGAAGGTAGGTAGATAGATAGAGATAGGTAGGTAGGTAGATAGATAGATACAGATAGGTAGGTAGGTAGATATATAGAGATAGGTAGGTAGGTAGATAGATAAATACAGATAGGTAGGTAGGTAGGTAGATAGATAGAGATAGGTAGGTAGGTAGATAGATAGATAGAGATAGGTAGGTATGTAGATTGATAGATACAGATAGGTAGGTAGGTAGATTGATAGATACAGATAGGTAGGTAGGTAGGTAGATAGATACAGATAGGTAGGTAGGTAGATTGATAGATACAGATAGGTAGGTAGGTAGATAGATAGATAGAGATAGGTAGGTAGGTAGATAGATAAATACAGATAGGTAGGTAGGTAGGTAGATATATAGAGATAGGTAGGTAGGTAGATAGATAAATACAGATAGGTAGGTAGGTAGGTAGATAGATAGAGATAGGTAGGTAGGTAGATAGATAGATACAGATAGGTAGGTAGGTAGATAGATAAATACAGATAGGTAGGTAGGTAGATAGATAGATAGAGATAGGTAGGTAGGTAGATTGATAGATACAGATAGGTAGGTAGGTAGATAGATATATAGAGATAGGTAGGTAGGTAGATAGATAGACATAGGTAGGTAGGTAGATTGATAGATACAGATAGGTAGGTAGGTAGATAGATAGATACAGATAGGTAGGTAGGTAGATAGATAGAGATAGGTAGGTAGGTAGATAGATAAATACAGATAGGTAGGTAGGTAGGTAGATAGATAGAGATAGGTAGGTAGGTAGATAGATAGATAGAGATAGGTAGGTAGGTAGATAGATAGAGATAGGTAGGTAGGTAGGTAGATAGATAGAGATAGGTAGGTAGGTAGATAGATAGATAGAGATAGGTAGGTATGTAGATTGATAGATACAGATAGGTAGGTAGGTAGATTGATAGATACAGATAGGTAGGTAGGTAGGTAGATAGATACAGATAGGTAGGTAGGTAGATTGATAGATACAGATAGGTAGGTAGGTAGCTAGATAGATACAGATAGGTAGGTAGGTAGATAGATAGATAGAGATAGGTAGGTAGGTAGATAGATAAATACAGATAGTTAGGTAGGTAGGTAGATAGATAGAGATAGGTAGGTAGGTAGATAGATAGATACAGATAGGTAGGTAGGTAGATAGATAAATACAGATAGGTAGGTAGGTAGATAGATAGATAGAGATAGGTAGGTAGGTAGATTGATAGATACAGATAGGTAGGTAGGTAGATTGATAGATACAGATAGGTAGGTAGGTAGATTGATAGATACAGATAGGTAGGTAGGTAGATAGATAGATACAGATAGGTAGGTAGGTAGATAGATATAGATAGGTAGGTAGGTAGATAGATAAATACAGATAGGTAGGTAGGTAGGTAGCTAGATAGAGATAGGTAGGTAGGTAGATAGATACATAGAGATAGGTAGGTATGTAGATTGATAGATACAGATAGGTAGGTATGTAGATTGTTAGATACAGATAGGTAGGTAGGTAGATAGATAGATAGAGATAGGTAGGTAGGTAGATAGATAGATAGAGATAGGTAGGTATGTAGATTGATAGATACAGATAGGTAGGTAGGTAGATAGATAGATAGAGATAGGTAGGTAGGTAGATAGATAGATAGAGATAGGTAGGTAGGTAGATTGATAGATACAGATAGGTAGGTAGGTAGATAGATAGATAGAGATAGGTAGGTAGGTAGATAGATAGACATAGGTAGGTAGGTAGATTGATAGATACAGATAGGTAGGTAGGTAGATAGATAGATACAGATAGGTAGGTAGGTAGATAGATAGAGATAGGTAGGTAGGTAGATAGATAAATACAGATAGGTAGGTAGGTAGGTAGATAGATAGAGATAGGTAGGTAGGTAGATAGATAGATAGAGATAGGTAGGTAGGTAGATAGATAGATAGAGATAGGTTGGTAGGTAGGTAGATAGATAGAGATAGGTAGGTAGGTAGATAGATAGATAGAGATAGGTAGGTATGTAGATTGATAGATACAGATAGGTAGGTAGGTAGATTGATAGATACAGATAGGTAGGTAGGTAGGTAGATAGATACAGATAGGTAGGTAGGTAGATTGATAAATACAGGTAGGTAGGTAGGTAGATAGATAGATACAGATAGGTAGGTAGGTAGATAGATAGATAGAGATAGGTAGGTAGGTAGATAGATAAATACAGATAGTTAGGTAGGTAGGTAGATAGATAGAGATAGGTAGGTAGGTAGATAGATAGATACAGATAGGTAGGTAGGTAGATAGATAAATACAGATAGGTAGGTAGGCAGATAGATAGATAGAGATAGGTAGGTAGGTAGATTGATAGATACAGATAGGTAGGTAGGTAGATTGATAGATACAGATAGGTAGGTAGGTAGATTGATAGATACAGATAGGTAGGTAGGTAGATAGATAGATAGATAGATAGATAGATAGATAGATAGATAGATAGATAGATAGATAGATAGATAGATAGATAGAGATAGGTAGGTAGGTAGGTAGGTAGATAAATACAGATAGGTAGGAAGGTAGGTAGATAGATAGAGATAGGTAGGTAGGTAGATAGATAGATACAGATAGGTAGGTAGGTAGATATATAGAGATAGGTAGGTAGGTAGATAGATAAATACAGATAGGTAGGTAGGTAGGTAGATAGATAGAGATAGGTAGGTAGGTAGATAGATAGATAGAGATAGGTAGGTATGTAGATTGATAGATACAGATAGGTAGGTAGGTAGATTGATAGATACAGATAGGTAGGTAGGTAGGTAGATAGATACAGATAGGTAGGTAGGTAGATTGATAGATACAGATAGGTAGGTAGGTAGATAGATAGATAGAGATAGGTAGGTAGGTAGATAGATAAATACAGATAGGTAGGTAGGTAGGTAGATATATAGAGATAGGTAGGTAGGTAGATAGATAAATACAGATAGGTAGGTAGGTAGGTAGATAGATAGAGATAGGTAGGTAGGTAGATAGATAGATACAGATAGGTAGGTAGGTAGATAGATAAATACAGATAGGTAGGTAGGTAGATAGATAGATAGAGATAGGTAGGTAGGTAGATTGATAGATACAGATAGGTAGGTAGGTAGATTGATAGATACAGATAGGTAGGTAGGTAGATAGATAGATACAGATAGGTAGGTATGTAGATAGATATAGATAGGTAGGTAGGTAGATAGATAAATACAGATAGGTAGGTAGGTAGGTAGCTAGATAGAGATAGGTAGGTAGGTAGATAGATACATAGAGATAGGTAGGTATGTAGATTGATAGATACAGATAGGTAGGTATGTAGATTGATAGATACAGATAGGTAGGTAGGTAGATAGATAGATAGAGATAGGTAGGTAGGTAGATAGATAGATAGACATAGGTAGGTAGGTAGATTGATAGATACAGATAGGTAGGTAGATAGATAGATAGAGATAGGTAGGTAGGTAGATAGATAGACATAGGTAGGTAGGTAGATTGATAGATACAGATAGGTAGGTAGGTAGATAGATAGATAGAGATAGGTAGGTAGGTAGATAGATAGAGATAGGTAGGTAGGTAGATAGATAAATACAGATAGGTAGGTAGGTAGGTAGATAGATAGAGATAGGTAGGTAGGTAGGTAGATAGATAGATAGAGATAGGTAGGTAGGTAGATAGATAGATAGAGATAGGTTGGTAGGTAGGTAGATAGATAGAGATAGGTAGGTAGGTAGATAGATAGATAGAGATAGGTAGGTATGTAGATTGATAGATACAGATAGGTAGGTAGGTAGATTGATAGATACAGATAGGTAGGTAGGTAGGTAGATAGATACAGATAGGTAGGTAGGTAGATTGATAAATACAGGTAGGTAGGTAGGTAGATAGATAGATACAGATAGGTAGGTAGGTAGATAGATAGATAGAGATAGGTAGGTAGGTAGATAGATAAATACAGATAGTTAGGTAGGTAGGTAGATAGATAGAGATAGGTAGGTAGGTAGATAGATAGATACAGATAGGTAGGTAGGTAGATAGATAAATACAGATAGGTAGGTAGGTAGATAGATAGATAGAGATAGGTAGGTAGGTAGATTGATAGATACAGATAGGTAGGTAGGTAGATTGATAGATACAGATAGGTAGGTAGGTAGATTGATAGATACAGATAGGTAGGTAGGTAGATAGATAGATAGATAGATAGATAGATAGATAGATAGATAGATAGATAGATAGATAGAGATAGGTAGGTAGGTAGGTAGATAAATACAGATAGGTAGGAAGGTAGGTAGATAGATAGAGATAGGTAGGTAGGTAGATAGATAGATACAGATAGGTAGGTAGGTAGATATATAGAGATAGGTAGGTAGGTAGATAGATAAATACAGATAGGTAGGTAGGTAGGTATATAGATAGAGATAGGTAGGTAGGTAGATAGATAGATAGAGATAGGTAGGTATGTAGATTGATAGATACAGATAGGTAGGTAGGTAGATTGATAGATACAGATAGGTAGGTAGGTAGGTAGATAGATACAGATAGGTAGGTAGGTAGATTGATAGATACAGATAGGTAGGTAGGTAGATAGATAGATAGAGATAGGTAGGTAGGTAGATAGATAAATACAGATAGGTAGGTAGGTAGGTAGATATATAGAGATAGGTAGGTAGGTAGATAGATAAATACAGATAGGTAGGTAGGTAGGTAGATAGATAGAGATAGGTAGGTAGGTAGATAGATAGATACAGATAGGTAGGTAGGTAGATAGATAAATACAGATAGGTAGGTAGGTAGATAGATAGATAGAGATAGGTAGGTAGGTAGATTGATAGATACAGATAGGTAGGTAGGTAGATTGATAGATACAGATAGGTAGGTAGGTAGATTGATAGATACAGATAGGTAGGTAGGTAGATAGATAGATAGATAGATAGATAGATAGATAGATAGATAGATAGATAGAGATAGGTAGGTAGGTAGGTAGATAAATACAGATAGGTAGGAAGGTAGGTAGATAGATAGAGATAGGTAGGTAGGTAGATAGATAGATAGAGATAGGTAGGTAGGTAGATTGATAGATACAGATAGGTAGGTAGGTAGATTGATAGATACAGATAGGTAGGTAGGTAGATAGATAGATACAGATAGGTAGGTAGGTAGATAGATAGAGATAGGTAGGTAGGTAGATAGATAAATACAGATAGGTAGGTAGGTAGATTGATAGATACAGATAGGTAGGTAGGTAGATAGACACAGATAGGTAGGTAGGTAGATAGATAGATAGATAGATAGATAGATAGATAGATAGATAGATAGAGATAGGTAGGTAGGTAGATAGATAAATACAGATAGGTAGGTAGGTAGGTAGATAGATAGAGATAGGTAGGTAGGTAGATAGATAGATAGAGATAGGTAGGTAGGTAGATTGATAGATACAGATAGGTAGGTAGGTAGATTGATAGATACAGATAGGTAGGTAGGTAGATTGATAGATACAAATAGGTAGGTAGGTAGATAGATAGATACAGATAGGTAGGTAGGTAGATAGATAGAGATAGGTAGGTAGGTAGATAGATAGATACAGATAGGTAGGTAGGTAGATAGATAAATACAGATAGGTAGGTAGGTAGATAGATAGATAGAGATAGGTAGGTAGGTAGATTGATAGATACAGATAGGTAGGTAGGTAGATTGATAGATACAGATAGGTAGGTAGGTAGATAGATAGATACAGATAGGTAGGTAGGTAGATAGATAAATACAGATAGGTAGGAGGTAGATAGATAGATACAGATAGGTAGGTAGGTAGATTGATAGATACAGATAGGTAGGTAGGTGGATTGATAGATACAGATAGGTAGGTAGGTAGATAGATAGATACAGATAGGTAGGTAGGTAGATAGATAGAGATAGGTAGGTAGGTAGATAGATAAATACAGATAGGTAGGTAGGTAGGTAGCTAGATAGAGATAGGTAGGTAGGTAGATAGATACATAGAGATAGGTAGGTATGTAGATTGATAGATACAGATAGGTAGGTATGTAGATTGATAGATACAGATAGGTAGGTAGGTAGATAGATAGATAGATAGAGATAGGTAGGTAGGTAGATAGATAGATAGACATAGGTAGGTAGGTAGATTGATAGATACAGATAGGTAGGTAGGTAGATAGATAGATAGAGATAGGTAGGTAGGTAGATAGATAGACATAGGTAGGTAGGTAGATTGATAGATACAGATAGGTAGGTAGGTAGATAGATAGATACAGATAGGTAGGTAGGTAGATAGATAGAGATAGGTAGGTAGGTAGATAGATAAATACAGATAGGTAGGTAGGTAGGTAGATAGATAGAGATAGGTAGGTAGGTAGATAGATAGATAGAGATAGGTAGGTAGGTAGATAGATAGATAGAGATAGGTAGGTAGGTAGGTAGATAGATAGAGATAGGTAGGTAGGTAGATAGATAGATAGAGATAGGTAGGTATGTAGATTGATAGATACAGATAGGTAGGTAGGTAGATTGATAGATACAGATAGGTAGGTAGGTAGGTAGATAGATACAGATAGGTAGGTAGGTAGATTGATAGATACAGATAGGTAGGTAGGTAGATAGATAGATACAGATAGGTAGGTAGGTAGATAGATAGATAGAGATAGGTAGGTAGGTAGATAGATAAATACAGATAGTTAGGTAGGTAGGTAGATAGATAGAGATAGGTAGGTAGGTAGATAGATAGATACAGATAGGTAGGTAGGTAGATAGATAAATACAGATAGGTAGGTAGGTAGATAGATAGATAGAGATAGGTAGGTAGGTAGATTGATAGATACAGATAGGTAGGTAGGTAGATTGATAGATACAGATAGGTAGGTAGGTAGATTGATAGATACAGATAGGTAGGTAGGTAGATAGATAGATAGATAGATAGATAGATAGATAGATAGATAGATAGATAGATAGATAGATAGAGATAGGTGGGTAGGTAGGTAGGTAAATACAGATAGGTAGGAAGGTAGGTAGATAGATAGAGATAGGTAGGTAGGTAGATAGATAGATAGAGATAGGTAGGTAGGTAGATTGATAGATACAGATAGGTAGGTAGGTAGATTGATAGATACAGATAGGTAGGTAGGTAGATAGATAGATACAGATAGGTAGGTAGGTAGGTAGATAGATAGAGATAGGTAGGTAGGTAGATTGATAGATACAGATAGGTAGGTAGGTAGATAGATAGATAGAGATAGGTAGGTAGGTAGATAGATAAATACAGATAGGTAGGTAGGTAGGTAGATATATAGAGATAGGTAGGTAGGTAGATAGATAAATACAGATAGGTAGGTAGGTAGGTAGATAGATAGAGATAGGTAGGTAGGTAGATAGATAGATACAGATAGGTAGGTAGGTAGATAGATAAATACAGATAGGTAGGTAGGTAGATAGATAGATAGAGATAGGTAGGTAGGTAGATTGATAGATACAGATAGGTAGGTAGGTAGATTGATAGATACAGATAGGTAGGTAGGTAGATTGATAGATACAGATAGGTAGGTAGGTAGATAGATAGATAGATAGATAGATAGATAGATAGATAGATAGATAGATAGATAGATAGAGATAGGTAGGTAGGTAGGTAGATAAATACAGATAGGTAGGAAGGTAGGTAGATAGATAGAGATAGGTAGGTAGGTAGATAGATAGATAGAGATAGGTAGGTAGGTAGATTGATAGATACAGATAGGTAGGTAGGTAGATTGATAGATACAGATAGGTAGGTAGGTAGATAGATAGATACAGATAGGTAGGTAGGTAGATAGATAGAGATAGGTAGGTAGGTAGATAGATAAATACAGATAGGTAGGTAGGTAGATTGATAGATACAGATAGGTAGGTAGGTAGATAGACACAGATAGGTAGGTAGATAGATAGATAGATAGATAGATAGATAGATAGATAGATAGATAGATAGATAGATAGATAGATAGATAGATAGATAGATAGAGATAGGTAGGTAGGTAGATAGATAAATACAGATAGGTAGGTAGGTAGGTAGATAGATAGAGATAGGTAGGTAGGTAGATAGATAGATAGAGATAGGTAGGTAGGTAGATTGATAGATACAGATAGGTAGGTAGGTAGATTGATAGATACAGATAGGTAGGTAGGTAGATTGATAGATACAGATAGGTAGGTAGGTAGATAGATAGATAGATAGATAGATAGATAGATAGATAGATAGATAGATAGATAGATAGATAGATAGAGATAGGTAGGTAGGTAGGTAGATAAATACAGATAGGTAGGAAGGTAGGTAGATAGATAGAGATAGGTAGGTAGGTAGATAGATAGATAGAGATAGGTAGGTAGGTAGATTGATAGATACAGATAGGTAGGTAGGTAGATTGATAGATACAGATAGGTAGGTAGGTAGATAGATAGATACAGATAGGTAGGTAGGTAGATAGATAGAGATAGGTAGGTAGGTAGATAGATAAATACAGATAGGTAGGTAGGTAGATTGATAGATACAGATAGGTAGGTAGGTAGATAGACACAGATAGGTAGGTAGATAGATAGATAGATAGATAGATAGATAGATAGATAGATAGATAGATAGATAGATAGATAGATAGATAGATAGATAGATAGATAGAGATAGGTAGGTAGGTAGATAGATAAATACAGATAGGTAGGTAGGTAGGTAGATAGATAGAGATAGGTAGGTAGGTAGATAGATAGATAGAGATAGGTAGGTAGGTAGATTGATAGATACAGATAGGTAGGTAGGTAGATTGATAGATACAGATAGGTAGGTAGGTAGATTGATAGATACAAATAGGTAGGTAGGTAGATAGATAGATACAGATAGGTAGGTAGGTAGATAGATAGAGATAGGTAGGTAGGTAGATAGATAGATACAGATAGGTAGGTAGGTAGATAGATAGAGATAGGTAGGTAGGTAGATAGATAAATACAGATAGGTAGGTAGGTAGGTAGATAGATAGAGATAGGTAGGTAGGTAGATAGATAGATAGAGATAGGTAGGTAGGTAGATAGATAGATAGAGATAGGTAGGTAGGTAGGTAGATAGATAGAGATAGGTAGGTAGGTAGATAGATAGATAGAGATAGGTAGGTATGTAGATTGATAGATACAGATAGGTAGGTAGGTAGATTGATAGATACAGATAGGTAGGTAGGTAGGTAGATAGATACAGATAGGTAGGTAGGTAGATTGATAGATACAGATAGGTAGGTAGGTAGATAGATAGATACAGATAGGTAGGTAGGTAGATAGATAGATAGAGATAGGTAGGTAGGTAGATAGATAAATACAGATAGTTAGGTAGGTAGGTAGATAGATAGAGATAGGTAGGTAGGTAGATAGATAGATACAGATAGGTAGGTAGGTAGATAGATAAATACAGATAGGTAGGTAGGTAGATAGATAGATAGAGATAGGTAGGTAGGTAGATTGATAGATACAGATAGGTAGGTAGGTAGATTGATAGATACAGATAGGTAGGTAGGTAGATTGATAGATACAGATAGGTAGGTAGGTAGATAGATAGATAGATAGATAGATAGATAGATAGATAGATAGATAGATAGATAGAGATAGGTGGGTAGGTAGGTAGGTAAATACAGATAGGTAGGAAGGTAGGTAGATAGATAGAGATAGGTAGGTAGGTAGATAGATAGATAGAGATAGGTAGGTAGGTAGATTGATAGATACAGATAGGTAGGTAGGTAGATTGATAGATACAGATAGGTAGGTAGGTAGATAGATAGATACAGATAGGTAGGTAGGTAGGTAGATAGATAGAGATAGGTAGGTAGGTAGATTGATAGATACAGATAGGTAGGTAGGTAGATAGATAGATAGAGATAGGTAGGTAGGTAGATAGATAAATACAGATAGGTAGGTAGGTAGGTAGATATATAGAGATAGGTAGGTAGGTAGATAGATAAATACAGATAGGTAGGTAGGTAGGTAGATAGATAGAGATAGGTAGGTAGGTAGATAGATAGATACAGATAGGTAGGTAGGTAGATAGATAAATACAGATAGGTAGGTAGGTAGATAGATAGATAGAGATAGGTAGGTAGGTAGATTGATAGATACAGATAGGTAGGTAGGTAGATTGATAGATACAGATAGGTAGGTAGGTAGATTGATAGATACAGATAGGTAGGTAGGTAGATAGATAGATAGATAGATAGATAGATAGATAGATAGATAGATAGATAGATAGATAGATAGATAGAGATAGGTAGGTAGGTAGGTAGATAAATACAGATAGGTAGGAAGTTAGGTAGATAGATAGAGATAGGTAGGTAGGTAGATAGATAGATAGAGATAGGTAGGTAGGTAGATTGATAGATACAGATAGGTAGGTAGGTAGATTGATAGATACAGATAGGTAGGTAGGTAGATAGATAGATACAGATAGGTAGGTAGGTAGATAGATAGAGATAGGTAGGTAGGTAGATAGATAAATACAGATAGGTAGGTAGGTAGATTGATAGATACAGATAGGTAGGTAGGTAGATAGACACAGATAGGTAGGTAGATAGATAGATAGATAGATAGATAGATAGATAGATAGATAGATAGATAGAGATAGGTAGGTAGGTAGATAGATAAATACAGATAGGTAGGTAGGTAGGTAGATAGATAGAGATAGGTAGGTAGGTAGATAGATAGATAGAGATAGGTAGGTAGGTAGATTGATAGATACAGATAGGTAGGTAGGTAGATTGATAGATACAGATAGGTAGGTAGGTAGATTGATAGATACAGATAGGTAGGTAGGTAGATAGATAGATAGATAGATAGATAGATAGATAGATAGATAGATAGATAGATAGATAGATAGATAGATAGATAGAGATAGGTAGGTAGGTAGGTAGATAAATACAGATAGGTAGGAAGGTAGGTAGATAGATAGAGATAGGTAGGTAGGTAGATAGATAGATAGAGATAGGTAGGTAGGTAGATTGATAGATACAGATAGGTAGGTAGGTAGATTGATAGATACAGATAGGTAGGTAGGTAGATAGATAGATACAGATAGGTAGGTAGGTAGATAGATAGAGATAGGTAGGTAGGTAGATAGATAAATACAGATAGGTAGGTAGGTAGATTGATAGATACAGATAGGTAGGTAGGTAGATAGACACAGATAGGTAGGTAGATAGATAGATAGATAGATAGATAGATAGATAGATAGATAGATAGATAGATAGATAGATAGATAGATAGATAGATAGATAGATAGAGATAGGTAGGTAGGTAGATAGATAAATACAGATAGGTAGGTAGGTAGGTAGATAGATAGAGATAGGTAGGTAGGTAGATAGATAGATAGAGATAGGTAGGTAGGTAGATTGATAGATACAGATAGGTAGGTAGGTAGATTGATAGATACAGATAGGTAGGTAGGTAGATTGATAGATACAAATAGGTAGGTAGGTAGATAGATAGATACAGATAGGTAGGTAGGTAGATAGATAGAGATAGGTAGGTAGGTAGATAGATAGATACAGATAGGTAGGTAGGTAGATAGATAAATACAGATAGGTAGGTAGGTAGATAGATAGATAGAGATAGGTAGGTAGGTAGATTGATAGATACAGATAGGTAGGTAGGTAGATTGATAGATACAGATAGGTAGGTAGGTAGATAGATAGATACAGATAGGTAGGTAGGTAGATAGATAAATACAGATAGGTAGGTGGTAGATAGATAGATACAGATAGGTAGGTAGGTAGATTGATAGATACAGATAGGTAGGTAGGTAGATTGATAGATACAGATAGGTAGGTAGGTAGATAGATAGATACAGATAGGTAGGTAGGTAGATAGATAGAGATAGGTAGGTAGGTAGATAGATAAATACAGATAGGTAGGTAGGTAGGTAGCTAGATAGAGATAGGTAGGTAGGTAGATAGATACATAGAGATAGGTAGGTATGTAGATTGATAGATACAGATAGGTAGGTATGTAGATTGATAGATACAGATAGGTAGGTAGGTAGATAGATAGATAGATAGAGATAGGTAGGTAGGTAGATAGATAGATAGACATAGGTAGGTAGGTAGATTGATAGATACAGATAGGTAGGTAGGTAGATAGATAGATAGAGATAGGTAGGTAGGTAGATAGATAGACATAGGTAGGTAGGTAGATTGATAGATACAGATAGGTAGGTAGTTAGATAGATAGATACAGATAGGTAGGTAGGTAGATAGATAGAGATAGGTAGGTAGGTAGATAGATAAATACAGATAGGTAGGTAGGTAGGTAGATAGATAGAGATAGGTAGGTAGGTAGATAGATAGATAGAGATAGGTAGGTAGGTAGATAGATAGATAGAGATAGGTAGGTAGGTAGGTAGATAGATAGAGATAGGTAGGTAGGTAGATAGATAGATAGAGATAGGTAGGTATGTAGATTGATAGATACAGATAGGTAGGTAGGTAGATTGATAGATACAGATAGGTAGGTAGGTAGGTAGATAGATACAGATAGGTAGGTAGGTAGATTGATAGATACAGATAGGTAGGTAGGTAGATAGATAGATACAGATAGGTAGGTAGGTAGATAGATAGATAGAGATAGGTAGGTAGGTAGATAGATAAATACAGATAGTTAGGTAGGTAGGTAGATAGATAGAGATAGGTAGGTAGGTAGATAGATAGATACAGATAGGTAGGTAGGTAGATAGATAAATACAGATAGGTAGGTAGGTAGATAGATAGATAGAGATAGGTAGGTAGGTAGATTGATAGATACAGATAGGTAGGTAGGTAGATTGATAGATACAGATAGGTAGGTAGGTAGATTGATAGATACAGATAGGTAGGTAGGTAGATAGATAGATAGATAGATAGATAGATAGATAGATAGATAGATAGATAGATAGATAGATAGATAGAGATAGGTGGGTAGGTAGGTAGGTAAATACAGATAGGTAGGAAGGTAGGTAGATAGATAGAGATAGGTAGGTAGGTAGATAGATAGATAGAGATAGGTAGGTAGGTAGATTGATAGATACAGATAGGTAGGTAGGTAGATTGATAGATACAGATAGGTAGGTAGGTAGATAGATAGATACAGATAGGTAGGTAGGTAGATAGATAGAGATAGGTAGGTAGGTAGATTGATAGATACAGATAGGTAGGTAGGTAGATTGATAGATACAGATAGGTAGGTAGGTAGATTGATAATTACAGATAGGTAGGTAGGTAGATAGATAGATAGATAGATAGATAGATAGATAGATAGATAGATAGATAGAGATAGGTGGGTAGGTAGGTAGATAAATACAGATAGGTAGGAAGGTAGGTAGATAGATAGAGATAGGTAGGTAGATAGATAGATAGATAGAGAGAGGTAGGTAGGTAGATTGATAGATACAGATAGGTAGGTAGGTAGATTGATAGATACAGATAGGTAGGTAGGTAGATAGATAGATACAGATAGGTAGGTAGGTAGATAGATAGAGATAGGTAGGTAGGTAGATAGATAAATACAGATAGGTAGGTAGGTAGGTAGCTAGATAGAGATAGGTAGGTAGGTAGATAGATACATAGAGATAGGTAGGTATGTAGATTGATAGATACAGATAGGTAGGTATGTAGATTGATAGATACAGATAGGTAGGTAGGTAGATAGATAGATAGAGATAGGTAGGTAGGTAGATAGATAGATAGACATAGGTAGGTAGGTAGATTGATAGATACAGATAGGTAGGTAGGTAGATAGATAGATAGAGATAGGTAGGTAGGTAGATAGATAGACATAGGTAGGTAGGTAGATTGATAGATACAGATAGGTAGGTAGGTAGATAGATAGATACAGATAGGTAGGTAGGTAGATAGATAGAGATAGGTAGGTAGGTAGATAGATAAATACAGATAGGTAGGTAGGTAGGTAGATAGATAGATAGAGATAGGTAGGTAGGTAGATAGATAGATAGAGGTAGGTAGGTAGGTAGGTAGATAGATAGAGATAGGTAGGTAGGTAGATAGATAGATAGAGATAGGTAGGTATGTAGATTGATAGATACAGATAGGTAGGTAGGTAGATTGATAGATACAGATAGGTAGGTAGGTAGGTAGATAGATACAGATAGGTAGGTAGGTAGATTGATAGATACAGAGAGGTAGGTAGGTAGATAGATAGATACAGATAGGTAGGTAGGTAGATAGATAGATAGAGATAGGTAGGTAGGTAGATAGATAAATACAGATAGTTAGGTAGGTAGGTAGATAGATAGAGATAGGTAGGTAGGTAGATAGATAGATACAGATAGGTAGGTAGGTAGATAGATAAATACAGATAGGTAGGTAGGTAGATAGATAGATAGAGATAGGTAGGTAGGTAGATTGATAGATACAGATAGGTAGGTAGGTAGATTGATAGATACAGATAGGTAGGTAGGTAGATTGATAGATACAGATAGGTAGGTAGGTAGATAGATAGATAGATAGATAGATAGATAGATAGATAGATAGATAGATAGATAGATAAATAGATAGATAGATAGATAGAGATAGGTGGGTAGGTAGGTAGGTAAATACAGATAGGTAGGAAGGTAGGTAGATAGATAGAGATAAGTAGGTAGGTAGATAGATAGATAGAGATAGGTAGGTAGGTAGATTGATAGATACAGATAGGTAGGTAGGTAGATTGATAGATACAGATAGGTAGGTAGGTAGATAGATAGAGATAGGTAGGTAGGTAGATTGATAGATACAGATAGGTAGGTAGGTAGATTGATAGATACAGATAGGTAGGTAGGTAGATTGATAGATACAGATAGGTAGGTAGGTAGATAGATAGATAGATAGATAGATAGATAGATAGATAGATAGAGATAGGTGGGTAGGTAGGTAGATAAATACAGATAGGTAGGAAGGTAGGTAGATAGATAGAGATAGGTAGGTAGGTAGATAGATAGATAGAGATAGGTAGGTAGGTAGATTGATAGATACAGATAGGTAGGTAGGTAGATTGATAGATACAGATAGGTAGGTAGGTAGATAGATAGATACAGATAGGTAGGTAGGTAGATAGATAGAGATAGGTAGGTAGGTAGATAGATAAATACAGATAGGTAGGTAGGTAGATTGATAGATACAGATAGGTAGGTAGGTAGATAGATAGACACAGATAGGTAGGTAGATAGATAGATAGATAGATAGATAGATAGATAGATAGATAGATAGATAGATAGAGATAGGTAGGTAGGTAGATAGATAAATACAGATAGGTAGGTAGGTAGGTAGATAGATAGAGATAGGTAGGTAGGTAGATAGATAGATAGAGATAGGTAGGTAGGTAGGTAGATAGATAGAGATAGGTAGGTAGGTAGGTAGATAGATAGATAGAAATAGGTAGGTATGTTGATTGATAGATACAGATAGGTAGGTAGGTAGATTGATAGATACAGATAGGTAGGTAGGTAGATTGATAGATACAGATATGTAGGTAGGTAGATAGATAGATACAGATAGGTAGGTAGGTAGATAGATAGAGATAGGTAGGTAGGTAGATAGATAGATACAGATAGGTAGGTAGGTAGATAGATAAATACAGATAGGTAGGTAGGTAGATAGATAGATACAGATAGGTAGGTAGGTAGATAGATAGATACAGATAGGTAGGTAGGTAGATAGATAAATACAGATAGGTAGGTGGTAGATAGATAGATAGAGATAGGTAGGTAGGTAGATTGTTAGATACAGATAGGTAGGTAGGTAGATTGATAGATACAGATAGGTAGGTAGGTAGATTGATAGATACAGATAGGTAGGTAGGTAGATAGATAGATACAGATAGGTAGGCAGGTAGATAGATAGAGATAGGTAGGTAGGTAGATAGATAAATACAGATAGGTAGGTAGGTAGGTAGCTAGATAGAGATAGGTAGGTAGGTAGATAGATACATAGAGATAGGTAGGTATGTAGATTGATAGATACAGATAGGTAGGTATGTAGATTGATAGATACAGATAGGTAGGTAGGTAGATAGATAGATAGAGATAGGTAGGTAGGTAGATAGATAGATACACATAGGTAGGTAGGTAGATTGATAGATACAGATAGGTAGGTAGGTAGATAGATAGATAGAGATAGGTAGGTAGGTAGATAGATAGACATAGGTAGGTAGGTAGATTGATAGATACAGATAGGTAGGTAGGTAGATAGATAGATACAGATAGGTAGGTAGGTAGATAGATAGAGATAGGTAGGTAGGTAGATAGATAAATACAGATAGGTAGGTAGGTAGGTAGATAGATAGAGATAGGTAGGTAGGTAGATAGATAGATAGAGATAGGTAGTTAGGTAGATAGATAGATAGAGATAGGTAGGTAGGTAGGTAGATAGATAGAGATAGGTAGGTAGGTAGATAGATAGATAGAGATAGGTAGGTATGTAGATTGATAGATACAGATAGGTAGGTAGGTAGATTGATAGATACAGATAGGTAGGTAGGTAGGTAGATAGATACAGATAGGTAGGTAGGTAGATTGATAGATACAGATAGGTAGGTAGGTAGATAGATAGATACAGATAGGTAGGTAGGTAGATAGATAGATAGAGATAGGTAGGTAGGTAGATAGATAAATACAGATAGTTAGGTAGGTAGGTAGATAGATAGAGATAGGTAGGTAGGTAGATAGATAAATACAGATAGGTAGGTAGGTAGGTAGATAGATAGAGATAGGTAGGTAGGTAGATAGATAGATACAGATAGGTAGGTAGGTAGATAGATAAATACAGATAGGTAGGTAGGTAGATAGATAGATAGAGATAGGTAGGTAGGTAGATTGATAGATACAGATAGGTAGGTAGGTAGATTGATAGATACAGATAGGTAGGTAGGTAGATTGATAGATACAGATAGGTAGGTAGATAGATAGATAGATAGATAGATAGATAGATAGATAGATAGATAGATAGATAGATAGATAGATAGGTAGGTAGATAGATAAATACAGATAGGTACGTAGGTAGGTAGATAGAGAAAGGTAGGTAGGTAGATAGATAGATACAGATAGGTAGGTAGGTAGATAGATAGATACAGATAGGTAGGTAGGTAGATAGATAGATACAGATAGGTAGGTAGGTAGATAGATAAATACAGATAGGTAGGTAGGTAGATAGATAGATAGATAGATAGATAGATAGATAGAGATAGGTAGGTAGGTAGATTCATAGATAGAGATAGGTAGGTAGGTAGATTGATAGATACAGATAGGTAGGTAGGTAGATTGATAGATACAGATAGGTAGGTAGGTAGATAGATAGATACAAATAGGTAGGTAGGTAGATAGATAGAGATAGGTAGGTAGGTAGATAGATAAATACAGATAGGTAGGAAGGTAGGTAGATAGATAGAGATAGGTAGGTAGGTAGATAGATAGATAGAGATAGGTAGGTAGGTAGATTGATAGATACAGATAGGTAGGTAGGTAGATAGATAGATACAGATAGGTAGGTAGGTAGATAGATAAATACAGATAGGTAGGTAGGTAGATAGATAGATAGAGATAGGTAGGTAGGTAGATTGATAGATACAGATAGGTAGGTAGGTAGATAGATAGAGATAGGTAGGTAGGTAGATAGATAAATACAGATAGGTAGGTAGGTAGGTAGATAGATAGAGATAGGTAGGTAGGTAGATAGATAGATAGAGATAGGTAGGTATGTAGATTGATAGATACAGATAGGTAGGTAGGTAGATTGATAGATACAGATAGGTAGGTAGGTAGGTAGATAGATACAGATAGGTAGGTAGGTAGATTGATAGATACAGATAGGTAGGTAGGTAGAAATATAGATACAGATAGGTAGGTAGGTAGATAGATAGATAGAGATAGGAAGGTAGGTAGATAGATAAATACAGATAGGTAGGTAGGTAGGGAGATAGATAGAGATAGGTAGGTAGATAGATAAATACAGATAGGTAGGTAGGTAGGTAGATAGATAGAGATAGGTAGGTAGGTAGATAGATAGATACAGATAGGTCGGTAGGTAGATAGATAAATACAGATAGGTAGGTAGGTAGATAGATAGATAGAGATAGTTAGGTAGGTAGATTATTAGATACAGATAGGTAGGTAGGTAGATTGATAGATACAGATAGGTAGATAGGTAGATTGATAGATACAGATAGGTAGGTAGGTAGATAGATAGATACAGATAGGTAGGTAGGTAGATAGATAGAGATAGGTAGGTAGGTAGGTAGATAAATACAGATAGGTAGGTAGGTAGGTAGCTAGATAGAGATAGGTAGGTAGGTAGATAGATACATAGAGATAGGTAGGTATGTAGATTGATAGATACAGATAGGTAGGTATGTAGATTGATAGATACAGATAGGTAGGTAGGTAGATAGATAGATAGAGATAGGTAGGTAGGTAGATAGATAGATACACATAGGTAGGTAGGTAGATTGATAGATACAGATAGGTAGGTAGGTAGATAGATAGATAGAGATAGGTAGGTAGGTAGATAGATAGACATAGGTAGGTAGGTAGATTGATAGATACAGATAGGTAGGTAGGTAGATAGATAGATACAGATAGGTAGGTAGGTAGATAGATAGAGATAGGTAGGTAGGTAGATAGATAAATACAGATAGGTAGGTAGGTAGGTAGATAGATAGAGATAGGTAGGTAGGTAGATAGATAGATAGAGATAGGTAGTTAGGTAGATAGATAGATAGAGATAGGTAGGTAGGTAGGTAGATAGATAGAGATAGGTAGGTAGGTAGATAGATAGATAGAGATAGGTAGGTATGTAGATTGATAGATACAGATAGGTAGGTAGGTAGATTGATAGATACAGATAGGTAGGTAGGTAGGTAGATAGATACAGATAGGTAGGTAGGTAGATTGATAGATACAGATAGGTAGGTAGGTAGATAGATAGATACAGATAGGTAGGTAGGTAGATAGATAGATAGAGATAGGTAGGTAGGTAGATAGATAAATACAGATAGTTAGGTAGGTAGGTAGATAGATAGAGATAGGTAGGTAGGTAGATAGATAAATACAGATAGGTAGGTAGGTAGGTAGATAGATAGAGATAGGTAGGTAGGTAGATAGATAGATACAGATAGGTAGGTAGGTAGATAGATAAATACAGATAGGTAGGTAGGTAGATAGATAGATAGAGATAGGTAGGTAGGTAGATTGATAGATACAGATAGGTAGGTAGGTAGATTGATAGATACAGATAGGTAGGTAGGTAGATTGATAGATACAGATAGGTAGGTAGATAGATAGATAGATAGATAGATAGATAGATAGATAGATAGATAGATAGATAGATAGAGATAGGTAGGTAGGTAGATAGATAAATACAGATAGGTACGTAGGTAGGTAGATAGAGAAAGGTAGGTAGGTAGATAGATAGATACAGATAGGTAGGTAGGTAGATAGATAGATAGAGATAGGTAGGTAGATAGATAGATAGATAGATAGATAGAGATAGGTAGGTAGGTAGATAGATAAATACAGATAGGTACGTAGGTAGGTAGATAGAGAAAGGTAGGTAGGTAGATTGATAGATACAGATAGGTAGGTAGGTAGATAGATAGATAGAGATAGGTAGGTAGGTAGATAGATAGACATAGGTAGGTAGGTAGATTGATAGATACAGATAGGTAGGTAGGTAGATAGATAGATACAGATAGGTAGGTAGGTAGATAGATAGAGATAGGTAGGTAGGTAGATAGATAAATACAGATAGGTAGGTAGGTAGGTAGATAGATAGAGATAGGTAGGTAGGTAGATAGATAGATAGAGATAGGTAGGTAGGTAGATAGATAGATAGAGATAGGTAGGTAGGTAGGTAGATAGATAGAGATAGGTAGGTAGGTAGATAGATAGATAGAGATAGGTAGGTAGGTAGATTGATAGATACAGATAGGTAGGTAGGTAGATTGATAGATACAGATAGGTAGGTAGGTAGGTAGATAGATACAGATAGGTAGGTAGGTAGATTGATAGATACAGATAGGTAGGTAGGTAGATTGATAGATACAGATAGGTAGGTAGGTAGATAGATAGATACAGATAGGTAGGTAGGTAGATAGATATATACAGATAGGTAGGTAGGTAGATAGATAGAGATAGGTAGGTAGGTAGATAGATAAATACAGATAGGTAAGTAGGTAGGTAGATAGATAGAGATAGGTAGGTAGGTAGATAGATAGAGATAGGTAGGTATGTAGATTGATAGATACAGATAGGTAGGTAGGTAGATTGATAGATACAGATAGGTAGGTAGGTAGGTAGATAGATACAGATAGGTAGGTAGGTAGATTGATAGATACAGATAGGTAGGTAGGTAGATAGATAGATACAGATAGGTAGGTAAGTAGATAGATATAGATAGGTAGGTAGGTAGATAGATAGATAGAGATAGGTAGGTATGTAGATTGATAGATACAGATAGGTAGGTAGGTAGATTGATAGATACAGATAGGTAGGTAGGTAGGTAGATAGATATAGATAGGTAGGTAGGTAGATTGATAGATACAGATAGGTAGGTAGGTAGATTGATAGATACAGATAGGTAGGTAGGTAGATAGATAGATACAGATAGGTAGGTAGGTAGATAGATAAATACAGATAGGTAGGTAGGTAGATAGATATATACAGATAGGTAGGTAGGTAGATAGATAGAGATAGGTAGGTAGGTAGATAGATAAATACAGATAGGTAGGTAGGTAGGTAGATAGATAGAGATAGGTAGGTAGGTAGATAGATAGAGATAGGTAGGTATGTAGATTGATAGATACACATAGGTAGGTAGGTAGATTGATAGATACAGATAGGTAGGTAGGTAGGTAGATAGATACAGATAGGTAGGTAGGTAGATTGATAGATACAGATAGGTAGGTAGGTAGATAGATAGATACAGATAGGTAGGTAAGTAGATAGATAGAGATAGGTAGGTAGGTAGATAGATAAATACAGATAGGTAGGTAGGTAGGTAGATAGATAGAGATAGGTAGGTAAGTAGATAGATAGATAGAGATAGGAAGGTATGTAGATTGATAGATACAGATAGGTAGGTAGGTAGATTGATAGATACAGATAGGTAGGTAGGTAGGTAGGTAGATAGATACAGATAGGTAGGTAGGTAGATTGATAGATACAGATAGGTAGGTAGGTAGATAGATAAATACAGATAGGTAGGTAGGTAGGTAGATAGATAGAGATAGGTAGGTAGGTAGATAGATAGAGATAGGTAGGTATGTAGATTGATAGATACAGATAGGTAGGTAGGTAGATTGATAGATACAGATAGGTAGGTAGGTAGGTAGATAGATACAGATAGGTAGGTAGGTAGATTGATAGATACAGATAGGTAGGTAGGTAGATAGATAGATACAGATAGGTAGGTAGGTAGATAGATAGAGATAGGTAGGTAGGTAGATAGATAAATACAGATAGGTAGGTAGGTAGGTAGATAGATAGAGATAGGTAGGTAGGTAGATAGATAGATAGAGATAGGTAGGTATGTAGATTGATAGATACAGATAGGTAGGTAGGTAGATTGATAGATACAGATAGGTAGGTAGGTAGGTAGATAGATACAGATAGGTAGGTAGGTAGATTGATAGATACAGATAGGTAGGTAGGTAGATAGATAGATACAGATAGGTAGGTAGGTAGATAGATAGAGAGAGGTAGGTAGGTAGATAGATAAATACAGATAGGTAGGTAGGTAGGTAGATAGATAGAGATAGGTAGGTAGGTAGATTGATAGATACAGATAGGTAGGTAGGTAGATTGATAGATACAGATAGGTAGGTAGGTAGGTAGATAGATACAGATAGGTAGGTAGGTAGATTGATAGATACAGATAGGTAGGTAGGTAGGTAGATAAATACAGATAGGTAGGTAGGTAGGTAGATAGATACAGATAGGTAGGTAGGTAGATAGATAGATACAGATAGGTAGGTAGGTAGATAGATAGAGATAGGTAGGTAGGTAGATAGATAAATACAGATAGGTAGGTAGGTAGGTAGATAGATAGAGATAGGTAGGTAGGTAGGTAGATAGATAAATACAGATAGGTAGGTAGGTAGGTAGATAGATAGAGATAGGTAGGTAGGTAGATAGATAGATAGAGATAGGTAGGTATGTAGATTGATAGATATAGATAGGTAGGTAGGTAGATTGATAGATACAGATAGGTAGGTAGGTAGGTAGATAGATACAGATAGGTAGGTAGGTAGATTGATAGATACAGATAGGTAGGTAGGTAGATTGATAGATACAGATAGGTAGGTAGGTAGATAGATAGATACAGATAGGTAGGTAGGTAGATAGATAGATAGATAGATAGATAGATAGATAGATAGATAGATAGATAGATAGAGATAGGTAGGTAGGTAGATAGATAAATACAGATAGGTAGGAAGGTAGGTAGATAGATAGAGATAGGTAGGTAGGTAGATAGATAGATAGAGATAGGTAGGTAGGTAGATTGATAGATACAGATAGGTAGGTAGGTAGATAGATAGATACAGATAGGTAGGTAGGTAGATAGATAGATAGAGATAGGTAGGTAGGTAGATAGATAAATACAGATAGGTAGGTAGGTAGGTAGATAGATAGAGATAGGTAGGTAGGTAGATAGATAGATACAGATAGGTAGGTAGGTAGATAGATAAATACAGATAGGTAGGTAGGTAGATAGATAGAGATAGGTAGGTAGGTAGATAGATAGATACAGATAGGTAGGTAGGTAGATAGATAAATACAGATAGGTAGGTAGGTAGGTAGATAGATACAGATAGGTAGGTAGGTAGATAGATACAGATAGGTAGGTAGGTAGATAGATAGAGATAGGTAGGTAGGTAGATAGATAAATACAGATAGGTAGGTAGGTAGGTAGATAGATAGAGATAGGTAGGTAGGTAGATAGATAAATACAGATAGGTAGGTAGGTAGGTAGATAGATAGAGATAGGTAGGTAGGTAGATAGATAGATAGAGATAGGTAGGTATGTAGATTGATAGATATAGATAGGTAGGTAGGTAGATTGATAGATACAGATAGGTAGGTAGGTAGGTAGATAGATACAGATAGGTAGGTAGGTAGATTGATAGATACAGATAGGTAGGTAGGTAGATAGATAGATACAGATAGGTAGATAGATAGATAGATAGATAGATAGATAGATAGATAGATAGAGATAGGTAGGTAGGTAGATAGATAAATACAGATAGGTAGGAAGGTAGGTAGATAGATAGAGATAGGTAGGTAGGTAGATAGATAGATAGAGATAGGTAGGTAGGTAGATTGATAGATACAGATAGGTAGGTAGGTAGATAGATAGATACAGATAGGTAGGTAGGTAGATAGATAGATAGAGATAGGTAGGTAGGTAGATAGATAAATACAGATAGGTAGGTAGGTAGGTAGATAGATAGAGATAGGTAGGTAGGTAGATAGATAGATACAGATAGGTAGGTAGGTAGATAGATAAATACAGATAGGTAGGTAGGTAGATAGATAGATAGATAGATAGATAGATAGATAGATAGATAGATAGATAGATAGATAGATAGATAGATAGATAGATAGATAGAGATAGGTAGGCAGGTAGATTCATAGATAGAGATAGGTAGGTAGGTAGATTGATAGATACAGATAGGTAGGTAGGTAGATTGATAGATACAGATAGGTAGGTAGGTAGATAGATAGATACAGATAGGTAGGTAGGTAGATAGATAGAGATAGGTAGGTAGGTAGATAGATAAATACAGATAGGTAGGTAGGTAGGTAGATAGATAGAGATAGGTAGGTAGGTAGGTAGATAGATAGAGATAGGTAGGTATGTAGATTGATAGATACAGATAGGTAGGTATGTAGATTGATAGATACAGATAGGTAGGTAGGTAGATAGATAGATAGAGATAGGTAGGTAGGTAGATAGATAGACATAGGTAGGTAGGTAGATTGATAGATACAGATAGGTAGGTAGGTAGATAGATAGATAGAGAAAGGTAGGTAGGTAGATAGATAGACATAGGTAGGTAGGTAGATTGATAGATACAGATAGGTAGGTAGGTAGATAGATAGATACAGATAGGTAGGTAGGTAGATAGATAGAGATAGGTAGGTAGGTAGATAGATAAATACAGCTAGGTAGGTAGGTAGGTAGGTAGATAGAGATAGGTAGGTAGGTAGATAGATAGATAGAGATAGGTAGGTATGTAGATTGATAGATACAGATAGGTAGGTAGGTAGATTGATAGATACAGATAGGTAGGTAGGTAGGTAGGTAGATAGATACAGATAGGTAGGTAGATAGATTGATAGATACAGATAGGTAGGTAGGTAGATAGATAGATACAGATAGGTAGGTAGGTAGATAGATAGATAGAGATAGGTAGGTAGGTAGATAGATAAATACAGATAGGTAGGTAGGTAGGTAGATAGATAGAGATAGGTAGGTAGGTAGATAGATAAATACAGATAGGTAGGTAGGTAGGTAGATAGATAGAGATAGGTAGGTAGGTAGATAGATAAATACAGATAGGTAGGTAGGTAGGTAGATAGATAGAGATAGGTAGGTAGGTAGATAGATAAATACAGATAGGTAGGTAGGTAGGTAGATAGATAGAGATAGGTAGGTAGGTAGATAGATAGATACAGATAGGTAGGTAGGTAGATAGATAAATACAGATAGATAGGTAGGTAGATAGATAGATAGAGATAGGTAGGTAGGTAGATTGATAGATACAGATAGGTAGGTAGGTAGATTGATAGATACAGATAGGTAGGTAGGTAGATTGATAGATACAGATAGGTTGGTAGGTAGATAGATACAGATAGGTAGGTAGGTAGATAGATAGAGATAGGTAGGTAGGTAGATAGATAAATACAGATAGGTAGGTAGGTAGGTAGATAGATAGAGATAGGTAGGTAGGTAGATAGATAGATAGAGATAGGTAGGTATGTAGATTGATAGATACAGATAGGTAGGTTGGTAGATTGATAGATACAGATAGGTAGGTAGGTAGGTAGATAGATACAGATAGGTAGGTAGGTAGATTGATAGATACAGATAGGTAGGTAGGTAGATAGATAGATACAGATAGGTAGGTAGGTAGATAGATAGATATAGATAGGTAGGTAGGTAGATAGATAAATACAGATAGGTAGTTAGGTAGGTAGCTAGATAGAGATAGGTAGGTAGGTAGATAGATACATAGAGATAGGTAGGTATGTAGATTGATAGATACAGATAGGTAGGTATGTAGATTGATAGATACAGATAGGTAGGTAGGTAGATAGATAGATAGAGATAGGTAGGTAGGTAGATAGATAGACATAGGTAGGTAGGTAGATTGATAGATACAGATAGGTAGGTAGGTAGATAGATAGATACAGATAGGTAGGTAGGTAGATAGATAGAGATAGGTAGGTAGGTAGATAGATAAATACAGATAGGTAGGTAGGTAGGTAGATAGATAGAGATAGGTAGGTAGGTAGATAGATAGATAGAGATAGGTAGGTAGGTAGATAGATAGATAGAGATAGGTAGGTAGGTAGGTAGATAGATAGAGATAGGTAGGTAGGTAGATAGATAGATAGAGATAGGTAGGTAGGTAGATAGATAGATACAGATAGGTAGGTAGGTAGATAGATAAATACAGATAGGTAGGTAGGTAGATAGATATATACAGATAGGTAGGTAGGTAGATAGATAGAGATAGGTAGGTAGGTAGATAGATAAATACAGATAGGTAAGTAGGTAGGTAGATAGATAGAGATAGGTAGGTAGGTAGATAGATAGAGATAGGTAGGTATGTAGATTGATAGATACAGATAGGTAGGTAGGTAGATTGATAGATACAGATAGGTAGGTAGGTAGGTAGATAGATACAGATAGGTAGGTAGGTAGATTGATAGATACAGATAGGTAGGTAGGTAGATAGATAGATACAGATAGGTAGGTAAGTAGATAGATAGAGATAGGTAGGTAGGTAGATAGATAGATAGAGATAGGTAGGTATGTAGATTGATAGATACAAATAGGTAGGTAGGTAGATTGATAGATACAGATAGGTAGGTAGGTAGGTAGATAGATACAGATAGGTAGGTAGGTAGATTGATAGATACAGATAGGTAGGTAGGTAGATTGATAGATACAGATAGGTAGGTAGGTAGATAGATAGATACAGATAGGTAGGTAGGTAGATAGATAAATACAGATAGGTAGGTAGGTAGATAGATATATACAGATAGGTAGGTAGGTAGATAGATAGAGATAGGTAGGTAGGTAGATAGATAAATACAGATAGGTAGGTAGGTAGGTAGATAGATAGAGATAGGTAGGTAGGTAGATAGATAGAGATAGGTAGGTATGTAGATTGATAGATACAGATAGGTAGGTAGGTAGATTGATAGATACAGATAGGTAGGTAGGTAGGTAGATAGATACAGATAGGTAGGTAGGTAGATTGATAGATACAGATAGGTAGGTAGGTAGATAGATAGATACAGATAGGTAGGTAAGTAGATAGATAGAGATAGGTAGGTAGGTAGATAGATAAATACAGATAGGTAGGTAGGTAGGTAGATAGATAGAGATAGGTAGGTAAGTAGATAGATAGATAGAGATAGGTAGGTATGTAGATTGATAGATACAGATAGGTAGGTAGGTAGATTGATAGATACAGATAGGTAGGTAGGTAGGTAGGTAGATAGATACAGATAGGTAGGTAGGTAGATTGATAGATACAGATAGGTAGGTAGGTAGATAGATAAATACAGATAGGTAGGTAGGTAGGTAGATAGATAGATAGAGATAGGTAGGTAGGTAGATAGATAGAGATAGGTAGGTATGTAGATTGATAGATACAGATAGGTAGGTAGGTAGATTGATAGATACAGATAGGTAGGTAGGTAGGTAGATAGATACAGATAGGTAGGTAGGTAGATTGATAGATACAGATAGGTAGGTAGGTAGATAGATAGATACAGATAGGTAGGTAGGTAGATAGATAGAGATAGGTAGGTAGGTAGATAGATAAATACAGATAGGTAGGTAGGTAGGTAGATAGATAGAGATAGGTAGGTAGGTAGATAGATAGATAGAGATAGGTAGGTATGTAGATTGATAGATACAGATAGGTAGGTAGGTAGATTGATAGATACAGATAGGTAGGTAGGTAGGTAGATAGATACAGATAGGTAGGTAGGTAGATTGATAGATACAGATAGGTAGGTAGGTAGATAGATAGATACAGATAGGTAGGTAGGTAGATAGATAGAGAGAGGTAGGTAGGTAGATAGATAAATACAGATAGGTAGGTAGGTAGGTAGATAGATAGAGATAGGTAGGTAGGTAGATTGATAGATACAGATAGGTAGGTAGGTAGATTGATAGATACAGATAGGTAGGTAGGTAGGTAGATAGATACAGATAGGTAGGTAGGTAGATTGATAGATACAGATAGGTAGGTAGGTAGGTAGATAAATACAGATAGGTAGGTAGGTAGGTAGATAGATACAGATAGGTAGGTAGGTAGATAGATAGATACAGATAGGTAGGTAGGTAGATAGATAGAGATAGGTAGGTAGGTAGATAGATAAATACAGATAGGTAGGTAGGTAGGTAGATAGATAGAGATAGGTAGGTAGGTAGATAGATAAATACAGATAGGTAGGTAGGTAGGTAGATAGATAGAGATAGGTAGGTAGGTCGATAGATAGATAGAGATAGGTAGGTATGTAGATTGATAGATATAGATAGGTAGGTAGGTAGATTGATAGATACAGATAGGTAGGTAGGTAGGTAGATAGATACAGATAGGTAGGTAGGTAGATTGATAGATACAGATAGGTAGGTAGGTAGATTGATAGATACAGATAGGTAGGTAGGTAGATAGATAGATACAGATAGGTAGGTAGATAGATAGATAGATAGATAGATAGATAGATAGATAGATAGATAGATAGATAGATAGATAGAGATAGGTAGGTAGGTAGATAGATAAATACAGATAGGTAGGAAGGTAGGTAGATAGATAGAGATAGGTAGGTAGGTAGATAGATAGATAGAGATAGGTAGGTAGGTAGATTGATAGATACAGATAGGTAGGTAGGTAGATTGATAGATACAGATAGGTAGGTAGGTAGATAGATAGATACAGATAGGTAGGTAGGTAGATAGATAGATAGAGATAGGTAGGTAGGTAGATAGATAAATACAGATAGGTAGGTAGGTAGGTAGATAGATAGAGATAGGTAGGTAGGTAGATAGATAGATACAGATAGGTAGGTAGGTAGATAGATAAATACAGATAGGTAGGTAGATAGATAGATAGATAGATAGATAGATAGATAGATAGATAGATAGATAGATAGATAGATAGATAGATAGATAGATAGATAGAGATAGGTAGGTAGGTAGATTCATAGATAGAGATAGGTAGGTAGGTAGATTGATAGATACAGATAGGTAGGTAGGTAGATTGATAGATACAGATAGGTAGGTAGGTAGATAGATAGATACAGATAGGTAGGTAGGTAGATAGATAGAGATAGGTAGGTAGGTAGATAGATAAATACAGATAGGTAGGTAGGTAGGTAGATAGATAGAGATAGGTAGGTAGGTAGGTAGATAGATAGAGATAGGTAGGTATGTAGATTGATAGATACAGATAGGTAGGTAGGTAGATAGATAGACATAGGTAGGTAGGTAGATTGATAGATACAGATAGGTAGGTAGGTAGATAGATAGATAGAGAAAGGTAGGTAGGTAGATAGATAGACATAGGTAGGTAGGTAGATTGATAGATACAGATAGGTAGGTAAGTAGATAGATAGATACAGATAGATAGGTAGGTAGATAGATAGAGATAGGTAGGTAGGTAGATAGATAAATACAGATAGGTAGGTAGGTAGGTAGGTAGATAGAGATAGGTAGGTAGGTAGATAGATAGATAGAGATAGGTAGGTATGTAGATTGATAGATACAGATAGGTAGGTAGGTAGATTGATAGATACAGATAGGTAGGTAGGTAGGTAGGTAGATAGATACAGATAGGTAGGTAGATAGATTGATAGATACAGATAGGTAGGTAGGTAGATAGATAGATACAGATAGGTAGGTAGGTAGATAGATAGATAGAGATAGGTAGGTAGGTAGATAGATAAATACAGATAGGTAGGTAGGTAGGTAGATAGATAGAGATAGGTAGGTAGGTAGATAGATAAATACAGATAGGTAGGTAGGTAGGTAGATAGATAGAGATAGGTAGGTAGGTAGATAGATAAATACAGATAGGTAGGTAGGTAGATAGATAGATAGAGATAGGTAGGTAGGTAGATAGATAAATACAGATAGATAGGTAGGTAGATAGATAGATAGAGATAGGTAGGTAGGTAGATTGATAGATACAGATAGGTAGGTAGGTAGATTGATAGATACAGATAGGTAGGTAGGTAGATTGATAGATACAGATAGGTTGGTAGGTAGATAGATACAGATAGGTAGGTAGGTAGATAGATAGAGATAGGTAGGTAGGTAGATAGATAAATACAGATAGGTAGGTAGGTAGGTAGATAGATAGAGATAGGTAGGTAGGTAGATAGATAGATAGAGATAGGTAGGTATGTAGATTGATAGATACAGATAGGTAGGTTGGTAGATTGATAGATACAGATAGGTAGGTAGGTAGGTAGATAGATACAGATACGTAGGTAGGTAGATTGATAGATACAGATAGGTAGGTAGGTAGATAGATAGATACAGATAGGTAGGTAGGTAGATAGATAGATATAGATAGGTAGGTAGGTAGATAGATAAATACAGATAGGTAGGTAGGTAGGTAGCTAGATAGAGATAGGTAGGTAGGTAGATAGATACATAGAGATAGGTAGGTATGTAGATTGATAGATACAGATAGGTAGGTATGTAGATTGATAGATACAGATAGGTAGGTAGGTAGATAGATAGATAGAGATAGGTAGGTAGATAGATAGATAGATAGATAGATAGATAGATAGATAGATAGATAGATAGATAGATAGATAGATAGATAGATATAGATAGGTAGGTAGGTAGATAGATAAATACAGATAGGTAGGTAGGTAGGTAGCTAGATAGAGATAGGTAGGTAGGTAGATAGATACATAGAGATAGGTAGGTATGTAGATTGATAGATACAGATAGGTAGGTATGTAGATTGATAGATACAGATAGGTAGGTAGGTAGATAGATAGATAGAGATAGGTAGGTAGGTAGATAGATAGATAGACATAGGTAGGTAGGTAGATTGATAGATACAGATAGGTAGGTAGGTAGATAGATAGATAGAGATAGGTAGGTAGGTAGATAGATAGACATAGGTAGGTAGGTAGATTGATAGATACAGATAGGTAGGTAGGTAGATAGATAGATACAGATAGGTAGGTAGGTAGATAGATAGAGATAGGTAGGTAGGTAGATAGATAAATACAGATAGGTAAGTAGGTAGGTAGATAGATAGAGATAGGTAGGTAGGTAGGTAGATAGATAGATAGAGATAGGTAGGTAGGTAGATAGATAGATAGAGATAAGTAGGTAGGTAGGTAGATAGATAGAGATAGGTAGGTAGGTAGATAGATAGATAGAGATAGGTAGGTATGTAGATTGATAGATACAGATAGGTAGGTAGGTAGATTGATAGATACAGATAGGTAGGTAGGTAGGTAGATAGATACAGATAGGTAGATAGGTAGATTGATAGATACAGGTAGGTAGGTAGGTAGATAGATAGATACAGATAGGTAGGTAGGTAGATAGATAGATAGAGATAGGTAGGTAGGTAGATAGATAAATACAGATAGTTAGGTAGGTAGGTAGATAGATAGAGATAGGTAGGTAGGTAGATAGATAGATACAGATAGGTAGGTAGGTAGATAGATAAATACAGATAGGTAGGTAGGTAGATAGATAGATAGAGATAGGTAGGTAGGTAGATTGATAGATACAGATAGGTAGGTAGGTAGATTGATAGATACAGATAGGTAGGTAGGTAGATTGATAGATACAGATAGGTAGGTAGGTAGATAGATAGATAGATAGATAGATAGATAGATAGATAGATAGATAGATAGATAGAGATAGGTAGGTAGGTAGATAAATACAGATAGGTAGGAAGGTAGGTAGATAGATAGAGATAGGTAGGTAGGTAGATATATAGATAGAGATAGGTAGGTAGGTAGATAGATAAATACAGATAGGTAGGTAGGTAGGTAGATAGATAGAGATAGGTAGGTAGGTAGATAGATAGATACAGATAGGTAGGTAGGTAGATAGATAAATACAGATAGGTAGGTAGGTAGATAGATAGATAGAGATAGGTAGGTAGGTAGATTGATAGATACAGATAGGTAGGTAGGTAGATTGATAGATACAGATAGGTAGGTAGGTAGATAGATAGATACAGATAGGTAGGTAGGTAGATATATAGAGATAGGTAGGTAGGTAGATAGATAAATACAGATAGGTAGGTAGGTAGGTAGATAGATAGAGATAGGTAGGTAGGTAGATAGATAGATAGAGATAGGTAGGTATGTAGATTGATAGATACAGATAGGTAGGTAGGTAGATTGATAGATACAGATAGGTAGGTAGGTAGGTAGATAGATACAGATAGGTAGGTAGGTAGATTGATAGATACAGATAGGTAGGTAGGTAGATAGATAGATAGAGATAGGTAGGTAGGTAGATAGATAAATACAGATAGGTAGGTAGGTAGGTAGATAGATAGAGATAGGTAGGTAGGTAGATAGATAAATACAGATAGGTAGGTAGGTAGGTAGACAGATAGAGATAGGTAGGTAGGTAGATAGATAGATACAGATAGGTAGGTAGGTAGATAGATAAATAAAGATAGGTAGGTAGGTAGATAGATAGATAGAGATAGGTAGGTAGGTAGATTGATAGATACAGATAGGTAGGTAGGTAGATTGATAGATACAGATAGGTAGGTAGGTAGATTGATAGATACAGATAGGTAGGTAGGTAGATAGATAGATAGATAGATAGATAGATAGATAGATAGATAGAGATAGGTAGGTAGGTAGGTAGATAAATACAGATAGGTAGGAAGGTAGGTAGATAGATAGAGATAGGTAGGTAGGTAGATAGATAGATAGAGATAGGTAGGTAGGTAGATTGATAGATACAGATAGGTAGGTAGGTAGATTGATAGATACAGATAGGTAGGTAGGTAGATAGATAGATACAGATAGGTAGGTAGGTAGATAGATAGAGATAGGTAGGTAGGTAGATAGATAAATACAGATAGGTAGGTAGGTAGATTGATAGATACAGATAGGTAGGTAGGTAGATAGATAGACACAGATAGGTAGGTAGATAGATAGATAGATAGATAGATAGATAGATAGATAGATAGATAGATAGATAGATAGATAGAGATAGGTAGGTAGGTAGGTAGATAGATAAATACAGATAGGTAGGTAGATAGATAGATAGATAGAGATAGGTAGGTAGGTAGATAGATAGATAGAGATAGGTAGGTAGGTAGGTAGATAGATAGAGATAGGTAGGTAGGTAGATAGATAGATAGAGATAGGTAGGTATGTAGATTGATAGATACAGATAGGTAGGTAGGTAGATTGATAGATACAGATAGGTAGGTAGGTAGATTGATAGATACAAATAGGTAGGTAGGTAGATAGATAGATACAGATAGGTAGGTAGGTAGATAGATAGAGATAGGTAGGTAGGTAGATAGATAGATACAGATAGGTAGGTAGGTAGATAGATAAATACAGATAGGTAGGTAGGTAGATAGATAGATAGAGATAGGTAGGTAGGTAGATTGATAGATACAGATAGGTAGGTAGGTAGATTGATAGATACAGATAGGTAGGTAGGTAGATAGATAGATACAGATAGGTAGGTAGGTAGATAGATAGATACAGATAGGTAGGTAGGTAGATTGATAGATACAAATAGGTAGGTAGGTAGATAGATAGATACAGATAGGTAGGTAGGTAGATAGATAGAGATAGGTAGGTAGGTAGATAGATAAATACAGATAGGTAGGTAGGTAGGTAGCTAGATAGAGATAGGTAGGTAGGTAGATAGATACATAGAGATAGGTAGGTATGTAGATTGATAGATACAGATAGGTAGGTATGTAGATTGATAGATACAGATAGGTAGGTAGGTAGATAGATAGATAGAGATAGGTAGGTAGGTAGATAGATAGATAGACATAGGTAGGTAGGTAGATTGATAGATACAGATAGGTAGGTAGGTAGATAGATAGATAGAGATAGGTAGGTAGGTAGATAGATAGACATAGGTAGGTAGGTAGATTGATAGATACAGATAGGTAGGTAGGTAGATAGATAGATACAGATAGGTATGTAGGTAGATAGATAGAGATAGGTAGGTAGGTAGATAGATAAATACAGATAGGTAGGTAGGTAGGTAGATAGATAGAGATAGGTAGGTAGGTAGATAGATAGATAGAGATAGGTAGGTAGGTAGATAGATAGATAGAGATAGGTAGGTAGGTAGGTAGATAGATAGAGATAGGTAGGTAGGTAGATAGATAGATAGAGATAGGTAGGTATGTAGATTGATAGATACAGATAGGTAGGTAGGTAGATTGATAGATACAGATAGGTAGGTAGGTAGGTAGATAGATACAGATAGGTAGGTAGGTAGATTGATAGATACAGATAGGTAGGTAGGTAGATAGATAGATACAGATAGGTAGGTAGGTAGATAGATAGATACAGATAGGTAGGTAGGTAGATAGATAAATACAGATAGTTAGGTAGGTAGGTAGATAGATAGAGATAGGTAGGTAGGTAGATAGATAGATACAGATAGGTAGGTAGGTAGATAGATAAATACAGATAGGTAGGTAGGTAGATAGATAGATAGAGATAGGTAGGTAGGTAGATTGATAGATACAGATAGGTAGGTAGGTAGATTGATAGATACAGATAGGTAGGTAGGTAGATTGATAGATACAGATAGGTAGGTAGGTAGATAGATAGATAGATAGATAGATAGATAGATAGATAGATAGATAGATAGATAGATAGATAGAGATAGGTGGGTAGGTAGGTAGATAAATACAGATAGGTAGGAAGGTAGGTAGATAGATAGAGATAGGTAGGTAGGTAGATAGATAGATAGAGATAGGTAGGTAGGTAGATTGATAGATACAGATAGGTAGGTAGGTAGATTGATAGATACAGATAGGTAGGTAGGTAGATAGATAGATACAGATAGGTAGGTAGGTAGATAGATAGAGATAGGTAGGTAGGTAGATAGATAAATACAGATAGGTAGGTAGGTAGATTGATAGATACAGATAGGTAGGTAGGTAGATAGATAGACACAGATAGGTAGGTAGATAGATAGATAGATAGATAGATAGATAGATAGATAGATAGATAGATAGAGATAGGTAGGTAGGTAGATAGATAAATACAGATAGGTAGGTAGGTAGATAGATAGATAGAGATAGGTAGGTAGGTAGATAGATAGATAGAGATAGGTAGGTAGGTAGGTAGATAGATAGAGATAGGTAGGTAGGTAGATAGATAGATAGAGATAGGTAGGTATGTAGATTGATAGATACAGATAGGTAGGTAGGTAGATTGATAGATACAGATAGGTAGGTAGGTAGATTGATAGATACAGATAGGTAGGTAGGTAGATAGATAGATACAGATAGGTAGGTAGGTAGATAGATAGAGATAGGTAGGTAGGTAGATAGATAGATACAGATAGGTAGGTAGGTAGATAGATAAATACAGATAGGTAGGTAGGTAGATAGATAGATAGAGATAGGTAGGTAGGTAGATTGATAGATACAGATAGGTAGGTAGGTAGATTGATAGATACAGATAGGTAGGTAGGTAGATTGATAGATACAGATAGGTAGGTAGGTAGATAGATAGATACAGATAGGTAGGTAGGTAGATAGATAAATACAGATAGGTAGGTGGTAGATAGATAGATAGAGATAGGTAGGTAGGTAGATTGATAGATACAGATAGGTAGGTAGGTAGATTGATAGATACAGATAGGTAGGTAGGTAGATTGATAGATACAGATAGGTAGGTAGGTAGATAGATAGATACAGATAGGTAGGTAGGTAGATAGATAGATAGAGATAGGTAGGTAGGTAGATAGATAGATACACATAGGTAGGTAGGTAGATTGATAGATACAGATAGGTAGGTAGGTAGGTAGCTAGATAGAGATAGGTAGGTAGGTAGATAGATACATAGAGATAGGTAGGTATGTAGATTGATAGATACAGATAGGTAGGTATGTAGATTGATAGATACAGATAGGTAGGTAGGTAGATAGATAGATAGAGATAGGTAGGTAGGTAGATAGATAGATACACATAGGTAGGTAGGTAGATTGATAGATACAGATAGGTAGGTAGGTAGGTAGCTAGATAGAGATAGGTAGGTAGGTAGATAGATACATAGAGATAGGTAGGTATGTAGATTGATAGATACAGATAGGTAGGTATGTAGATTGATAGATACAGATAGGTAGGTAGGTAGATAGATAGATAGAGATAGGTAGGTAGGTAGATAGATAGATACACATAGGTAGGTAGGTAGATTGATAGATACAGATAGGTAGGTAGGTAGATAGATAGATAGAGATAGGTAGGTAGGTAGATAGATAGACATAGGTAGGTAGGTAGATTGATAGATACAGATAGGTAGGTAGGTAGATAGATAGATACAGATAGGTAGGTAGGTAGATAGATAGATAGAGATAGGTAGGTAGGTAGATTGATAGATACAGATAGGTAGGTAGGTAGATTGATAGATACAGATAGGTAGGTAGGTAGATAGATAGATACAGATAGGTAGGTAGGTAGATAGATAAATACAGATAGGTAGGTGGTAGATAGATAGATAGAGATAGGTAGGTAGGTAGATTGATAGATACAGATAGGTAGGTAGGTAGGTAGATTGATAGATACAGATAGGTAGGTAGGTAGATTGATAGATACAGATAGGTAGGTAGGTATCTAGATAGATACAGATAGGTAGGTAGGTAGATAGATAGAGATAGGTAGGTAGGTAGATAGATAAATACAGATAGGTAGGTAGGTAGGTAGCTAGATAGAGATAGGTAGGTAGGTAGATAGATACATAGAGATAGGTAGGTATGTAGATTGATAGATACAGATAGGTAGGTATGTAGATTGATAGATACAGATAGGTAGGTAGGTAGATAGATAGATAGAGATAGGTAGGTAGGTAGATAGATAGATAGACATAGGTAGGTAGGTAGATTGATAGATACAGATAGGTAGGTAGGTAGATAGATAGATAGAGATAGGTAGGTAGGTAGATAGATAGACATAGGTAGGTAGGTAGATTGATAGATACAGATAGGTAGGTAGGTAGATAGATAGATACAGATAGGTAGGTAGGTAGATAGATAGAGATAGGTAGGTAGGTAGATAGATAAATACAGATAGGTAGGTAGGTAGGTAGATAGATAGAGATAGGTAGGTAGGTAGATAGATAGATAGAGATAGGTAGGTAGGTAGATAGATAGATAGAGATAGGTAGGTAGGTAGGTAGATAGATAGAGATAGGTAGGTAGGTAGATAGATAGATAGAGATAGGTAGGTATGTAGATTGATAGATACAGATAGGTAGGTAGGTAGATTGATAGATACAGATAGGTAGGTAGGTAAGTAGATAGATACAGATAGGTAGGTAGGTAGATTGATAGATACAGATAGGTAGGTAGGTAGATAGATAGATACAGATAGGTAGGTAGGTAGATAGATAGATAGAGATAGGTAGGTAGGTAGATAGATAAATACAGATAGTTAGGTAGGTAGGTAGATAGATAGAGATAGGTAGGTAGGTAGATAGATAGATACAGATAGGTAGGTAGGTAGATAGATAAATACAGATAGGTAGGTAGGTAGATAGATAGATAGAGATAGGTAGGTAGGTAGATTGATAGATACAGATAGGTAGGTAGGTAGATTGATAGATACAGATAGGTAGGTAGGTAGATTGATAGATACAGATAGGTAGGTAGGTAGATAGATAGATAGATAGATAGATAGATAGATAGATAGATAGATAGATAGATAGATAGATAGATAGATAGATAGATAGATAGAGATAGGTGGGTAGGTAGGTAGATAAATACAGATAGGTAGGAAGGTAGGTAGATAGATAGAGATAGGTAGGTAGGTAGATAGATAGATAGAGATAGGTAGGTAGGTAGATTGATAGATACAGATAGGTAGGTAGGTAGATTGATAGATACAGATAGGTAGGTAGGTAGATAGATAGATACAGATAGGTAGGTAGGTAGATAGATAGAGATAGGTAGGTAGGTAGATAGATAAATACAGATAGGTAGGTAGGTAGATTGATAGATACAGATAGGTAGGTAGGTAGATAGATAGACACAGATAGGTAGGTAGATAGATAGATAGATAGATAGATAGATAGATAGATAGATAGATAGATAGATAGATAGATAGAGATAGGTAGGTAGGTAGATAGATAAATACAGATAGGTAGGTAGGTAGGTAGATAGATAGAGATAGGTAGGTAGGTAGATAGATAGATAGAGATAGGTAGGTAGGTAGGTAGATAGATAGAGATAGGTAGGTAGGTAGATAGATAGATAGAGATAGGTAGGTATGTAGATTGATAGATACAGATAGGTAGGTAGGTAGATTGATAGATACAGATAGGTAGGTAGGTAGATTGATAGATACAGATAGGTAAGTAGGTAGATAGATAGATACAGATAGGTAGGTAGGTAGATAGATAGAGATAGGTAGGTAGGTAGATAGATAGATACAGATAGGTAGGTAGGTAGATAGATAAATACAGATAGGTAGGTAGGTAGATAGATAGATAGAGATAGGTAGGTAGGTAGATTGATAGATACAGATAGGTAGGTAGGTAGATTGATAGATACAGATAGGTAGGTAGGTAGATTGATAGATACAGATAGGTAGGTAGGTAGATAGATAGATACAGATAGGTAGGTAGGTAGATAGATAAATACAGATAGGTAGGTGGTAGATAGATAGATAGAGACAGGTAGGTAGGTAGATAGATAGATAGAGATAGGTAGGTATGTAGATTGATAGATACAGATAGGTAGGTAGGTAGATTGATAGATACAGATAGGTAGGTAGGTAGGTAGATAGATACAGATAGGTAGGTAGGTAGATTGATAGATACAGATAGGTAGGTAGGTAGATAGATAGATACAGATAGGTAGGTAGGTAGATAGATAGATAGAGATAGGTAGGTAGGTAGATAGATAAATACAGATAGTTAGGTTGGTAGGTAGATAGATAGAGATAGGTAGGTAGGTAGATAGATAAATACAGATAGGTAGTAGGTAGGTAGATAGATAGAGATAGGTAGGTAGGTAGATAGATAGATACAGATAGGTAGGTAGGTAGATAGATAAATACAGATAGGTAGGTAGGTAGATAGATAGATAGAGATAGGTAGGTAGGTAGATTGATAGATACAGATAGGTAGGTAGGTAGATTGATAGATACAGATAGGTAGGTAGGTAGATTGATAGATACAGATAGGTAGGTAGATAGATAGATAGATAGATAGATAGATAGATAGATAGATAGATAGATAGATAGATAGATAGATAGATAGATAGATAGAGATAGGTAGGTAGGTAGATAGATAAATACAGATAGGTAGGTAGGTAGGTAGATAGATAGAGAAAGGTAGGTAGGTAGATAGATAGATACAGATAGGTAGGTAGGTAGATAGATAGAGATAGGTAGGTAGGTAGATAGATAAATACAGATAGGTAGGTAGGTAGGTAGATAGATAGAGATAGGTAGGTAGGTAGATAGATAGATAGAGATAGGTAGGTATGTAGATTGATAGATACAGATAGGTAGGTAGGTAGATTGATAGATACAGATAGGTAGGTAGGTAGGTAGATAGATACAGATAGGTAGGTAGGTAGATTGATAGATACAGATAGGTAGGTAGGTAGATTGATAGATACAGATAGGTAGGTAGGTAGATAGATAGATACAGATAGGTAGGTAGGTAGATAGATAGAGATAGGTAGGTAGGTAGATAGATAAATACAGATAGGTAGGTAGGTAGGTAGATAGATAGAGATAGGTAGGTAGGTAGATAGATAGATAGAGATAGGTAGGTAGGTAGATAGATAGATAGAGATAGGTAGGTAGGTAGGTAGATAGATAGAGATAGGTAGGTAGGTAGATAGATAGATAGAGATAGGTAGGTATGTAGATTGATAGATACAGATAGGTAGGTAGGTAGATTGATAGATACAGATAGGTAGGTAGGTAAGTAGATAGATACAGATTGGTAGGTAGTTAGATTGATAGATACAGATAGGTAGGTAGGTAGATAGATAGATACAGATAGGTAGGTAGGTAGATAGATAGATAGAGATAGGTAGGTAGGTAGATAGATAAATACAGATAGTTAGGTAGGTAGGTAGATAGATAGAGATAGGTAGGTAGGTAGATAGATAGATACAGATAGGTAGGTAGGTAGATAGATAAATACAGATAGGTAGGTAGGTAGATAGATAGATAGAGATAGGTAGGTAGGTAGATTGATAGATACAGATAGGTAGGTAGGTAGATTGATAGATACAGATAGGTAGGTAGGTAGATTGATAGATACAGATAGGTAGGTAGGTAGATAGATAGATAGATAGATAGATAGATAGATAGATAGATAGATAGATAGATAGATAGATAGATAGATAGATAGAGATAGGTGGGTAGGTAGGTAGATAAATACAGATAGGTAGGAAGGTAGGTAGATAGATAGAGATAGGTAGGTAGGTAGATAGATAGATAGAGATAGGTAGGTAGGTAGATTGATAGATACAGATAGGTAGGTAGGTAGATTGATAGATACAGATAGGTAGGTAGGTAGATAGATAGATACAGATAGGTAGGTAGGTAGATAGATAGAGATAGGTAGGTAGGTAGATAGATAAATACAGATAGGTAGGTAGGTAGATTGATAGATACAGATAGGTAGGTAGGTAGATAGATAGACACAGATAGGTAGGTAGATAGATAGATAGATAGATAGATAGATAGATAGATAGATAGATAGATAGATAGAGATAGGTAGGTAGGTAGATAGATAAATACAGATAGGTAGGTAGGTAGGTAGATAGATAGAGATAGGTAGGTAGGTAGATAGATAGATAGAGATAGGTAGGTAGGTAGGTAGATAGATAGAGATAGGTAGGTAGGTAGATAGATAGATAGAGATAGGTAGGTATGTAGATTGATAGATACAGATAGGTAGGTAGGTAGATTGATAGATACAGATAGGTAGGTAGGTAGATTGATAGATACAGATAGGTAAGTAGGTAGATAGATAGATACAGATAGGTAGGTAGGTAGATAGATAGAGATAGGTAGGTAGGTAGATAGATAGATACAGATAGGTAGGTAGGTAGATAGATAAATACAGATAGGTAGGTAGGTAGATAGATAGATAGAGATAGGTAGGTAGGTAGATTGATAGATACAGATAGGTAGGTAGGTAGATTGATAGATACAGATAGGTAGGTAGGTAGATTGATAGATACAGATAGGTAGGTAGGTAGATAGATAGATACAGATAGGTAGGTAGGTAGATAGATAAATACAGATAGGTAGGTGGTAGATAGATAGATAGAGACAGGTAGGTAGGTAGATAGATAGATAGAGATAGGTAGGTATGTAGATTGATAGATACAGATAGGTAGGTAGGTAGATTGATAGATACAGATAGGTAGGTAGGTAGGTAGATAGATACAGATAGGTAGGTAGGTAGATTGATAGATACAGATAGGTAGGTAGGTAGATAGATAGATACAGATAGGTAGGTAGGTAGATAGATAGATAGAGATAGGTAGGTAGGTAGATAGATAAATACAGATAGTTAGGTTGGTAGGTAGATAGATAGAGATAGGTAGGTAGGTAGATAGATAAATACAGATAGGTAGTAGGTAGGTAGATAGATAGAGATAGGTAGGTAGGTAGATAGATAGATACAGATAGGTAGGTAGGTAGATAGATAAATACAGATAGGTAGGTAGGTAGATAGATAGATAGAGATAGGTAGGTAGGTAGATTGATAGATACAGATAGGTAGGTAGGTAGATTGATAGATACAGATAGGTAGGTAGGTAGATTGATAGATACAGATAGGTAGGTAGATAGATAGATAGATAGATAGATAGATAGATAGATAGATAGATAGATAGATAGATAGATAGATAGATAGATAGATAGATAGAGATAGGTAGGTAGGTAGATAGATAAATACAGATAGGTAGGTAGGTAGGTAGATAGATAGAGAAAGGTAGGTAGGTAGATAGATAGATACAGATAGGTAGGTAGGTAGATAGATAGAGATAGGTAGGTAGGTAGATAGATAAATACAGATAGGTAGGTAGGTAGGTAGATAGATAGAGATAGGTAGGTAGGTAGATAGATAGATAGAGATAGGTAGGTATGTAGATTGATAGATACAGATAGGTAGGTAGGTAGATTGATAGATACAGATAGGTAGGTAGGTAGGTAGATAGATACAGATAGGTAGGTAGGTAGATTGATAGATACAGATAGGTAGGTAGGTAGATTGATAGATACAGATAGGTAGGTAGGTAGATAGATAGATACAGATAGGTAGGTAGGTAGATAGATAAATACAGATAGGTAGGTAGGTAGATAGATATATACAGATAGGTAGGTAGGTAGATAGATAGAGATAGGTAGGTAGGTAGATAGATAAATACAGATAGGTAGGTAGGTAGGTAGATAGATAGAGATAGGTAGGTAGGTAGATAGATAGAGATAGGTAGGTATGTAGATTGATAGATACAGATAGGTAGGTAGGTAGATTGATAGATACAGATAGGTAGGTAGGTAGGTAGATAGATACAGATAGGTAGGTAGGTAGATTGATAGATACAGATAGGTAGGTAGGTAGATAGATAGATACAGATAGGTAGGTAGGTAGATAGATAGAGATAGGTAGGTAGATAGATAAATACAGATAGGTAGGTAGGTAGGTAGATAGATAGAGATAGGTAGGTAGGTAGATAGATAGATAGAGATAGGTAGGTATGTAGATTGATAGATACAGATAGGTAGGTAGGTAGATTGATAGATACAGATAGGTAGGTAGGTAGGTAGATAGATACAGATAGGTAGGTAGGTAGATTGATAGATACAGATAGGTAGGTAGGTAGATAGATAAATACAGATAGGTAGGTAGGTAGGTAGGTAGGTAGGTAGATAGAGATAGGTAGGTAGGTAGATAGATAGAGATAGGTAGGTATGTAGATTGATAGATACAGATAGGTAGGTAGGTAGATTGATAGATACAGATAGGTAGGTAGGTAGGTAGATAGATACAGATAGGTAGGTAGGTAGATTGATAGATACAGATAGGTAGGTAGGTAGATAGATAGATACAGATAGGTAGGTAGGTAGATAGATAGAGATAGGTAGGTAGGTAGATAGATAAATACAGATAGGTAGGTAGGTAGATAGATAGAGATAGGTAGGTAGGTAGATAGATAGATAGAGATAGGTAGGTATGTAGATTGATAGATACAGATAGGTAGGTAGGTAGATTGATAGATACAGATAGGTAGGTAGGTAGGTAGGTAGATACAGATAGGTAGGTAGGTAGATTGATAGATACAGATAGGTAGGTAGATAGATAGATAGATAGATAGATAGATAGATAGATAGATAGATAGATAGATAGATAGATAGAGATAGGTAGGTAGGTAGATAGATAAATACAGATAGGTAGGTAGGTAGGTAGATAGATAGAGAAAGGTAGGTAGGTAGATAGATAGATACAGATAGGTAGGTAGGTAGATAGATAGAGATAGGTAGGTAGGTAGATAGATAAATACAGATAGGTAGGTAGGTAGGTAGATAGATAGAGATAGGTAGGTAGGTAGATAGATAGATAGAGATAGGTAGGTATGTAGATTGATAGATACAGATAGGTAGGTAGGTAGATTGATAGATACAGATAGGTAGGTAGGTAGGTAGATAGATACAGATAGGTAGGTAGGTAGATTGATAGATACAGATAGGTAGGTAGGTAGATTGATAGATACAGATAGGTAGGTAGGTAGATAGATAGATACAGATAGGTAGGTAGGTAGATAGATAAATACAGATAGGTAGGTAGGTAGATAGATATATACAGATAGGTAGGTAGGTAGATAGATAGAGATAGGTAGGTAGGTAGATAGATAAATACAGATAGGTAGGTAGGTAGGTAGGTAGATAGATATAGGTAGGTAGGTAGATAGATAGAGATAGGTACGTATGTAGATTGATAGATACAGATAGGTAGGTAGGTAGATTGATAGATACAGATAGGTAGGTAGGTAGGTAGATAGATACAGATAGGTAGGTAGGTAGATTGATAGATACAGATAGGTAGGTAGGTAGATAGATAGATACAGATAGGTAGGTAGGTAGATAGATAGAGATAGGTAGGTAGGTAGATAGATAAATACAGATAGGTAGGTAGGTAGATAGATAGAGATAGGTAGGTAGGTAGATAGATAGATAGAGATAGGTAGGTATGTAGATTGATAGATACAGATAGTTAGGTAGGTAGATTGATAGATACAGATAGGTAGGTAGGTAGGTAGATAGATACAGATATGTAGGTAGGTAGATTGATAGATACAGATAGGTAGGTAGGTAGGTAGATAAATACAGATAGGTAGGTAGGTAGTTAGATAGATACAGATAGGTAGGTAGGTATATAGATAGATACAGATAGGTAGGTAGGTAGATAGATAGAGATAGGGAGGTAGGTAGATAGATAAATACAGATAGGTAGGTAGGTAGGTAGATAGATAGAGATAGGTAGGTAGGTAGATAGATAAATACAGATAGGTAGGTAGGTAGGTAGATAGATAGAGATAGGTAGGTAGGTAGATAGATAGATAGAGATAGGTAGGTATGTAGATTGATAGATACAGATAGGTAGGTAGGTAGATTGATAGATACAGATAGGTAGGTAGGTAGGTAGATAGATACAGATAGGTAGGTAGGTAGATTGATAGATACAGATAGGTAGGTAGGTAGATAGATAGATACAGATAGGTAGGTAGGTAGATAGATAGATAGAGATAGGTAGGTAGGTAGATAGATAAATACAGATAGGTAGGTAGGTAGGTAGATAGAGATAGGTAGGTAGGTAGATAGATAAATACAGATAGGTAGGTAGGTAGGTAGATAGATAGAGATAGGTAGGTAGGTAGATAGATAGATACAGATAGGTAGGTAGGTAGATAGATAAATACAGATAGGTAGGTAGGTAGATAGATATATAGAGATAGGTAGGTAGGTAGATTGATAGATACAGATAGGTAGGTAGGTAGATTGATAGATACAGATAGGTAGGTAGGTAGATTGATAGATACAGATAGGTAGGTAGGTAGATAGATAGATACAGATAGGTAGGTAGATAGATAGATAGATAGATAGATAGATAGATAGATAGATAGATAGATAGATAGATAGATAGATAGAGATAGGTAGGTAGGTAGATAGATAAATACAGATAGGTAGGAAGGTAGGTAGATAGATAGAGATAGGTAGGTAGGTAGATAGATAGATAGAGATAGGTAGGTAGGTAGATTGATAGATACACATAGGTAGGTAGGTAGATTGATAGATACAGATAGGTAGGTAGGTAGATAGATAGATACAGATAGGTAGGTAGGTAGATAGATAGATAGAGATAGGTAGGTAGGTAGATAGATAAATACAGATAGGTAGGTAGGTAGGTAGATAGATAGAGATAGGTAGGTAGGTAGATAGATAGATACAGATAGGTAGGTAGGTAGATAGATAAATACAGATAGGTAGGTAGGTAGATAGATAGATAGATAGATAGATAGATAGAGATAGGTAGGTAGGTAGATTCATAGATAGAGATAGGTAGGTAGGTAGATTGATAGATACAGATAGGTAGGTAGGTAGATTGATAGATACAGATAGGTAGGTAGGTAGATAGATAGATACAGATAGGTAGGTAGGTAGATAGATAGAGATAGGTAGGTAGGTAGATAGATAAATACAGATAGGTAGGTAGGTAGGTAGATAGATAGAGATAGGTAGGTAGGTAGGTAGATAGATAGAGATAGGTAGGTATGTAGATTGATAGATACAGATAGGTAGGTATGTAGATTGATAGATACAGATAGGTAGGTAGGTAGATAGATAGATAGAGATAGGTAGGTAGGTAGATAGATAGACATAGGTAGGTAGGTAGATTGATAGATACAGATAGGTAGGTAGGTAGATAGATAGATAGAGAAAGGTAGGTAGGTAGATAGATAGACATAGGTAGGTAGGTAGATTGATAGATACAGATAGGTAGGTAGGTAGATAGATAGATACAGATAGGTAGGTAGGTAGATAGATAGAGATAGGTAGGTAGGTAGATAGATAAATACAGATAGGTAGGTAGGTAGGTAGGTAGATAGAGATAGGTAGGTAGGTAGACAGATAGATAGAGATAGGTAGGTATGTAGATTGATAGATACAGATAGGTAGGTAGGTAGATTGATAGATACAGATAGGTAGGTAGGTAGGTAGGTAGGTAGATAGATACAGATAGGTAGGTAGGTAGATTGATAGATACAGATAGGTAGGTAGGTAGATAGATAGATACAGATAGGTAGGTAGGTAGATAGATAGATAGAGATAGGTAGGTAGATAGATAAATACAGATAGGTAGGTAGGTAGGTAGATAGATAGAGATAGGTAGGTAGGTAGATAGATAAATACAGATAGGTAGGTAGGTAGGTAGATAGATAGAGATAGGTAGGTAGGTAGATAGATAGATACAGATAGGTAGGTAGGTAGATAGATAAATACAGATAGATAGGTAGGTAGATAGATAGATAGAGATAGGTAGGTAGGTAGATTGATAGATACAGATAGGTAGGTAGGTAGATTGATAGATACAGATAGGTAGGTAGGTAGATTGATAGATACAGATAGGTTGGTAGGTAGATAGATACAGATAGGTAGGTAGGTAGATAGATAGAGATAGGTAGGTAGGTAGATAGATAAATACAGATAGGTAGGTAGGTAGGTAGATAGATAGAGATAGGTAGGTAGGTAGATAGATAGATAGAGATAGGTAGGTATGTAGATTGATAGATACAGATAGGTAGGTAGGTAGATTGATAGATACAGATAGGTAGGTAGGTAGGTAGATAGATACAGATAGGTAGGTAGGTAGATTGATAGATACAGATAGGTAGGTAGGTAGATAGATAGATACAGATAGGTAGGTAGGTAGATAGATAGATAGAGATAGGTAGGTAGGTAGATAGATAAATACAGATAGGTAGGTAGATAGATAGAGATAGGTAGGTAGGTAGATAGATAAATACAGATAGGTAGGTAGGTAGATAGATACAGATAGGTAGGTAGGTAGATAGATAGATACAGATAGGTAGGTAGGTAGATAGATAAATACAGATAGGTAGGTAGGTAGATAGATAGATAGAGATAGGTAGGTAGGTAGATTGATAGATACAGATAGGTAGGTAGGTAGATTGATAGATACAGATAGGTAGGTAGGTAGATAGATAGATACAGATAGGTAGGTAGGTAGATAGATAGAGATAGGTAGGTGGGTAGATAGATAGATACAGATAGGTAGGTAGGTAGGTAGATAGATAGAGATAGGTAGGTAGGTAGATAGATAGATAGATAGAGATAGGTAGGTATGTAGATTGATAGATACAGATAGGTAGGTAGGTAGATTGATAGATACAGATAGGTAGGTAGGTAGGTAGATAGATACAGATAGGTAGGTAGGTAGATTGATAGATACAGATAGGTAGGTAGGTAGAAAGATAGATACAGATAGGTAGGTAGGTAGATAGATAGATAGAGATAGGTAGGTAGATAATTAAATACAGATAGGTAGGTAGGTAGGTAGATAGATAGAGATAGGTAGGTAGATAGATAAATACAGATAGGTAGGAAGGTAGGTAGATAGATAGAGATAGGTAGGTAGGTAGATAGATAGATAGAGATAGGTAGGTAGGTAGATTGATAGATACAGATAGGTAGGTAGGTAGATAGATAGATACAGATAGGTAGGTAGGTAGATAGATAAATACAGATAGGTAGGTAGGTAGATAGATAGATAGAGATAGGTAGGTAGGTAGATTGATAGATACAGATAGGTAGGTAGGTAGATAGATAGAGATAGGTAGGTAGGTAGATAGATAAATACAGATTGGTAGGTAGGTAGGTAGATAGATAGAGATAGGTAGGTAGGTAGATAGATAGATAGAGATAGGTAGGTATGTAGATTGATAGATACAGATAGGTAGGTAGGTAGATTGATAGATACAGATAGGTAGGTAGGTAGGTAGATAGATACAGATAGGTAGATAGGTAGATTGATAGATACAGATAGGTAGGTAGGTAGAAATATAGATACAGATAGGTAGGTAGGTAGATAGATAGATAGAGATAGTTAGGTAGGTAGATAGATAAATACAGATAGGTAGGTAGGTAGGTAGATAGATGGAGATAGGTAGGTAGATAGATAAATAGAGATAGGTAGGTAGGTAGGTAGATAGATAGAGATAGGTAGGTAGGTAGATAGATAGATACAGATAGGTAGGTAGGTAGATAGATAAATACAGATAGGTAGGTAGGTAGATAGATAGATAGAGATAGTTAGGTAGGTAGATTATTAGATACAGATAGGTAGGCAGGTAGATTGATAGATACAGATAGGTAGATAGGTAGATTGATAGATACAGGTAGGTAGGTAGGTAGATAGATAGATACAGATAGGTAGGTAGGTAGTTAGATAGAGATAGGTAGGTAGGTAGATAGATAAATACAGATAGGTAGGTAGGTAGGTAGATAGATAGAGATAGGTAGGTAGGTAGATAGATAGATAGAGATAGGTAGGTACGTAGATTGATAGATACAGATAGGTAGGTAGGTAGATTGAAAGATACAGATAGGTAGGTAGGTAGGTAGATAGATACAGATAGGTAGGTAGGTAGATTGATAGATACAGATAGGTAGGTAGGTAGATAGATAGATAGAGATAGGTAGGTAGGTAGATAGATAGATAGAAATAGGTAGGTAGGTTGATAGATAAATACAGATAGGTAGGTAGGTAGGTAGATAGATAGAGATAGGTAGGTAGGTAGATAGATAAATACAGATAGGTAGGTAGGTAGGTAGATAGATAGAGATAGGTAGGTAGGTAGATAGATAGATACAGATAGGTAGGTAGGTAGATAGATAAATACATATAGGTAGGTAGGTAGATAGATAGATACAGATAGGTAGGTAGGTAGATTGATAGATACAGATAGGTAGGTAGGTAGATTGATAGATACAGATAGGTAGGTAGGTAGATTGATAGATACAGATAGGTAGGTAGATAGATAGATAGATAGATAGATAGATAGATAGATAGATAGATAGATAGATAGATAGATAGATAGATAGAGATAGGTAGGTAGGTAGATAGATAAATACAGATAGGTAGGTAGATAGATAGAGATAGGTAGGTAGGTAGATAGATAGATAGAGATAGGTAGGTAGGTAGATTGATAGATACAGATAGGTAGGTAGGTAGATAGATAGATAGATAGAGATAGGTAGGTAGGTAGATAGATAAATACAGATAGGTAGGTAGGTAAGTAGATAGATAGAGATAGGTAGGTAGGTAGATAGATAGATACAGATAGGTAGGTAGGTAGATAGATAAATACAGATAGGTAGGTAGGTAGATAGATAGATAGAGATAGGTAGGTAGGTAGATTGATAGATACAGATAGGTAGGTAGGTAGATAGATAAATACAGATAGGTAGGTAGGTAGATAGATAGATACAGATAGGTAGGTAGGTAGATTGATAGATACAGATAGGTAGGTAGGTAGATTGATAGATACAGATAGGTAGGTAGGTAGATTGATAGATACAGATAGGTAGGTAGGTAGATAGATAGATACAGATAGGTAGGTAGATAGATAGATAGATAGATAGATAGATAGATAGATAGATAGATAGATAGATAGATAGATAGATAGATAGATAGAGATAGGTAGGTAGGTAGATAGATAAATACAGATAGGTAGGTAGATAGATAGAGATAGGTAGGTAGGTAGATAGATAGATAGAGATAGGTAGGTAGGTAGATTGATAGATACAGATAGGTAGGTAGGTAGATAGATAGATAGATAGAGATAGGTAGGTAGGTAGATAGATAAATACAGATAGGTAGGTAGGTAGGTAGATAGATAGAGATAGGTAGGTAGGTAGATAGATAGATACAGATAGGTAGGTAGGTAGATAGATAAATACAGATAGGTAGGTAGGTAGATAGATAGATAGAGATAGGTAGGTAGGTAGATTGATAGATACAGATAGGTAGGTAGGTAGATTGATAGATACAGATAGGTAGGTAGTTAGATTGATAGATACAGATAGGTAGGTAGGTAGATAGATAGATACAGATAGGTAGGTAGGTAGATAGATAAATACAGATAGGTAGGTGGTAGATGGATAGATAGAGATAGGTAGGTAGGTAGATTGATAGATACAGATAGGTAGGTAGGTAGATAGATAAATACAGATAGGTAGGTAGGTAGATAGATAGATAGAGATAGGTAGGTAGGTAGATTGATAGATACAGATAGGTAGGTAGGTAGATAGATAGAGATAGGTAGGTAGGTAGATAGATAAATACAGATTGGTAGGTAGGTAGGTAGATAGATAGAGATAGGTAGGTAGGTAGATAGATAGATAGAGATAGGTAGGTATGTAGATTGATAGATACAGATAGGTAGGTAGGTAGATTGATAGATACAGATAGGTAGGTAGGTAGGTAGATAGATACAGATAGGTAGATAGGTAGATTGATAGATACAGATAGGTAGGTAGGTAGAAATATAGATACAGATAGGTAGGTAGGTAGATAGATAGATAGAGATAGTTAGGTAGGTAGATAGATAAATACAGATAGGTAGGTAGGTAGGTAGATAGATGGAGATAGGTAGGTAGATAGATAAATAGAGATAGGTAGGTAGGTAGGTAGATAGATAGAGATAGGTAGGTAGGTAGATAGATAGATACAGATAGGTAGGTAGGTAGATAGATAAATACAGATAGGTAGGTAGGTAGATAGATAGATAGAGATAGTTAGGTAGGTAGATTATTAGATACAGATAGGTAGGCAGGTAGATTGATAGATACAGATAGGTAGATAGGTAGATTGATAGATACAGGTAGGTAGGTAGGTAGATAGATAGATACAGATAGGTAGGTAGGTAGTTAGATAGAGATAGGTAGGTAGGTAGATAGATAAATACAGATAGGTAGGTAGGTAGGTAGATAGATAGAGATAGGTAGGTAGGTAGATAGATAGATAGAGATAGGTAGGTATGTAGATTGATAGATACAGATAGGTAGGTAGGTAGATTGAAAGATACAGATAGGTAGGTAGGTAGGTAGATAGATACAGATAGGTAGGTAGGTAGATTGATAGATACAGATAGGTAGGTAGGTAGATAGATAGATAGAGATAGGTAGGTAGGTAGATAGATAGATAGAAATAGGTAGGTAGGTTGATAGATAAATACAGATAGGTAGGTAGGTAGGTAGATAGATAGAGATAGGTAGGTAGGTAGATAGATAAATACAGATAGGTAGGTAGGTAGGTAGATAGATAGAGATAGGTAGGTAGGTAGATAGATTGATACAGATAGGTAGGTAGGTAGATAGATAAATACATATAGGTAGGTAGGTAGATAGATAGATACAGATAGGTAGGTAGGTAGATTGATAGATACAGACAGGTAGGTAGGTAGATTGATAGATACAGATAGGTAGGTAGGTAGATTGATAGATACAGATAGGTAGGTAGGTAGATAGATAGATACAGATAGGTAGGTAGATAGATAGATAGATAGATAGATAGATAGATAGATAGATAGATAGATAGATAGATAGATAGATAGATAGATAGATAGAGATAGGTAGGTAGGTAGATAGATAAATACAGATAGGTAGGTAGATAGATAGAGATAGGTAGGTAGGTAGATAGATAGATAGAGATAGGTAGGTAGGTAGATTGATAGATACAGATAGGTAGGTAGGTAGATAGATAGATAGATAGATAGAGATAGGTAGGTAGGTAGATAGATAAATACAGATAGGTAGGTAGGTAGGTAGATAGATAGAGATAGGTAGGTAGGTAGATAGATAGATACAGATAGGTAGGTAGGTAGATAGATAAATACAGATAGGTAGGTAGGTAGATAGATAGATAGAGATAGGTAGGTAGGTAGATTGATAGATACAGATAGGTAGGTAGGTAGATAGATAAATACAGATAGGTAGGTAGGTAGATAGATAGATAGAGATAGGTAGGTAGGTAGATTGATAGATACAGATAGGTAGGTAGGTAGATTGATAGATACAGATAGGTAGGTAGGTAGATTGATAGATACAGATAGGTAGGTAGGTAGATAGATAGATACAGATAGGTAGGTAGATAGATAGATAGATAGATAGATAGATAGATAGATAGATAGATAGATAGATAGATAGATAGATAGAGATAGGTAGGTAGGTAGATAGATAAATACAGATAGGTAGGTAGATAGATAGAGATAGGTAGGTAGGTAGATAGATAGATAGAGATAGGTAGGTAGGTAGATTGATAGATACAGATAGGTAGGTAGGTAGATAGATAGATAGATAGAGATAGGTAGGTAGGTAGATAGATAAATACAGATAGGTAGGTAGGTAGGTAGATAGATAGAGATAGGTAGGTAGGTAGATAGATAGATACAGATAGGTAGGTAGGTAGATAGATAAATACAGATAGGTAGGTAGGTAGATAGATAGATAGAGATAGGTAGGTAGGTAGATTGATAGATACAGATAGGTAGGTAGGTAGATTGATAGATACAGATAGGTAGGTAGTTAGATTGATAGATACAGATAGGTAGGTAGGTAGATAGATAGATACAGATAGGTAGGTAGGTAGATAGATAAATACAGATAGGTAGGTGGTAGATGGATAGATAGAGATAGGTAGGTAGGTAGATAGATAGAGATAGGTAGGTAGGTAGATAGATAAATACAGATAGGTAGTTAGGTAGGTAGCTAGATAGAGATAGGTAGGTAGGTAGATAGATACATAGAGATAGGTAGGTATGTAGATTGATAGATACAGATAGGTAGGTATGTAGATTGATAGATACAGATAGGTAGGTAGGTAGATAGATAGATAGAGATAGGTAGGTAGGTAGATAGATAGACATAGGTAGGTAGGTAGATTGATAGATACAGATAGGTAGGTAGGTAGATAGATAGATACAGATAGGTAGGTAGGTAGATAGATAGAGATAGGTAGGTAGGTAGATAGATAAATACAGATAGGTAGGTAGGTAGGTAGATAGATAGAGATAGGTAGGTAGGTAGGTAGATAGATAGAGATAGGTAGGTATGTAGATTGATAGATACAGATAGGTAGGTATGTAGATTGATAGATACAGATAGGTAGGTAGGTAGATAGATAGATAGAGATAGGTAGGTAGGTAGATAGATAGACATAGGTAGGTAGGTAGATTGATAGATACAGATAGGTAGGTAGGTAGATAGATAGATAGAGAAAGGTAGGTAGGTAGATAGATAGACATAGGTAGGTAGGTAGATTGATAGATACAGATAGGTAGGTAGGTAGATAGATAGATACAGATAGGTAGGTAGGTAGATAGATAGAGATAGGTAGGTAGGTAGATAGATAAATACAGATAGGTAGGTAGGTAGGTAGGTAGATAGAGATAGGTAGGTAGGTAGGTAGATAGATAGAGATAGGTAGCTATGTAGATTGATAGATACAGATAGGTATGTAGGTAGATTGATAGATACAGATAGGTAGGTAGGTAGGTAGGTAGGTAGATAGATACAGATAGGTAGGTAGGTAGATTGATAGATACAGATAGGTAGGTAGGTAGATAGATAGAGATAGGTAGGTAGGTAGATAGATAGATACAGATAGGTAGGTAGGTAGATAGATAAATACAGATAGATAGGTAGGTAGATAGATAGATAGAGATAGGTAGGTAGGTAGATTGATAGATACAGATAGGTAGGTAGGTAGATTGATAGATACAGATAGGTAGGTAGGTAGATTGATAGATACAGATAGGTTGGTAGGTAGATAGATACAGATAGGTAGGTAGGTAGATAGATAGAGATAGGTAGGTAGGTAGATAGATAAATACAGATAGGTAGGTAGGTAGGTAGATAGATAGAGATAGGTAGGTAGGTAGATAGATAGATAGAGATAGGTAGGAATGTAGATTGATAGATACAGATAGGTAGGTAGGTAGATTGATAGATACAGATAGGTAGGTAGGTAGGTAGATAGATACAGATAGGTAGGTAGGTAGATTGATAGATACAGATAGGTAGGTAGGTAGATAGATAGATACAGATAGGTAGGTAGATAGATAGATAGATAGATAGATAGATAGATAGATAGATAGAGATAGGTAGGTAGGTAGATAGATAAATACAGATAGGTAGGAAGGTAGGTAGATAGATAGAGATAGGTAGGTAGGTAGATAGATAGATAGAGATAGGTAGGTAGGTAGATTGATAGATACACATAGGTAGGTAGGTAGATTGATAGATACAGATAGGTAGGTAGGTAGATAGATAGATACAGATAGGTAGGTAGGTAGATAGATAGATAGAGATAGGTAGGTAGGTAGATAGATAAATACAGATAGGTAGGTAGGTAGGTAGATAGATAGAGATAGGTAGGTAGGTAGAAAGATAGATACAGATAGGTAGTTAGGTAGATAGATAAATACAGATAGGTAGGTAGGTAGATAGATAGATAGATAGATAGATAGATAGAGATAGGTAGGTAGGTAGATTCATAGATAGAGATAGGTAGGTAGGTAGATTGATAGATACAGATAGGTAGGTAGGTAGATTGATAGATACAGATAGGTAGGTAGGTAGATAGATAGATACAGATAGGTAGGTAGGTAGGTAGATAGAGATAGGTAGGTAGGTAGATAGATAAATACAGATAGGTAGGTAGGTAGGTAGATAGATAGAGATAGGTAGGTAGGTAGGTAGATAGAGATAGGTAGGTATGTAGATTGATAGATACAGATAGGTAGGTATGTAGATTGATAGATACAGATAGGTAGGTAGGTAGATAGATAGATAGAGATAGGTAGGTAGGTAGATAGATAGACATAGGTAGGTAGGTAGATTGATAGATACAGATAGGTAGGTAGGTAGATAGATAGATAGAGAAAGGTAGGTAGGTAGATAGATAGACATAGGTAGGTAGGTAGATTGATAGATACAGATAGGTAGGTAGGTAGATAGATAGATACAGATAGGTAGGTAGGTAGATAGATAGAGATAGGTAGGTAGGTAGATAGATAAATACAGATAGGTAGGTAGGTAGGTAGGTAGATAGAGATAGGTAGGTAGGTAGATAGATAGATAGAGATAGGTAGGTATGTAGATTGATAGATACAGATAGGTAGGTAGGTAGATTGATAGATACAGATAGGTAGGTAGGTAGGTAGGTAGATAGATACAGATAGGTAGGTAGGTAGATTGATAGATACAGATAGGTAGGTAGGTAGATAGATAGATACAGATAGGTAGGTAGGTAGATAGATAGATAGATAGAGATAGGTAGGTAGATAGATAAATACAGATAGGTAGGTAGGTAGGTAGATAGATAGAGATAGGTAGGTAGGTAGATAGATAAATACAGATAGGTAGGTAGGTAGGTAGATAGATAGAGATAGGTAGGTAGGTAGATAGATAGATACAGATAGGTAGGTAGGTAGATAGATAAATACAGATAGATAGGTAGGTAGATAGATAGATAGAGATAGGTAGGTAGGTAGATTGATAGATACAGATAGGTAGGTAGGTAGATTGATAGATACAGATAGGTAGGTAGGTAGAAATATAGATACAGATAGGTAGGTAGGTAGATAGATAGATAGAGATAGTTAGGTAGGTAGATAGATAAATACAGATAGGTAGGTAGGTAGGTAGATAGATGGAGATAGGTAGGTAGATAGATAAATAGAGATAGGTAGGTAGGTAGGTAGATAGATAGAGATAGGTAGGTAGGTAGATAGATAGATACAGATAGGTAGGTAGGTAGATAGATAAATACAGATAGGTAGGTAGGTAGATAGATAGATAGAGATAGTTAGGTAGGTAGATTATTAGATACAGATAGGTAGGCAGGTAGATTGATAGATACAGATAGGTAGATAGGTAGATTGATAGATACAGGTAGGTAGGTAGGTAGATAGATAGATACAGATAGGTAGGTAGGTAGGTAGATAGATAGAGATAGGTAGGTAGGTAGATAGATAGATAGAGATAGGTAGGTATGTAGATTGATAGATACAGATAGGTAGGTAGGTAGATTGAAAGATACAGATAGGTAGGTAGGTAGGTAGATAGATACAGATAGGTAGGTAGGTAGATAGATAGATAGAGATAGGTAGGTAGGTAGATAGATAGATAGAAATAGGTAGGTAGGTAGATAGATAGATACAGATAGGTAGGTAGGTAGATAGATAAATACAGATAGGTAGGTAGGTAGATAGATAGATACAGATAGGTAGGTAGGTAGATTTATAGATACAGATAGGTAGGTAGGTAGATTGATAGATACAGATAGGTAGGTAGGTAGATTGATAGATACAGATAGGTAGGTAGGTAGATAGATAGATACAGATAGGTAGGTAGATAGATAGATAGATAGATAGATAGATAGATAGATAGATAGATAGATAGATAGATAGAGATAGGTAGGTAGGTAGATAGATAAATACAGATAGGTAGGTAGATAGATAGAGATAGGTAGGTAGGTAGATAGATAGATAGAGATAGGTAGGTAGGTAGATTGATAGATACAGATAGGTAGGTAGGTAGATAGATAGATAGATAGAGATAGGTAGGTAGGTAGATAGATAAATACAGATAGGTAGGTAGGTAGGTAGATAGATAGAGATAGGTAGGTAGGTAGATAGATAGATACAGATAGGTAGGTAGGTAGATAGATAAATACAGATAGGTAGGTAGGTAGATAGATAGATAGAGATAGGTAGGTAGGTAGATTGATAGATACAGATAGGTAGGTAGGTAGATTGATAGATACAGATAGGTAGGTAGTTAGATTGATAGATACAGATAGGTAGGTAGGTAGATAGATAGATACAGATAGGTAGGTAGGTAGATAGATAAATACAGATAGGTAGGTGGTAGATGGATAGATAGAGATAGGTAGGTAGGTAGATTGATAGATACAGATAGGTAGGTAGGTAGATTGATAGATACAGATAGGTAGGTAGGTAGATAGATAGATACAGATAGGTAGGTAGGTAGATAGATACAGATAGGTAGGTAGGTAGATATATAAATACAGATAGGTAGTTAGGTAGGTAGCTAGATAGAGATAGGTAGGTAGGTAGATAGATACATAGAGATAGGTAGGTATGTAGATTGATAGATACAGATAGGTAGGTATGTAGATTGATAGATACAGATAGGTAGGTAGGTAGATAGATAGATAGAGATAGGTAGGTAGGTAGATAGATAGACATAGGTAGGTAGGTAGATTGATAGATACAGATAGGTAGGTAGGTAGATAGATAGATACAGATAGGTAGGTAGGTAGATAGATAGAGATAGGTAGGTAGGTAGATAGATAAATACAGATAGGTAGGTAGGTAGGTAGATAGATAGAGATAGGTAGGTAGGTAGGTAGATAGATAGAGATAGGTAGGTATGTAGATTGATAGATACAGATAGGTAGGTATGTAGATTGATAGATACAGATAGGTAGGTAGGTAGATAGATAGATAGAGATAGGTAGGTAGGTAGATAGATAGACATAGGTAGGTAGGTAGATTGATAGATACAGATAGGTAGGTAGGTAGATAGATAGATAGAGAAAGGTAGGTAGGTAGATAGATAGACATAGGTAGGTAGGTAGATTGATAGATACAGATAGGTAGGTAGGTAGATAGATAGATAGAGATAAGTAGGTAGGTAGATAGATAGACATAGGTAGGTAGGTAGATTGATAGATACAGATAGGTAGGTAGGTAGATAGATAGATAGAGAAAGGTAGGTAGGTAGATAGATAGACATAGGTAGGTAGGTAGATTGATAGATACAGATAGGTAGGTAGGTAGATAGATAGATACAGATAGGTAGGTAGGTAGATAGATAGAGATAGGTAGGTAGGTAGATAGATAAATACAGATAGGTAGGTAGGTAGGTAGGTAGATAGAGATAGGTAGGTAGGTAGATAGATAGATAGAGATAGGTAGGTATGTAGATTGATAGATACAGATAGGTAGGTAGGTAGATTGATAGATACAGATAGGTAGGTAGGTAGGTAGGTAGATAGATACAGATAGGTAGGTAGGTAGATTGATAGATACAGATAGGTAGGTAGGTAGATAGATAGAGATAGGTAGGTAGGTAGATAGATAGATACAGATAGGTAGGTAGGTAGATAGATAAATACAGATAGATAGGTAGGTAGATAGATAGATAGAGATAGGTAGGTAGGTAGATAGATAGACATAGGTAGGTAGGTAGATTGATAGATACAGATAGGTAGGTAGGTAGATAGATAGATAGAGAAAGGTAGGTAGGTAGATAGATAGACATAGGTAGGTAGGTAGATTGATAGATACAGATAGGTAGGTAGGTAGATAGATAGATACAGATAGGTAGGTAGGTAGATAGATAGAGATAGGTAGGTAGGTAGATAGATAAATACAGATAGGTAGGTAGGTAGGTAGGTAGATAGAGATAGGTAGGTAGGTAGGTAGATAGATAGAGATAGGTAGCTATGTAGATTGATAGATACAGATAGGTATGTAGGTAGATTGATAGATACAGATAGGTAGGTAGGTAGGTAGGTAGGTAGATAGATACAGATAGGTAGGTAGGTAGATTGATAGATACAGATAGGTAGGTAGGTAGATAGATAGAGATAGGTAGGTAGGTAGATAGATAGATACAGATAGGTAGGTAGGTAGATAGATAAATACAGATAGATAGGTAGGTAGATAGATAGATAGAGATAGGTAGGTAGGTAGATTGATAGATACAGATAGGTAGGTAGGTAGATTGATAGATACAGATAGGTAGGTAGGTAGATTGATAGATACAGATAGGTTGGTAGGTAGATAGATACAGATAGGTAGGTAGGTAGATAGATAGAGATAGGTAGGTAGGTAGATAGATAAATACAGATAGGTAGGTAGGTAGGTAGATAGATAGAGATAGGTAGGTAGGTAGATAGATAGATAGAGATAGGTAGGAATGTAGATTGATAGATACAGATAGGTAGGTAGGTAGATTGATAGATACAGATAGGTAGGTAGGTAGGTAGATAGATACAGATAGGTAGGTAGGTAGATTGATAGATACAGATAGGTAGGTAGGTAGATAGATAGATACAGATAGGTAGGTAGATAGATAGATAGATAGATAGATAGATAGATAGATAGATAGATAGAGATAGGTAGGTAGGTAGATAGATAAATACAGATAGGTAGGAAGGTAGGTAGATAGATAGAGATAGGTAGGTAGGTAGATAGATAGATAGAGATAGGTAGGTAGGTAGATTGATAGATACACATAGGTAGGTAGGTAGATTGATAGATACAGATAGGTAGGTAGGTAGATAGATAGATACAGATAGGTAGGTAGGTAGATAGATAGAGATAGGTAGGTAGGTAGATAGATAAATACAGATAGGTAGGTAGGTAGGTAGATAGATAGAGATAGGTAGGTAGGTAGATAGATAGATACAGATAGGTAGGTAGGTAGATAGATAAATACAGATAGGTAGGTAGGTAGATAGATAGATAGATAGATAGATAGATAGAGATAGGTAGGTAGGTAGATTCATAGATAGAGATAGGTAGGTAGGTAGATTGATAGATACAGATAGGTAGGTAGGTAGATTGATAGATACAGATAGGTAGGTAGGTAGATAGATAGATACAGATAGGTAGGTATGTAGATAGATAGAGATAGGTAGGTAGGTAGATAGATAAATACAGATAGGTAGGTAGGTAGGTAGATAGATAGAGATAGGTAGGTAGGTAGGTAGATAGAGATAGGTAGGTATGTAGATTGATAGATACAGATAGGTAGGTATGTAGATTGATAGATACAGATAGGTAGGGAGGTAGATAGATAGATAGAGATAGGTAGGTAGGTAGATAGATAGACATAGGTAGGTAGGTAGATTGATAGATACAGATAGGTAGGTAGGTAGATAGATAGATAGAGAAAGGTAGGTAGGTAGATAGATAGACATAGGTAGGTAGGTAGATTGATAGATACAGATAGGTAGGGAGGTAGATAGATAGATACAGATAGGTAGGTAGGTAGATAGATAGAGATAGGTAGGTAGGTAGATAGATAAATACAGATAGGTAGGTAGGTAGGTAGGTAGATAGAGATAGGTAGGTAGGTAGATAGATAGATAGAGATAGGTAGGTATGTAGATTGATAGATACAGATAGGTAGGTAGGTAGATTGATAGATACAGATAGGTAGGTAGGTAGGTAGGTAGATAGATACAGATAGGTAGGTAGGTAGATTGATAGATACAGATAGGTAGGTAGGTAGATAGATAGATACAGATAGGTAGGTAGGTAGATAGATAGATAGAGATAGGTAGGTAGATAGATAAATACAGATAGGTAGGTAGGTAGGTAGATAGATAGAGATAGGTAGGTAGGTAGATAGATAAATACAGATAGGTAGGTAGGTAGGTAGATAGATAGAGATAGGTAGGTAGGTAGATAGATAAATACAGATAGATAGGTAGGTAGATAGATAGATAGAGATAGGTAGGTAGGTAGATTGATAGATACAGATAGGTAGGTAGGTAGATTGATAGATACAGATAGGTTGGTAGGTAGATAGATACAGATAGGTAGGTAGGTAGATAGATAGAGATTGGTAGGTAGGTAGATAGATAAATACAGATAGGTAGGTAGGTAGGTAGATAGATAGAGATAGGTAGGTAGGTAGATAGATAGATAGAGATAGGTAGGTATGTAGATTGATAGATACAGATAGGTAGGTAGGTAGATTGATAGATACAGATAGGTAGGTAGGTAGATAGATACAGATAGGTAGGTAGGTAGATTGATAGATACAGATAGGTAGGTAGGTAGATAGATAGATACAGATAGGTAGGTAGGTAGATAGATAGATAGAGATAGGTAGGTAGGTAGATAGATAAATACAGATAGGTAGGTAGATAGATAGAGATAGGTAGGTAGGTAGATAGATAAATACAGATAGGTAGGTAGGTAGGTAGATAGATAGAGATAGGTAGGTAGGTAGATAGATAGATACAGATAGGTAGGTAGGTAGATAGATAAATACAGATAGATAGGTAGGTAGATAGATAGATAGAGATAGGTAGGTAGGTAGATTGATAGATACAGATAGGTAGGTAGGTAGATTGATAGATACAGATAGGTAGGTAGGTAGATTGATAGATACAGATAGGTTGGTAGGTAGATAGATAAAGATAGGTAGGTAGGTAGATAGATAGAGATAGGTAGGTAGGTAGATAGATAAATACAGATAGGTAGGTAGGTAGGTAGATAGATAGAGATAGGTAGGTAGGTAGATAGATAGATAGAGATAGGTAGGTATGTAGATTGATAGATACAGATAGGTAGGTAGGTAGATTGATAGATACAGATAGGTAGGTAGGTAGGTAGATAGATACAGATAGGTAGGTAGGTAGATTGATAGATACAGATAGGTAGGTAGGTAGATAGATAGATACAGATAGGTAGGTAGGTAGATAGATAGATAGAGATAGGTAGGTAGGTAGGTAGATAGATAAATACAGATAGGTAGGTAGATAGATAGAGATAGGTAGGTAGGTAGATAGATAAATACAGATAGGTAGGTAGGTAGGTAGATAGATAGAGATAGGTAGGTAGGTAGATAGATAGATAGAGATAGGTAGGTATGTAGATTGATAGATACAGATAGGTAGGTAGGTAGATTGATAGATACAGATAGGTAGGTAGGTAGGTAGATAGATACAGATAGGTAGGTAGGTAGATTGATAGATACAGATAGGTAGGTAGGTAGATAGATAGATACAGATAGGTAGGTAGGTAGATAGATAGATAGAGATAGGTAGGTAGGTAGGTAGATAGATAAATACAGATAGGTAGGTAGATAGATACAGATAGGTAGGAAGGTAGGTAGATAGATAGAGATAGGTAGGTAGGTAGATAGATAGATAGAGATAGGTAGGTAGGTAGATTGATAGATACAGATAGGTAGGTAGGTAGATAGATAGATACAGATAGGTAGGTAGGTAGATAGATAAATACAGATAGGTAGGTAGGTAGATAGATAGATAGAGATAGGTAGGTAGGTAGATTGATAGATACAGATAGGTAGGTAGGTAGATAGATAGAGATAGGTAGGTAGGTAGATAGATAAATACAGATTGGTAGGTAGGTAGGTAGATAGATAGAGATAGGTAGGTAGGTAGATAGATAGATAGAGATAGGTAGGTATGTAGATTGATAGATACAGATAGGTAGGTAGGTAGATTGATAGATACAGATAGGTAGGTAGGTAGGTAGATAGATACAGATAGGTAGGTAGGTAGATTGATAGATACAGATAGGTAGGTAGGTAGATAGATATATATAGATAGGTAGGTAGATAGATAGATAGATAGATAGATAGATAGATAGATAGATAGAGATAGGTAGGTAGGTAGATAGATAAATACAGATAGGTAGGTAGATAGATAGAGATAGGTAGGTAGGTAGATAGATAGATAGAGATAGGTAGGTAGGTAGATTGATAGATACAGATAGGTAGGTAGGTAGATAGATAGATAGATAGAGATAGGTAGGTAGGTAGATAGATAAATACAGATAGGTAGGTAGGTAGGTAGATAGATAGAGATAGGTAGGTAGGTAGATAGATAGATACAGATAGGTAGGTAGGTAGATAGATAAATACAGATAGGTAGGTAGGTAGATAGATAGATAGAGATAGGTAGGTAGGTAGATTGATAGATACAGATAGGTAGGTAGGTAGATTGATAGATACAGATAGGTAGGTAGTTAGATTGATAGATACAGATAGGTAGGTAGGTAGATAGATAGATACAGATAGGTAGGTAGGTAGATAGATAAATACAGATAGGTAGGTGGTAGATGGATAGATAGAGATAGGTAGGTAGGTAGATTGATAGATACAGATAGGTAGGTAGGTAGATTGATAGATACAGATAGGTAGGTAGGTAGATTGATAGATACAGATAGGTAGGTAGGTAGATAGATAAATACAGATAGGTAGGTAGGTAGATTGATAGATACAGATAGGTAGGTAGGTAGATTGATAGATACAGATAGGTAGGTAGTTAGATTGATAGATACAGATAGGTAGGTAAGTAGATAGATAGATACAGATAGGTAGGTAGGTAGATAGATAAATACAGATAGGTAGGTGGTAGATGGATAGATAGAGATAGGTAGGTAGGTATATTGATAGATACAGATAGGTAGGTAGGTAGATTGATAGATACAGATAGGTAGGTAGGTAGATTGATAGATACAGATAGGTAGGTAGGTAGATAGATAGATACAGATAGGTAGGTAGGTAGATAGATAGAGATAGGTAGGTAGGTAGATAGATAAATACAGATAGGTAGTTAGGTAGGTAGCTAGATAGAGATAGGTAGGTAGGTAGATAGATACATAGAGATAGGTAGGTATGTAGATTGATAGATACAGATAGGTAGGTATGTAGATTGATAGATACAGATAGGTAGGTAGGTAGATAGATAAATAGAGATAGGTAGGTAGGTAGATAGATAGACATAGGTAGGTAGGTAGATTGATAGATACAGATAGGTAGGTAGGTAGATAGATAGATACAGATAGGTAGGTAGGTAGATAGATAGATAGAGATAGGTAGGTAGGTAGATAGATAGACATAGGTAGGTAGGTAGATTGATAGATACAGATAGGTAGATAGGTAGATAGATAGATAGAGAAAGGTAGGTAGGTAGATAGATAGACATAGGTAGGTAGGTAGATTGATAGATACAGATAGGTAGGTAGGTAGATAGATAGATACAGATAGGTAGGTAGGTAGATAGATAGAGATAGGTAGGTAGGTAGATAGATAAATACAGATAGGTAGGTAGGTAGGTAGATAGAGATAGGTAGGTAGGTAGATAGATAGATAGAGATAGGTAGGTATGTAGATTGATAGATACAGATAGGTAGGTAGGTAGATTGATAGATACAGATAGGTAGGTAGGTAGGTAGGTAGGTAGGTAGATAGATACAGATAGGTAGGTAGGTAGGTAGATAGATAGAGATAGGTAGGTAGGTAGATAGATAAATACAGATAGGTAGGTAGGTAGGTAGATAGATAGAGATAGGTAGGTAGGTAGATAGATAGATACAGATAGGTAGGTAGGTAGATAGATAAATACAGATAGATAGGTAGGTAGATAGATAGATAGAGATAGGTAGGTAGGTAGATTGATAGATACAGATAGGTAGGTAGGTAGATTGATAGATACAGATAGGTTGGTAGGTAGATAGATACAGATAGGTAGGTAGGTAGATAGATAGAGATAGGTAGGTAGGTAGATAGATAAATACAGATAGGTAGGTAGGTAGGTAGATAGATAGAGATAGGTAGGTTGGTATATAGATAGATAGAGATAGGTAGGTATGTAGATTGATAGATACAGATAGGTAGGTAGGTAGATTGATAGATACAGATAGGTAGGTAGGTAGGTAGATAGATACAGATAGGTAGGTAGGTAGATTGATAGATGCAGATAGGTAGGTAGGTAGATAGATAGATACAGATAGGTAGGTAGGTAGATAGATAGATAGAGATAGGTAGGTAGGTAGATAGATAGATACAGATAGGTAGGTAGGTAGATAGATAGATAGAGATAGGTAGGTAGGTAGATAGATAGATACAGATAGGTAGGTAGGTAGATTGATAGATACAGATAGGTAGGTAGGTAGGTAGGTAGGTAGGTAGGTAGATAGATACAGATAGGTAGGTAGGTAGGTAGATAGATAGAGATAGGTAGGTAGGTAGATAGATAGATACAGATAGGTAGGTAGGTAGATAGATAAATACAGATAGATAGGTAGGTAGATAGATAGATAGAGATAGGTAGGTAGGTAGATTGATAGATACAGATAGGTAGGTAGGTAGATTGATAGATACAGATAGGTAGGTAGGTAGATTGATAGATACAGATAGGTTGGTAGGTAGATAGATACAGATAGGTAGGTAGGTAGATAGATAGAGATAGGTAGGTAGGTAGATAGATAAATACAGATAGGTAGGTAGGTAGGTAGATAGATAGAGATAGGTAGGTTGGTAGATAGATAGATAGAGATAGGTAGGTATGTAGATTGATAGATACAGATAGGTAGGTAGGTAGATTGATAGATACAGATAGGTAGGTAGGTAGGTAGATAGATACAGATAGGTAGGTAGGTAGATTGATAGATGCAGATAGGTAGGTAGGTAGATAGATAGATACAGATAGGTAGGTAGGTAGATAGATAGATAGAGATAGGTAGGTAGGTAGATAGATAGATACAGATAGGTATGTAGGTAGATAGATAGATAGAGATAGGTAGGTAGGTAGATAGATAAATACAGATAGATAGGTAGGTAGATAGATAGATAGAGATAGGTAGGTAGGTAGATTGATAGATACAGATAGGTAGGTAGGTAGATTGATAGATACAGATAGGTAGGTAGGTAGATTGATAGATACAGATAGGTTGGTAGGTAGATAGATACAGATAGGTAGGTAGGTAGATAGATAGAGATAGGTAGGTAGGTAGATAGATAAATACAGATAGGTAGGTAGGTAGGTAGATAGATACAGATAGGTAGGTTGGTAGATAGATAGATAGAGATAGGTAGGTATGTAGATTGATAGATACAGATAGGTAGGTAGGTAGATTGATAGATACAGATAGGTAGGTAGGTAGGTAGATAGATACAGATAGGTAGGTAGGTAGATTGATAGATGCAGATAGGTAGGTAGGTAGATAGATAGATACAGATAGGTAGGTAGGTAGATAGATAGATAGAGATAGGTAGGTAGGTAGATAGATAAATACAGATAGGTAGGTATATAGATAGAGATAGGGAGGTAGGTAGATAGATAAATACAGATAGGTAGGTAGGTAGATAGATAGATACAGATAGGTAGGTAGGTAGATAGATAAATACAGATAGGTAGGTAGGTAGATAGATAGATAGAGATAGGTAGGTAGGTAGATTGATAGATACAGATAGGTAGGTACGTAGATTGATAGATACAGATAGGTAGGTAGGTAGATAGATAGATACAGATAGGTAGGTAGGTAGATAGATAGAGATAGGTAGGTAGGTAGATAGATAGATACAGATAGGTAGGTAGGTAGGTAGATAGATAGAGATAGGTAGGTAGGTAGATAGATAGATACAGATAGGTAGGTAGGTAGATTGATAGATACAGATAGGTAGGTAGGTAGGTAGATAGATACAGATAGGTAGGTAGGTAGATTGATAGATACAGATAGGTAGGTAGGTAGAAAGATAGATACAGATAGGTAGGTAGGTAGATAGATAGATAGAGATAGGTAGGTAGGTAGATAGATAAATACAGATAGGTAGGTAGGTAGGTAGATAGATAGAGATAGATAGGTAGATAGATAAATACAGATAGGTAGGAAGGTAGGTAGATAGATAGAGATAGGTAGGTAGGTAGATAGATAGATAGAGATAGGTAGGTAGGTAGATTGATAGATACAGATAGGTAGGTAGGTAGATAGATAGATACAGATAGGTAGGTAGGTAGATAGATAAATACAGATAGGTAGGTAGGTAGATAGATAGATAGAGATAGGTAGGTAGGTAGATTGATAGATACAGATAGGTAGGTAGGTAGATAGATAGAGATAGGTAGGTAGGTAGATAGATAAATACAGATAGGTAGGTAGGTAGGTAGATAGATAGAGATAGGTAGGTAGGTAGATAGATAGATAGAGATAGGTAGGTATGTAGATTGATAGATACAGATAGGTAGGTAGGTAGATTGATAGATACAGATAGGTAGGTAGGTAGGTAGATAGATACAGATAGGTAGGTAGGTAGATTGATAGATGCAGATAGGTAGGTAGGTAGATAGATAGATACAGATAGGTAGGTAGGTAGATAGATAGATAGAGATAGGTAGGTAGGTAGATAGATAAATACAGATAGGTAGGTATATAGATAGAGATAGGGAGGTAGGTAGATAGATAAATACAGATAGGTAGGTAGGTAGGTAGATAGATACAGATAGGTAGGTAGGTAGATAGATAGATACAGATAGGTAGGTAGGTAGATAGATAAATACAGATAGGTAGGTAGGTAGATAGATAGATAGAGATAGGTAGGTAGGTAGATTGATAGATACAGATAGGTAGGTACGTAGATTGATAGATACAGATAGGTAGGTAGGTAGATAGATAGATACAGATAGGTAGGTAGGTAGATAGATAGAGATAGGTAGGTAGGTAGATAGATAGATACAGATAGGTAGGTAGGGTAGGTAGATAGATAGAGATAGGTAGGTAGGTAGATAGATAGATACAGATAGGTAGGTAGGTAGATTGATAGATACAGATAGGTAGGTAGGTAGGTAGGTAGGTAGGTAGGTAGATAGATACAGATAGGTAGGTAGGTAGGTAGATAGATAGAGATAGGTAGGTAGGTAGATAGATAGATACAGATAGGTAGGTAGGTAGATAGATAAATACAGATAGATAGGTAGGTAGATAGATAGATAGAGATAGGTAGGTAGGTAGATTGATAGATACAGATAGGTAGGTAGGTAGATTGATAGATACAGATAGGTAGGTAGGTAGATTGATAGATACAGATAGGTTGGTAGGTAGATAGATACAGATAGGTAGGTAGGTAGATAGATAGAGATAGGTAGGTAGGTAGATAGATAAATACAGATAGGTAGGTAGGTAGGTAGATAGATACAGATAGGTAGGTTGGTAGATAGATAGATAGAGATAGGTAGGTATGTAGATTGATAGATACAGATAGGTAGGTAGGTAGATTGATAGATACAGATAGGTAGGTAGGTAGGTAGATAGATACAGATAGGTAGGTAGGTAGATTGATAGATGCAGATAGGTAGGTAGGTAGATAGATAGATACAGATAGGTAGGTAGGTAGATAGATAGATAGAGATAGGTAGGTAGGTAGATAGATAAATACAGATAGGTAGGTATATAGATAGAGATAGGGAGGTAGGTAGATAGATAAATACAGATAGGTAGGTAGGTAGGTAGATAGATACAGATAGGTAGGTAGGTAGATAGATAGATACAGATAGGTAGGTAGGTAGATAGATAAATACAGATAGGTAGGTAGGTAGATAGATAGATAGAGATAGGTAGGTAGGTAGATTGATAGATACAGATAGGTAGGTACGTAGATTGATAGATACAGATAGGTAGGTAGGTAGATAGATAGATACAGATAGGTAGGTAGGTAGATAGATAGAGATAGGTAGGTAGGTAGATAGATAGATACAGATAGGTAGGTAGGTAGGTAGATAGATAGAGATAGGTAGGTAGGTAGATAGATAGATACAGATAGGTAGGTAGGTAGATTGATAGATACAGATAGGTAGGTAGGTAGGTAGATAGATACAGATAGGTAGGTAGGTAGATTGATAGATACAGATAGGTAGGTAGGTAGAAAGATAGATACAGATAGGTAGGTAGGTAGATAGATAGATAGAGATAGGTAGGTAGGTAGATAGATAAATACAGATAGGTAGGTAGGTAGGTAGATAGATAGAGATAGATAGGTAGATAGATAAATACAGATAGGTAGGAAGGTAGGTAGATAGATAGAGATAGGTAGGTAGGTAGATAGATAGATAGAGATAGGTAGGTAGGTAGATTGATAGATACAGATAGGTAGGTAGGTAGATAGATAGATACAGATAGGTAGGTAGGTAGATAGATAAATACAGATAGGTAGGTAGGTAGATAGATAGAGATAGGTAGGTAGGTAGATTGATAGATACAGATAGGTAGGTAGGTAGATAGATAGAGATAGGTAGGTAGGTAGATAGATAAATACAGATAGGTAGGTAGGTAGGTAGATAGATAGAGATAGGTAGGTAGGTAGATAGATAGATAGAGATAGGTAGGTATGTAGATTGATAGATACAGATAGGTAGGTAGGTAGATTGATAGATACAGATAGGTAGGTAGGTAGGTAGATAGATACAGATAGGTAGGTAGGTAGATTGATAGATGCAGATAGGTAGGTAGGTAGATAGATAGATACAGATAGGTAGGTAGGTAGATAGATAGATAGAGATAGGTAGGTAGGTAGATAGATAAATACAGATAGGTAGGTATATAGATAGAGATAGGGAGGTAGGTAGATAGATAAATACAGATAGGTAGGTAGGTAGGTAGATAGATACAGATAGGTAGGTAGGTAGATAGATAGATACAGATAGGTAGGTAGGTAGATAGATAAATACAGATAGGTAGGTAGGTAGATAGATAGATAGAGATAGGTAGGTAGGTAGATTGATAGATACAGATAGGTAGGTACGTAGATTGATAGATACAGATAGGTAGGTAGGTAGATAGATAGATACAGATAGGTAGGTAGGTAGATAGATAGAGATAGGTAGGTAGGTAGATAGATAGATACAGATAGGTAGGTAGGTAGGTAGATAGATAGAGATAGGTAGGTAGGTAGATAGATAGATACAGATAGGTAGGTAGGTAGATTGATAGATACAGATAGGTAGGTAGGTAGGTAGATAGATACAGATAGGTAGGTAGGTAGATTGATAGATACAGATAGGTAGGTAGGTAGAAAGATAGATACAGATAGGTAGGTAGGTAGATAGATAGATAGAGATAGGTAGGTAGGTAGATAGATAAATACAGATAGGTAGGTAGGTAGGTAGATAGATAGAGATAGATAGGTAGATAGATAAATACAGATAGGTAGGAAGGTAGGTAGATAGATAGAGATAGGTAGGTAGGTAGATAGATAGATAGAGATAGGTAGGTAGGTAGATTGATAGATACAGATAGGTAGGTAGGTAGATAGATAGATACAGATAGGTAGGTAGGTAGATAGATAAATACAGATAGGTAGGTAGGTAGATAGATAGATAGAGATAGGTAGGTAGGTAGATTGATAGATACAGATAGGTAGGTAGGTAGATAGATAGAGATAGGTAGGTAGGTAGATAGATAAATACAGATAGGTAGGTAGGTAGGTAGATAGATAGAGATAGGTAGGTAGGTAGATAGATAGATAGAGATAGGTAGGTATGTAGATTGATAGATACAGATAGGTAGGTAGGTAGATTGATAGATACAGATAGGTAGGTAGGTAGGTAGATAGATACAGATAGGTAGGTAGGTAGATTGATAGATGCAGATAGGTAGGTAGGTAGATAGATAGATACAGATAGGTAGGTAGGTAGATAGATAGATAGAGATAGGTAGGTAGGTAGATAGATAAATACAGATAGGTAGGTATATAGATAGAGATAGGGAGGTAGGTAGATAGATAAATACAGATAGGTAGGTAGGTAGGTAGATAGATACAGATAGGTAGGTAGGTAGATAGATAGATACAGATAGGTAGGTAGGTAGATAGATAAATACAGATAGGTAGGTAGGTAGATAGATAGATAGAGATAGGTAGGTAGGTAGATTGATAGATACAGATAGGTAGGTACGTAGATTGATAGATACAGATAGGTAGGTAGGTAGATAGATAGATACAGATAGGTAGGTAGGTAGATAGATAGAGATAGGTAGGTAGGTAGATAGATAGATACAGATAGGTAGGTAGGTAGGTAGATAGATAGAGATAGGTAGGTAGGTAGATAGATAGATACAGATAGGTAGGTAGGTAGATTGATAGATACAGATAGGTAGGTAGGTAGGTAGATAGATACAGATAGGTAGGTAGGTAGATTGATAGATACAGATAGGTAGGTAGGTAGAAAGATAGATACAGATAGGTAGGTAGGTAGATAGATAGATAGAGATAGGTAGGTAGGTAGATAGATAAATACAGATAGGTAGGTAGGTAGGTAGATAGATAGAGATAGATAGGTAGATAGATAAATACAGATAGGTAGGAAGGTAGGTAGATAGATAGAGATAGGTAGGTAGGTAGATAGATAGATAGAGATAGGTAGGTAGGTAGATTGATAGATACAGATAGGTAGGTAGGTAGATAGATAGATACAGATAGGTAGGTAGGTAGATAGATAAATACAGATAGGTAGGTAGGTAGATAGATAGATAGAGATAGGTAGGTAGGTAGATTGATAGATACAGATAGGTAGGTAGGTAGATAGATAGAGATAGGTAGGTAGGTAGATAGATAAATACAGATAGGTAGGTAGGTAGGTAGATAGATAGAGATAGGTAGGTAGGTAGATAGATAGATAGAGATAGGTAGGTATGTAGATTGATAGATACAGATAGGTAGGTAGGTAGATTGATAGATACAGATAGGTAGGTAGGTAGGTAGATAGATACAGATAGGTAGGTAGGTAGATTGATAGATACAGATAGGTAGGTAGGTAGAAATATAGATACAGATAGGTAGGTAGGTAGATAGATAGATAGAGATAGGAAGGTAGGTAGATAGATAAATACAGATAGGTAGGTAGGTAGGTAGATAGATAGAGATAGGTAGGTAGATAGATAAATACAGATAGGTAGGTAGGTAGGTAGATAGATAGAGATAGGTAGGTAGGTAGATAGATAGATACAGATAGGTAGGTAGGTAGATAGATAAATACAGATAGGTAGGTAGGTAGATAGATAGATAGAGATAGTTAGGTAGGTAGATTATTAGATACAGATAGGTAGGTAGGTAGATTGATAGATACAGATAGGTAGATAGGTAGATTGATAGATACAGATAGGTAGGTAGGTAGATAGATAGATACAGATAGGTAGGTAGGTAGATAGATAGAGATAGGTAGGTAGGTAGGTAGATAAATACAGATAGGTAGGTAGGTAGGTAGATAGATAGAGATAGGTAGGTAGGTAGATAGATAGATAGAGATAGGTAGGTATGTAGATTGATAGATACAGATAGGTAGGTAGGTAGATTGAAAGATACAGATAGGTAGGTAGGTAGGTAGATAGATACAGATAGGTAGGTAGGTAGATAGATAAATACAGATAGGTAGGTAGGTAGATAGAAAGATACAGATAGGTAGGTAGGTAGATTGATAGATACAGATAGGTAGGTAGGTAGATTGATAGATACAGATAGGTAGGTAGGTAGATTGATAGATACAGATAGGTAGGTAGGTAGATAGATAGATACAGATAGGTAGGTAGATAGATAGATAGATAGATAGATAGATAGATAGATAGATAGATAGATAGATAGATAGAGATAGGTAGGTAGGTAGATAGATAAATACAGATAGGTAGGTAGGTAGGTAGATAGATAGAGATAGGTAGGTAGGTAGATAGATAAATACAGATAGGTAGGTAGGTCGGTAGATAGATAGAGATAGGTAGGTAGGTAGATAGATAGATACAGATAGGTAGGTAGGTAGATAGATAAATACAGATAGGTAGGTAGGTAGATAGAAAGATACAGATAGGTAGGTAGGTAGATAGATACATAGAGATAGGTAGGTATGTAGATTGATAGATACAGATAGGTAGGTATGTAGATTGATAGACATAGGTAGGTAGGTAGATTGATAGATACAGATAGGTAGGTAGGTAGATAGATAGATACAGATAGGTAGGTAGGTAGATAGATAGAGATAGGTAGGTAGGTAGATAGATAAATACAGATAGGTAGGTAGGTAGGTAGATAGATAGAGATAGGTAGGTAGGTAGATAGATAGATAGAGATAGGTAGGTAGGTAGATAGATAGATAGAGATAGGTAGGTAGGTAGGTAGATAGATAGAGATAGGTAGGTAGGTAGATAGATAGATAGAGATAGGTAGGTATGTAGATTGATAGATACAGATAGGTAGGTAGGTAGATTGATAGATACAGATAGGTAGGTAGGTAGGTAGATAGATACAGATAGGTAGGTAGGTAGATTGATAGATACAGATAGGTAGGTAGGTAGATTGATAGATACAGATAGGTAGGTAGGTAGATAGATAGATACAGATAGGTAGGTAGGTAGATAGATAAATACAGATAGGTAGGTAGGTAGATAGATATATACAGATAGGTAGGTAGGTAGATAGATAGAGATAGGTAGGTAGGTAGATAGATATATAGAGATAGGTAGGTATGTAGATTGATAGATACAGATAGGTAGGTAGGTAGATTGATAGATACAGATAGGTAGGTAGATAGGTAGATAGATACAGATAGGTAGGGAGGTAGATTGATAGATACAGATAGGTAGGTAGGTAGATTGATAGATACAGATAGGTAGATAGGTAGATAGATAAATACAGATAGGTAGGTAGGTAGATAGATATATACAGATAGGTAGGTAGGTAGGTAGATAGAGATAGGTAGGTAGGTAGATAGATAAATACAGATAGGTAGGTAGGTAGGTAGATAGATAGAGATAGGTAGGTAGGTAGATAGATAGAGATAGGTAGGTATGTAGATTGATAGATACAGATAGGTAGGTAGGTAGATTGATAGATACAGATAGGTAGGTAGGTAGGTAGATAGATACAGATAGGTAGGTAGGTAGATTGATAGATACAGATAGGTAGGTAGGTAGATAGATAGATACAGATAGGTAGGTAAGTAGATAGATAGAGATAGGTAGGTAGGTAGATAGATAAATACAGATAGGTAGGTAGGTAGGTAGATAGATAGAGATAGGTAGGTAAGTAGATAGATAGATAGAGATAGGTAGGTATGTAGATTGATAGATACAGATAGGTAGGTAGGTAGATTGATAGATACAGATAGGTAGGTAGGTAGGTAGGTAGATAGATACAGATAGGTAGGTAGGTAGATTGATAGATACAGATAGGTAGGTAGGTAGATAGATAAATACAGATAGGTAGGTAGGTAGGTAGATAGATAGAGATAGGTAGGTAGGTAGATAGATAGAGATAGGTAGGTATGTAGATTGATAGATACAGATAGGTAGGTAGGTAGATTGATAGATACAGATAGGTAGGTAGGTAGGTAGATAGATACAGATAGGTAGGTAGGTAGATTGATAGATACAGATAGGTAGGTAGGTAGATAGATAGATACAGATAGGTAGGTAGGTAGATAGATAGAGATAGGTAGGTAGGTAGATAGATAAATACAGATAGGTAGGTAGGTAGGTAGATAGATAGAGATAGGTAGGTAGGTAGATAGATAGATAGAGATAGGTAGGTATGTAGATTGATAGATACAGATAGGTAGGTAGGTAGATTGATAGATACAGATAGGTAGGTAGGTAGGTAGATAGATACAGATAGGTAGGTAGGTAGATTGATAGATACAGATAGGTAGGTAGGTAGATAGATAGATACAGATAGGTAGGTAGGTAGATAGATAGAGAGAGGTAGGTAGGTAGGTAGATTGATAGATACAGATAGGTAGGTAGGTAGATTGATAGATACAGATAGGTAGGTAGTTAGATTGATAGATACAGATAGGTAGGTAGGTAGATAGATAGATACAGATAGGTAGGTAGGTAGATAGATAAATACAGATAGGTAGGTGGTAGATGGATAGATAGAGATAGGTAGGTAGGTAGATTGATAGATACAGATAGGTAGGTAGGTAGATTGATAGATACAGATAGGTAGGTAGGTAGATTGATAGATACAGATAGGTAGGTAGGTAGATAGATAGATACAGATAGGTAGGTAGGTAGATAGATAGAGATAGGTAGGTAGGTAGATAGATAAATACAGATAGGTAGTTAGGTAGGTAGCTAGATAGAGATAGGTAGGTAGGTAGATAGATACATAGAGATAGGTAGGTATGTAGATTGATAGATACAGATAGGTAGGTATGTAGATTGATAGATACAGATAGGTAGGTAGGTAGATAGATAGATAGAGATAGGTAGGTAGGTAGATAGATAGACATAGGTAGGTAGGTAGATTGATAGATACAGATAGGTAGGTAGGTAGATAGATAGATACAGATAGGTAGGTAGGTAGATAGATAGATAGAGATAGGTAGGTAGGTAGATAGATAGACATAGGTAGGTAGGTAGATTGATAGATACAGATAGGTAGATAGGTAGATAGATAGATAGAGAAAGGTAGGTAGGTAGATAGATAGACATAGGTAGGTAGGTAGATTGATAGATACAGATAGGTAGGTAGGTAGATAGATAGATACAGATAGGTAGGTAGGTAGATAGATAGAGATAGGTAGGTAGGTAGATAGATAAATACAGATAGGTAGGTAGGTAGGTAGGTAGATAGAGATAGGTAGGTAGGTAGATAGATAGATAGAGATAGGTAGGTATGTAGATTGATAGATACAGATAGGTAGGTAGGAAGATTGATAGATACAGATAGGTAGGTAGGTAGGTAGGTAGGTAGGTAGATAGATACAGATAGGTAGGTAGGTAGATTGATAGATACAGATAGGTAGGTAGGTAGATAGATAGATACAGATAGGTAGGTAGGTAGATAGATAGATAGAGATAGGTAGGTAGATTGATAGATACAGATAGGTAGGTAGGTAGATTGATAGATACAGATAGGTTGGTAGGTAGATAGATACAGATAGGTAGGTAGGTAGATAGATAGAGATAGGTAGGTAGGTAGATAGATAAATACAGATAGGTAGGTAGGTAGGTAGATAGATAGAGATAGGTAGGTTGGTAGATAGATAGATAGAGATAGGTAGGTATGTAGATTGATAGATACAGATAGGTAGGTAGGTAGATTGATAGATACAGATAGGTAGGTAGGTAGGTAGGTAGATAGATACAGATAGGTAGGTAGGTAGATTGATAGATGCAGATAGGTAGGTAGGTAGATAGATAGATACAGATAGGTAGGTAGGTAGATAGATAGATAGAGATAGGTAGGTAGGTAGATAGATAAATACAGATAGGTAGGTAGATAGATAGAGATAGGGAGGTAGGTAGATAGATAAATACAGATAGGTAGGTAGGTAGGTAGATAGATACAGATAGGTAGGTAGGTAGATAGATAGATACAGATAGGTAGGTAGGTAGATAGATAAATACAGATAGGTAGGTAGGTAGATAGATAGATAGAGATAGGTAGGTAGGTAGATTGATAGATACAGATAGGTAGGTAGGTAGATTGATAGATACAGATAGGTAGGTAGGTAGATAGATAGATACAGATAGGTAGGTAGGTAGATAGATAGAGATAGGTAGGTAGGTAGATAGATAGATACAGATAGGTAGGTAGGTAGGTAGATAGATAGAGATAGGTAGGTAGGTAGATAGATAGATAGAGATAGGTAGGTATGTAGATTGATAGATACAGATAGGTAGGTAGGTAGATTGATAGATACAGATAGGTAGGTAGGTAGGTAGATAGATACAGATAGGTAGGTAGGTAGATTGATAGATACAGATAGGTAGGTAGGTAGAAAGATAGATACAGATAGGTAGGTAGGTAGATAGATAGATAGAGATAGGTAGGTAGGTAGATAGATAAATACAGATAGGTAGGTAGGTAGGTAGATAGATAGAGATAGGTAGGTAGATAGATAAATACAGATAGGTAGGAAGGTAGGTAGATAGATAGAGATAGGTAGGTAGGTAGATAGATAGATAGAGATAGGTAGGTAGGTAGATTGATAGATACAGATAGGTAGGTAGGTAGATAGATAGATACAGATAGGTAGGTAGGTAGATAGATAAATACAGATAGGTAGGTAGGTAGATAGATAGATAGAGATAGGTAGGTAGGTAGATTGATAGATACAGATAGGTAGGTAGGTAGATAGATAGAGATAGGTAGGTAGGTAGATAGATAAATACAGATAGGTAGGTAGGTAGGTAGATAGATAGAGATAGGTAGGTAGGTAGATAGATAGATAGAGATAGGTAGGTATGTAGATTGATAGATACAGATAGGTAGGTAGGTAGATTGATAGATACAGATAGGTAGGTAGGTAGGTAGATAGATACAGATAGGTAGGTAGGTAGATTGATAGATACAGATAGGTAGGTAGGTAGAAATATAGATACAGATAGGTAGGTAGGTAGATAGATAGATAGAGATAGGAAGGTAGGTAGATAGATAAATACAGATAGGTAGGTAGGTAGGTAGATAGATAGAGATAGGTAGGTAGATAGATAAATACAGATAGGTAGGTAGGTAGATAGATAGAGATAGGTAGGTAGGTAGATAGATAGATACAGATAGGTAGGTAGGTAGATAGATAAATACAGATAGGTAGGTAGGTAGATAGATAGATAGAGATAGTTAGGTAGGTAGATTATTAGATACAGATAGGTAGGTAGGTAGATTGATAGATACAGATAGGTAGATAGGTAGATTGATAGATACAGATAGGTAGGTAGGTAGATAGATAGATACAGATAGGTAGGTAGGTAGATAGATAGAGATAGGTAGGTAGGTAGGTAGATAAATACAGATAGGTAGGTAGGTAGGTAGATAGATAGAGATAGGTAGGTAGGTAGATAGATAGATAGAGATAGGTAGGTATGTAGATTGATAGATACAGATAGGTAGGTAGGTAGATTGAAAGATACAGATAGGTAGGTAGGTAGGTAGATAGATACAGATAGGTAGGTAGGTAGATTAATAGATACAGATAGGTAGGTAGGTAGATAGATAAATACAGATAGGTAGGTAGGTAGGTAGATAGATAGAGATAGGTAGGTAGGTAGATAGATAAATACAGATAGGTAGGTAGGTAGGTAGATAGATAGAGATAGGTAGGTAGGTAGATAGATAGATACAGATAGGTAGGTAGGTAGATAGATAAATACAGATAGGTAGGTAGGTAGATAGAAAGATACAGATAGGTAGGTAGGTAGATTGATCGATACAGATAGGTAGGTAGGTAGATTGATAGATACAGATAGGTAGGTAGGTAGATTGATAGATACAGATAGGTAGGTAGGTAGATAGATAGATACAGATAGGTAGGTAGATAGATAGATAGATAGATAGATAGATAGATAGATAGATAGATAGATAGATAGATAGATAGAGATAGGTAGGTAGGTAGATAGATAAATACAGATAGGTAGGTGGATAGATAGAGATAGGTAGGTAGGTAGATAGATAGATAGAGATAGGTAGGTAGGTAGATTGATAGATACAGATAGGTAGGTAGGTAGATAGATAGATAGAGATAGGTAGGTAGGTAGATAGATAAATACAGATAGGTAGGTAGGTAGGTAGATAGATAGAGATAGGTAGGTAGGTAGATAGATAGATACATATAGGTAGGTAGGTAGATTGATAGATACAGATAGGTAGGTAGGTAGATTGATAGATACAGATAGGTAGGTAGGTAGATAGATAAATACAGATAGGTAGGTGGTAGATAGATAGATAGAGATAGGTAGGTAGGTAGATTGATAGATACAGATAGGTAGGTAGGTAGATTGATAGATACAGATAGGTAGGTAGGTAGATTGATAGATACAGATAGGTAGGTAGGTAGGTAGATAGATACAGATAGGTAGGTAGGTAGATAGATAGAGATAGGTAGGTAGGTAGATAGATAAATACAGATAGATAGTTAGGTAGGTAGCTAGATAGAGATAGGTAGGTAGGTAGATAGATACATAGAGATAGGTAGGTATGTAGATTGATAGATACAGATAGGTAGGTATGTAGATTGATAGATACAGATAGGTAGGTAGGTAGATAGATAGATAGAGATAGGTAGGTAGGTAGATAGATAGACATAGGTAGGTAGGTAGATTGATAGATACAGATAGGTAGGTAGGTAGATAGATAGATACAGATAGGTAGGTAGGTAGATAGATAGAGATAGGTAGGTAGGTAGATAGATAAATACAGATAGGTAGGTAGGTAGGTAGATAGATAGAGATAGGTAGGTAGGTAGATAGATAGATAGAGATAGGTAGGTAGGTAGATAGATAGATAGAGATAGGTAGGTAGGTAGGTAGATAGATAGAGATAGGTAGGTAGGTAGATAGATAGATAGAGATAGGTAGGTATGTAGATTGATAGATACAGATAGGTAGGTAGGTAGATTGATAGATACAGATAGGTAGGTAGGTAGGTAGATAGATACAGATAGGTAGGTAGGTAGATTGATAGATACAGATAGGTAGGTAGGTAGATTGATAGATACAGATAGGTAGGTAGGTAGATAGATAGATACAGATAGGTAGGTAGGTAGATAGATAAATACAGATAGGTAGGTAGGTAGATAGATATATACAGATAGGTAGGTAGGTAGATAGATAGAGATAGGTAGGTAGGTAGATAGATAGATAGAGATAGGTAGGTATGTAGATTGATAGATACAGATAGGTAGGTAGGTAGATTGATAGATACAGATAGGTAGGTAGATAGGTAGATAGATACAGATAGGTAGGGAGGTAGATTGATAGATACAGATAGGTAGGTAGGTAGATTGATAGATACAGATAGGTAGGTAGGTAGATAGATAGATACAGATAGGTAGATAGGTAGATAGATAAATACAGATAGGTAGGTAGGTAGATAGATATATACAGATAGGTAGGTAGGTAGATAGATAGAGATAGGTAGGTAGGTAGATAGATAAATACAGATAGGTAGGTAGGTAGGTAGATAGATAGAGATAGGTAGGTAGGTAGATAGATAGAGATAGGTAGGTATGTAGATTGATAGATACAGATAGGTAGGTAGGTAGATTGATAGATACAGATAGGTAGGTAGGTAGGTAGATAGATACAGATAGGTAGGTAGGTAGATTGATAGATACAGATAGGTAGGTAGGTAGATAGATAGATACAGATAGGTAGGTAAGTAGATAGATAGAGATAGGTAGGTAGGTAGATAGATAAATACAGATAGGTAGGTAGGTAGGTAGATAGATAGAGATAGGTAGGTAAGTAGATAGATAGATAGAGATAGGTAGGTATGTAGATTGATAGATACAGATAGGTAGGTAGGTAGATTGATAGATACAGATAGGTAGGTAGGTAGGTAGATAGATACAGATAGGTAGGTAGGTAGATTGATAGATACAGATAGGTAGGTAGGTAGATAGATAGATACAGATAGGTAGGTAGGTAGATAGATAGAGATAGGTAGGTAGGTAGATAGATAAATACAGATAGGTAGGTAGGTAGGTAGATAGATAGAGATAGGTAGGTAGGTAGATAGATAGATAGAGATAGGTAGGTATGTAGATTGATAGATACAGATAGGTAGGTAGGTAGATTGATAGATACAGATAGGTAGGTAGGTAGGTAGATAGATACAGATAGGTAGGTAGGTAGATTGATAGATACAGATAGGTAGGTAGGTAGATAGATAGATACAGATAGGTAGGTAGGTAGATAGATAGAGAGAGGTAGGTAGGTAGATTGATAGATACAGATAGGTAGGTAGGTAGGTAGATAAATACAGATAGGTAGGTAGGTAGGTAGATAGATACAGATAGGTAGGTAGGTAGATAGATAGATACAGATAGGTAGGTAGGTAGATAGATAGAGATAGGTAGGTAGGTAGATAGATAAATACAGATAGGTAGGTAGGTAGGTAGATAGATAGAGATAGGTAGGTAGGTAGATAGATAAATACAGATAGGTAGGTAGGTAGGTAGATAGATAGAGATAGGTAGGTAGGTAGATAGATAGATAGAGATAGGTAGGTATGTAGATTGATAGATATAGATAGGTAGGTAGGTAGATTGATAGATACAGATAGGTAGGTAGGTAGGTAGATACAGATAGGTAGGTAGGTAGATTGATAGATACAGATAGGTAGGTAGGTAGATTGATAGATACAGATAGGTAGGTAGGTAGATAGATAGATACAGATACGTAGGTAGATAGATAGATAGATAGATAGATAGATAGATAGATAGATAGATAGATAGATAGAGATAGGTAGGTAGGTAGATAGATAAATACAGATAGGTAGGAAGGTAGGTAGATAGATAGAGATAGGTAGGTAGGTAGATAGATAGATAGAGATAGGTAGGTAGGTAGATTGATAGATACAGATAGGTAGGTAGGTAGATTGATAGATACAGATAGGTAGGTAGGTAGATAGATAGATACAGATAGGTAGGTAGGTAGATAGATAGATAGAGGTAGGTAGGTAGGTAGATAGATAAATACAGATAGGTAGGTAGGTAGGTAGATAGATAGAGATAGGTAGGTAGGTAGATAGATAGATACAGATAGGTAGGTAGGTAGATAGATAAATACAGATAGGTAGGTAGGTAGGTAGATAGATAGATAGATAGATAGATAGATAGATAGATAGATAGATAGATTGATAGATAGATAGATAGAGATAGGTAGGTAGGTAGATTCATAGATAGAGATAGGTATGTAGGTAGATTGATAGATACAGATAGGTAGGTAGGTAGATTGATAGATACACATAGGTAGGTAGGTAGATAGATAGATACAGATAGGTAGGTAGGTAGATAGATAGAGATAGGTAGGTAGGTAGATAGATAAATACAGATAGGTAGGTAGGTAGGTAGATAGATAGAGATAGGTAGGTAGGTAGGTAGATAGATAGAGATAGGTAGGTATGTAGATTGATAGATACAGATAGGTAGGTATGTAGATTGATAGATACAGATAGGTAGGTAGGTAGATAGATAGATAGAGAAAGGTAGGTAGGTAGATAGATAGACATAGGTAGGTAGGTAGATTGATAGATACAGATAGGTAGGTAGGTAGATAGATAGATACAGATAGGTAGGTAGGTAAATAGATAGAGATAGGTAGGTAGGTAGATAGATAAATACAGATAGGTAGGTAGGTAGGTAGGTAGATAGAGATAGGTAGGTAGGTAGATAGATAGATAGAGATAGGTAGGTATGTAGATTGATAGATACAGATAGGTAGGTAGGTAGATTGATAGATACAGATAGGTAGGTAGGTAGGTAGATAGATAGATACAGATAGGTAGGTAGATAGATTGATAGATACAGATAGGTAGGTAGGTAGATAGATAGATACAGATAGGTAGGTCGGTAGATAGATAGATAGAGATAGGTAGGTAGGTATATAGATAAATACAGATAGGTAGGTAGGTAGGTAGATAGATAGAGATAGGTAGGTAGGTAGATAGATAAATACAGATAGGTAGGTAGGTAGATAGATAGATAGAGATAGATAGGTAGGTAGGTAGATAGATAGAGATAGGTAGGTAGGTAGATAGATAGATAGAGATAGGTAGGTATGTAGATTGATAGATACAGATAGGTAGGTAGGTAGATTGATAGATACAGATAGGTAGGTAGGTAGGTAGATAGATACAGATAGGTAGGTAGGTAGATTGATAGATACAGATAGGTAGGTAGGTAGATTGATAGATACAGATAGGTAGGTAGGTAGATAGATAAATACAGATAGGTAGGTAGGTAGATAGATATATACAGATAGGTAGGTAGGTAGATAGATAGAGATAGGTAGGTAGGTAGATAGATAAATACAGATAGGTAAGTAGGTAGGTAGATAGATAGAGATAGGTAGGTAGGTAGATAGATAGAGATAGGTAGGTATGTAGATTGATAGATACAGATAGGTAGGTAGGTAGATTGATAGATACAGATAGGTAGGTAGGTAGATAGATAGATACAGATAGGTAGGTAAGTAGATAGATAGAGATAGGTAGGTAGGTAGATAGATAGATAGAGATAGGTAGGTATGTAGATTGATAGATACAGATAGGTAGGTAGGTAGATTGATAGATACAGATAGGTAGGTAGATAGGTAGATAGATACAGATAGGTAGGTAGGTAGATTGATAGATACAGATAGGTAGGTAGGTAGATTGATAGATACAGATAGGTAGGTAGGTAGATAGATAGATACAGATAGGTAGGTAGGTAGATAGATAAATACAGATAGGTAGGTAGGTAGATAGATATATACAGATAGGTAGGTAGGTAGATAGATAGAGATAGGTAGGTAGGTAGATAGATAAATACAGATAGGTAGGTAGGTAGGTAGATAGATAGAGATAGGTAGGTAGGTAGATAGATAGAGATAGGTAGGTATGTAGATTGATAGATACAGATAGGTAGGTAGGTAGATTGATAGATACAGATAGGTAGGTAGGTAGGTAGATAGATACAGATAGGTAGGTAGGTAGATTGATAGATACAGATAGGTAGGTAGGTAGATAGATAGATACAGATAGGTAGGTAAGTAGATAGATAGAGATAGGTAGGTAGGTAGATAGATAAATACAGATAGGTAGGTAGGTAGGTAGATAGATAGAGATAGGTAGGTAAGTAGATAGATAGATAGAGATAGGTATGTATGTAGATTGATAGATACAGATAGGTAGGTAGGTAGATTGATAGATACAGATAAGTAGGTAGGTAGGTAGGTAGATAGATACAGATAGGTAGGTAGGTAGATTGATAGATACAGATAGGTAGGTAGGTAGATAGATAAATACAGATAGGTAGGTAGGTAGGTAGATAGATAGAGATAGGTAGGTAGGTAGATAGATAGAGATAGGTAGGTATGTAGATTGATAGATACAGATAGGTAGGTAGGTAGATAGATACAGAGAGGTAGGTAGGTAGATAGATAGATAGAGATAGGTAGGTAGGTAGATAGATAGAGATAGGTAGGTAGGTAGATAGATAAATACAGATAGGTAGGTAGGTAGGTAGATAGATAGAGATAGGTAGGTAGGTAGATAGATAAATACAGATAGGTAGGTAGGTAGGTAGATAGATAGAGATAGGTAGGTAGGTAGATAGATAGATAGAGATAGGTAGGTATGTAGATTGATAGATATAGATAGGTAGGTAGGTAGATTGATAGATACAGATAGGTAGGTAGGTAGATTGATAGATACAGATAGGTAGGTAGGTAGATAGATAGATACAGATAGGTAGGTAGATAGATAGATAGATAGATAGATAGATAGATAGATAGATAGATAGATAGATAGATAGATAGATAGATAGAGATAGGTAGGTAGGTAGATAGATAAATAGAGATAGGTAGGAAGGTAGGTAGATAGATAGAGATAGGTAGGTAGGTAGATAGATAGATAGAGATAGGTAGGTAGGTAGATTGATAGATACAGATAGGTAGGTAGGTAGATTGATAGATACAGATAGGTAGGTAGGTAGATAGATAGATACAGATAGGTAGGTAGGTAGATAGATAGATAGAGATAGGTAGGTAGGTAGATAGATAAATACAGATAGGTAGGTAGGTAGGTAGATAGATAGAGATAGGTAGGTAGGTAGATAGATAGATACAGATAGGTAGGTAGGTAGATAGATAAATACAGATAGGTAGGTAGGTAGATAGATAGATAGATAGATAGATAGATAGATAGATAGATAGATAGATAGATAGATAGATAGATAGATAGATAGATAGAGATAGGTAGGTAGGTAGGTAGATTCATAGATAGAGATAGGTAGGTAGGTAGATTGATAGATACAGATAGGTAGGTAGGTAGATTGATAGATACACATAGGTAGGTAGGTAGATAGATAGATACAGATAGGTAGGTAGGTAGATAGATAGAGATAGGTAGGTAGGTAGATAGATAAATACAGATAGGTAGGTAGGTAGGTAGATAGATAGAGATAGGTAGGTAGGTAGGTAGATAGATAGAGATAGGTAGGTATGTAGATTGATAGATACAGATAGGTAGGTATGTAGATTGATAGATACAGATAGGTAGGTAGGTAGATAGATAGATAGAGATAGGTAGGTAGGTAGATAGATAGACATAGGTAGGTAGGTAGATTGATAGATACAGATAGGTAGGTAGGTAGATAGATAGATAGAGAAAGGTAGGTAGGTAGATAGATAGACATAGGTAGGTAGGTAGATTGATAGATACAGATAGGTAGGTAGGTAGATAGATAGATACAGATAGGTAGGTAGGTAGATAGATAGAGATAGGTAGGTAGGTAGATAGATAAATACAGATAGGTAGGTAGGTAGGTAGGTAGGTAGATAGAGATAGGTAGGTAGGTAGATAGATAGATAGAGATAGGTAGGTATGTAGATTGATAGATACAGATAGGTAGGTAGGTAGATTGATAGATACAGATAGGTAGGTAGGTAGGTAGGTAGATAGATACAGATAGGTAGGTAGATAGATTGATAGATACAGATAGGTAGGTAGGTAGATAGATAGATACAGATAGGTAGGTAGGTAGATAGATAGATAGAGATAGGTAGGTAGGTAGATAGATAAATACAGATAGGTAGGTAGGTAGGTAGATAGATAGAGATAGGTAGGTAGGTAGATAGATAAATACAGATAGGTAGGTAGGTAGGTAGATAGATAGAGATAGGTAGGTAGGTAGATAGATAAATACAGATAGGTAGGTAGGTAGGTAGATAGATAGAGATAGGTAGGTAGGTAGATAGATAAATACAGATAGGTAGGTAGGTAGGTAGATAGATAGAGATAGGTAGGTAGGTAGATAGATAGATACAGATAGGTAGGTAGGTAGATAGATAAATACAGATAGATAGGTAGGTAGATTGATAGATACAGATAGGTTGGTAGGTAGATAGATACAGATAGGTAGGTAGGTAGATAGATAGAGATAGGTAGGTAGGTAGATAGATAAATACAGATAGGTAGGTAGGTAGGTAGATAGATAGAGATAGGTAGGTAGGTAGATAGATAGATAGAGATAGGTAGGTATGTAGATTGATAGATACAGATAGGAAGGTAGGTAGATTGATAGATACAGATAGGTAGGTAGGTAGGTAGATAGATACAGATAGGTAGGTAGGTAGATTGATAGATACAGATAGGTAGGTAGGTAGATTGATAGATACAGATAGGTAGGTAGGTAGATTGATAGATACAGATAGGTTGGTAGGTAGATAGATACAGATAGGTAGGTAGGTAGATAGATAGAGATAGGTAGGTAGGTAGATAGATAAATACAGATAGGTAGGTAGGTAGGTAGATAGATAGAGATAGGTAGGTAGGTAGATAGATAGATAGAGATAGGTAGGTATGTAGATTGATAGATACAGATAGGTAGGTTGGTAGATTGATAGATACAGATAGGTATGTAGGTAGGTAGATAGATACAGATAGGTAGGTAGGTAGATTGATAGATACAGATAGGTAGGTAGGTAGATAGATAGATACAGATAGGTAGGTAGGTAGATAGATAGATAGAGATAGGTCGGTAGGTAGATAGATAAATACAGATAGGTAGGTAGGTAGATAGATAAATACAGATAGGTAGGTAGGTAGGTAGATAGATACAGATAGGTAGGTAGGTAGATTGATAGATACAGATAGGTAGGTAGGTAGATAGATAAATACAGATAGGTAGGTAGGTAGGTAGATAGATAGAGATAGGTAGGTAGGTAGATAGATAGAGATAGGTAGGTATGTAGATTGATAGATACAGATAGGTAGGTAGGTAGATTGATAGATACAGATAGGTAGGTAGGTAGGTAGATAGATACAGATAGGTAGGTAGGTAGATTGATAGATACAGATAGGTAGGTAGGAAGATAGATAGATACAGATAGGTAGGTAGGTAGATAGATAGAGATAGGTAGGTAGGTAGATAGATAAATATAGATAGGTAGGTAGGTAGGTAGATAGATAGAGATAGGTAGGTAGGTAGATAGATAGATAGAGATAGGTAGGTATGTAGATTGATAGATACAGATAGGAAGGTAGGTAGATTGATAGATACAGATAGGTAGGTAGGTAGGTAGATAGATACAGATAGGTAGGTAGGTAGATTGATAGATACAGATAGGTAGGTAGGTAGATAGATAAATACAGATAGGTAGGTAGGTAGATTGATAGATACAGATAGGTAGGTAGGTAGATAGATAAATACAGATAGGTAGGTAGGTAGGTAGATAGATAGATAGAGATAGGTAGGTAGGTAGATAGATAGATACAGATAGGTAGGTAGGTAGATAGATAGAGAGTGGTAGGTAGGTAGATAGATAAATACAGATAGGTAGGTAGGTAGGTAGATAGATAGAGATAGGTAGGTAGGTAGATTGATAGATACAGATAGGTAGGTAGGTAGATTGATAGATACAGATAGGTAGGTAGGTAGGTAGATAGATACAGATAGGTAGGTAGGTAGGTAGATAGATACAGATAGGTAGGTAGGTAGATAGATAGAGATAGGTAGGTAGGTAGATAGATAAATACAGATAGGTAGGTAGGTAGGTAGATAGATAGAGATAGGTAGGTAGGTAGATAGATAAATACAGATAGGTAGGTAGGTAGGTAGATAGATAGAGATAGGTAGGTAGGTAGATAGATAGATAGAGATAGGTAGGTATGTAGATTGATAGATATAGGTAGGTAGGTAGGTAGATTGATAGATACAGATAGGTAGGTAGGTAGGTAGATAGATACAGATAGGTAGGTAGGTAGATTGATAGATACAGATAGGTAGGTAGGTAGATAGATAGATACAGATAGGTAGGTAGGTAGATAGATAGATAGAGATAGGTAGGTAGGTAGATAGATAAATACAGATAGGTAGGTAGGTAGGTAGATAGATAGAGATAGGTAGGTAGGTAGATAGATAAATACAGATAGGTAGGTAGGTAGGTAGATAGATAGAGATAGGTAGGTAGGAAGATAGATAGATACAGATAGGTAGGTAGGTAGATAGATAAATACAGATAGGTAGTTAGGTAAATAGATATATAGAGATAGGTAGGTAGGTAGATTGATAGATACAGATAGGTAGGTAGGTAGATTGATAGATACAGATAGGTAGGTAGGTAGATTGATAGATACAGATAGGTAGGTAGGTAGGTAGATAGATACAGATAGGTAGGTAGGTAGGTAGATAGATACAGATAGGTAGGTAGGTAGATAGATAGAGATAGGTAGGTAGGTAGATAGATAAATACAGATAGGTAGGTAGGTAGGTAGATAGATAGAGATAGGTAGGTAGGTAGATAGATAAATACAGATAGGTAGGTAGGTAGGTAGATAGATAGAGATAGGTAGGTAGGTAGATAGATAGATAGAGATAGGTAGGTATGTAGATTGATAGATATAGGTAGGTAGGTAGGTAGATTGATAGATACAGATAGGTAGGTAGGTAGGTAGATAGATACAGATAGGTAGGTAGGTAGATTGATAGATACAGATAGGTAGGTAGGTAGATAGATAGATACAGATAGGTAGGTAGGTAGATAGATAGATAGAGATAGGTAGGTAGGTAGATAGATAAATACAGATAGGTAGGTAGGTAGGTAGATAGATAGAGATAGGTAGGTAGGTAGATAGATAAATACAGATAGGTAGGTAGGTAGGTAGATAGATAGAGATAGGTAGGTAGGAAGATAGATAGATACAGATAGGTAGGTAGGTAGATAGATAAATACAGATAGGTAGTTAGGTAAATAGATATATAGAGATAGGTAGGTAGGTAGATTGATAGATACAGATAGGTAGGTAGGTAGATTGATAGATACAGATAGGTAGGTAGGTAGATTGATAGATACAGATAGGTAGGTAGGTAGATAGATAGATACAGATAGGTAGGTAGATAGATAGATAGATAGATAGATAGATAGATAGATAGATAGATAGATAGATAGATAGATAGAGATAGGTAGGTAGGTAGATAGATAAATACAGATAGGTAGGAAGGTAGGTAGATAGATAGAGATAGGTAGGTAGGTAGATTGATAGATACAGATAGGTAGGTAGGTAGATTGATAGATACAGATAGGTAGGTAGGTAGATTGATAGATACAGATACGTTGGTAGGTAGATAGATACAGATAGGTAGGTAGGTAGATAGATAGATAGAGATAGGTATTTAGGTAGATAGATAAATACAGATAGGTAGGTAGGTAGGTAGATAGATAGAGATAGGTAGGTAGGTAGATAGATAGATAGAGATAGGTAGGTATGTAGATTGATAGATACAGATAGGTAGGTAGGTAGATTGATAGATACAGATAGGTAGGTAGGTAGGTAGATAGATACAGATAGGTAGGTAGGTAGATTGATAGATACAGATAGGTAGGTAGGTAGATAGATAGATACAGATAGGTAGGTAGGTAGATAGATAGATAGAGATAGGTAGGTAGGTAGATAGATAAATACAGATAGGTAGGTAGATAGATAGAGATAGGTAGGTAGGTAGATTGATAGATACAGATAGGTAGGTAGGTAGATTGATAGATACAGATAGGTAGGTAGGTAGATTGATAGATACAGATAGGTAGGTAGGTAGATAGATAGATACAGATAGGTAGGTAGATAGATAGATAGATAGATAGATAGATAGATAGATAGATAGATAGATAGATAGATAGATAGAGATAGGTAGGTAGGTAGATAGATAAATACAGATAGGTAGGTGGATAGATAGAGATAGGTAGGTAGGTAGATAGATAGATAGAGATAGGTAGGTAGGTAGATTGATAGATACAGATAGGTAGGTAGGTAGATAGATAGATAGAGATAGGTAGGTAGGTAGATAGATAAATACAGATAGGTAGGTAGGTAGGTAGATAGATAGAGATAGGTAGGTAGGTAGATAGATAGATACATATAGGTAGGTAGGTAGATTGATAGATACAGATAGGTAGGTAGGTAGATTGATAGATACAGATAGGTAGGTAGGTAGATAGATAAATACAGATAGGTAGGTGGTAGATAGATAGATAGAGATAGGTAGGTAGGTAGATTGATAGATACAGATAGGTAGGTAGGTAGATTGATAGATACAGATAGGTAGGTAGGTAGATTGATAGATACAGATAGGTAGGTAGGTAGGTAGATAGATACAGATAGGTAGGTAGGTAGATAGATAGAGATAGGTAGGTAGGTAGATAGATAAATACAGATAGATAGTTAGGTAGGTAGCTAGATAGAGATAGGTAGGTAGGTAGATAGATACATAGAGATAGGTAGGTATGTAGATTGATAGATACAGATAGGTAGGTATGTAGATTGATAGATACAGATAGGTAGGTAGGTAGATAGATAGATAGAGATAGGTAGGTAGGTAGATAGATAGACATAGGTAGGTAGGTAGATTGATAGATACAGATAGGTAGGTAGGTAGATAGATAGATACAGATAGGTAGGTAGGTAGATAGATAGAGATAGGTAGGTAGGTAGATAGATAAATACAGATAGGTAGGTAGGTAGGTAGATAGATAGAGATAGGTAGGTAGGTAGATAGATAGATAGAGATAGGTAGGTAGGTAGATAGATAGATAGAGATAGGTAGGTAGGTAGGTAGATAGATAGAGATAGGTAGGTAGGTAGATAGATAGATAGAGATAGGTAGGTATGTAGATTGATAGATACAGATAGGTAGGTAGGTAGATTGATAGATACAGATAGGTAGGTAGGTAGGTAGATAGATACAGATAGGTAGGTAGGTAGATTGATAGATACAGATAGGTAGGTAGGTAGATTGATAGATACAGATAGGTAGGTAGGTAGATAGATAGATACAGATAGGTAGGTAGGTAGATAGATAAATACAGATAGGTAGGTAGGTAGATAGATATATACAGATAGGTAGGTAGGTAGATAGATAGAGATAGGTAGGTAGGTAGATAGATAGATAGAGATAGGTAGGTATGTAGATTGATAGATACAGATAGGTAGGTAGGTAGATTGATAGATACAGATAGGTAGGTAGATAGGTAGATAGATACAGATAGGTAGGGAGGTAGATTGATAGATACAGATAGGTAGGTAGGTAGATTGATAGATACAGATAGGTAGGTAGGTAGATAGATAGATACAGATAGGTAGATAGGTAGATAGATAAATACAGATAGGTAGGTAGGTAGATAGATATATACAGATAGGTAGGTAGGTAGATAGATAGAGATAGGTAGGTAGGTAGATAGATAAATACAGATAGGTAGGTAGGTAGGTAGATAGATAGAGATAGGTAGGTAGGTAGATAGATAGAGATAGGTAGGTATGTAGATTGATAGATACAGATAGGTAGGTAGGTAGATTGATAGATACAGATAGGTAGGTAGGTAGGTAGATAGATACAGATAGGTAGGTAGGTAGATTGATAGATACAGATAGGTAGGTAGGTAGATAGATAGATACAGATAGGTAGGTAAGTAGATAGATAGAGATAGGTAGGTAGGTAGATAGATAAATACAGATAGGTAGGTAGGTAGGTAGATAGATAGAGATAGGTAGGTAAGTAGATAGATAGATAGAGATAGGTAGGTATGTAGATTGATAGATACAGATAGGTAGGTAGGTAGATTGATAGATACAGATAGGTAGGTAGGTAGGTAGATAGATACAGATAGGTAGGTAGGTAGATTGATAGATACAGATAGGTAGGTAGGTAGATAGATAGATACAGATAGGTAGGTAGGTAGATAGATAGAGATAGGTAGGTAGGTAGATAGATAAATACAGATAGGTAGGTAGGTAGGTAGATAGATAGAGATAGGTAGGTAGGTAGATAGATAGATAGAGATAGGTAGGTATGTAGATTGATAGATACAGATAGGTAGGTAGGTAGATTGATAGATACAGATAGGTAGGTAGGTAGGTAGATAGATACAGATAGGTAGGTAGGTAGATTGATAGATACAGATAGGTAGGTAGGTAGATAGATAGATACAGATAGGTAGGTAGGTAGATAGATAGAGAGAGGTAGGTAGGTAGATTGATAGATACAGATAGGTAGGTAGGTAGGTAGATAAATACAGATAGGTAGGTAGGTAGGTAGATAGATACAGATAGGTAGGTAGGTAGATAGATAGATACAGATAGGTAGGTAGGTAGATAGATAGAGATAGGTAGGTAGGTAGATAGATAAATACAGATAGGTAGGTAGGTAGGTAGATAGATAGAGATAGGTAGGTAGGTAGATAGATAAATACAGATAGGTAGGTAGGTAGGTAGATAGATAGAGATAGGTAGGTAGGTAGATAGATAGATAGAGATAGGTAGGTATGTAGATTGATAGATATAGATAGGTAGGTAGGTAGATTGATAGATACAGATAGGTAGGTAGGTAGGTAGATACAGATAGGTAGGTAGGTAGATTGATAGATACAGATAGGTAGGTAGGTAGATTGATAGATACAGATAGGTAGGTAGGTAGATAGATAGATACAGATACGTAGGTAGATAGATAGATAGATAGATAGATAGATAGATAGATAGATAGATAGATAGATAGAGATAGGTAGGTAGGTAGATAGATAAATACAGATAGGTAGGAAGGTAGGTAGATAGATAGAGATAGGTAGGTAGGTAGATAGATAGATAGAGATAGGTAGGTAGGTAGATTGATAGATACAGATAGGTAGGTAGGTAGATTGATAGATACAGATAGGTAGGTAGGTAGATAGATAGATACAGATAGGTAGGTAGGTAGATAGATAGATAGAGGTAGGTAGGTAGGTAGATAGATAAATACAGATAGGTAGGTAGGTAGGTAGATAGATAGAGATAGGTAGGTAGGTAGATAGATAGATACAGATAGGTAGGTAGGTAGATAGATAAATACAGATAGGTAGGTAGGTAGGTAGATAGATAGATAGATAGATAGATAGATAGATAGATAGATAGATAGATTGATAGATAGATAGATAGAGATAGGTAGGTAGGTAGATTCATAGATAGAGATAGGTATGTAGGTAGATTGATAGATACAGATAGGTAGGTAGGTAGATTGATAGATACACATAGGTAGGTAGGTAGATAGATAGATACAGATAGGTAGGTAGGTAGATAGATAGAGATAGGTAGGTAGGTAGATAGATAAATACAGATAGGTAGGTAGGTAGGTAGATAGATAGAGATAGGTAGGTAGGTAGGTAGATAGATAGAGATAGGTAGGTATGTAGATTGATAGATACAGATAGGTAGGTATGTAGATTGATAGATACAGATAGGTAGGTAGGTAGATAGATAGATAGAGAAAGGTAGGTAGGTAGATAGATAGACATAGGTAGGTAGGTAGATTGATAGATACAGATAGGTAGGTAGGTAGATAGATAGATACAGATAGGTAGGTAGGTAAATAGATAGAGATAGGTAGGTAGGTAGATAGATAAATACAGATAGGTAGGTAGGTAGGTAGGTAGATAGAGATAGGTAGGTAGGTAGATAGATAGATAGAGATAGGTAGGTATGTAGATTGATAGATACAGATAGGTAGGTAGGTAGATTGATAGATACAGATAGGTAGGTAGGTAGGTAGATAGATAGATACAGATAGGTAGGTAGATAGATTGATAGATACAGATAGGTAGGTAGGTAGATAGATAGATACAGATAGGTAGGTCGGTAGATAGATAGATAGAGATAGGTAGGTAGGTATATAGATAAATACAGATAGGTAGGTAGGTAGGTAGATAGATAGAGATAGGTAGGTAGGTAGATAGATAAATACAGATAGGTAGGTAGGTAGATAGATAGATAGAGATAGATAGGTAGGTAGGTAGATAGATAGAGATAGGTAGGTAGGTAGATAGATAGATAGAGATAGGTAGGTATGTAGATTGATAGATACAGATAGGTAGGTAGGTAGATTGATAGATACAGATAGGTAGGTAGGTAGGTAGATAGATACAGATAGGTAGGTAGGTAGATTGATAGATACAGATAGGTAGGTAGGTAGATTGATAGATACAGATAGGTAGGTAGGTAGATAGATAAATACAGATAGGTAGGTAGGTAGATAGATATATACAGATAGGTAGGTAGGTAGATAGATAGAGATAGGTAGGTAGGTAGATAGATAAATACAGATAGGTAAGTAGGTAGGTAGATAGATAGAGATAGGTAGGTAGGTAGATAGATAGAGATAGGTAGGTATGTAGATTGATAGATACAGATAGGTAGGTAGGTAGATTGATAGATACAGATAGGTAGGTAGGTAGATAGATAGATACAGATAGGTAGGTAAGTAGATAGATAGAGATAGGTAGGTAGGTAGATAGATAGATAGAGATAGGTAGGTATGTAGATTGATAGATACAGATAGGTAGGTAGGTAGATTGATAGATACAGATAGGTAGGTAGATAGGTAGATAGATACAGATAGGTAGGTAGGTAGATTGATAGATACAGATAGGTAGGTAGGTAGATTGATAGATACAGATAGGTAGGTAGGTAGATAGATAGATACAGATAGGTAGGTAGGTAGATAGATAAATACAGATAGGTAGGTAGGTAGATAGATATATACAGATAGGTAGGTAGGTAGATAGATAGAGATAGGTAGGTAGGTAGATAGATAAATACAGATAGGTAGGTAGGTAGGTAGATAGATAGAGATAGGTAGGTAGGTAGATAGATAGAGATAGGTAGGTATGTAGATTGATAGATACAGATAGGTAGGTAGGTAGATTGATAGATACAGATAGGTAGGTAGGTAGGTAGATAGATACAGATAGGTAGGTAGGTAGATTGATAGATACAGATAGGTAGGTAGGTAGATAGATAGATACAGATAGGTAGGTAAGTAGATAGATAGAGATAGGTAGGTAGGTAGATAGATAAATACAGATAGGTAGGTAGGTAGGTAGATAGATAGAGATAGGTAGGTAAGTAGATAGATAGATAGAGATAGGTATGTATGTAGATTGATAGATACAGATAGGTAGGTAGGTAGATTGATAGATACAGATAAGTAGGTAGGTAGGTAGGTAGATAGATACAGATAGGTAGGTAGGTAGATTGATAGATACAGATAGGTAGGTAGGTAGATAGATAAATACAGATAGGTAGGTAGGTAGGTAGATAGATAGAGATAGGTAGGTAGGTAGATAGATAGAGATAGGTAGGTATGTAGATTGATAGATACAGATAGGTAGGTAGGTAGATAGATACAGAGAGGTAGGTAGGTAGATAGATAGATAGAGATAGGTAGGTAGGTAGATAGATAGAGATAGGTAGGTAGGTAGATAGATAAATACAGATAGGTAGGTAGGTAGGTAGATAGATAGAGATAGGTAGGTAGGTAGATAGATAAATACAGATAGGTAGGTAGGTAGGTAGATAGATAGAGATAGGTAGGTAGGTAGATAGATAGATAGAGATAGGTAGGTATGTAGATTGATAGATATAGATAGGTAGGTAGGTAGATTGATAGATACAGATAGGTAGGTAGGTAGATTGATAGATACAGATAGGTAGGTAGGTAGATAGATAGATACAGATAGGTAGGTAGATAGATAGATAGATAGATAGATAGATAGATAGATAGATAGATAGATAGATAGATAGATAGATAGATAGAGATAGGTAGGTAGGTAGATAGATAAATAGAGATAGGTAGGAAGGTAGGTAGATAGATAGAGATAGGTAGGTAGGTAGATAGATAGATAGAGATAGGTAGGTAGGTAGATTGATAGATACAGATAGGTAGGTAGGTAGATTGATAGATACAGATAGGTAGGTAGGTAGATAGATAGATACAGATAGGTAGGTAGGTAGATAGATAGATAGAGATAGGTAGGTAGGTAGATAGATAAATACAGATAGGTAGGTAGGTAGGTAGATAGATAGAGATAGGTAGGTAGGTAGATAGATAGATACAGATAGGTAGGTAGGTAGATAGATAAATACAGATAGGTAGGTAGGTAGATAGATAGATAGATAGATAGATAGATAGATAGATAGATAGATAGATAGATAGATAGATAGATAGATAGATAGATAGAGATAGGTAGGTAGGTAGGTAGATTCATAGATAGAGATAGGTAGGTAGGTAGATTGATAGATACAGATAGGTAGGTAGGTAGATTGATAGATACACATAGGTAGGTAGGTAGATAGATAGATACAGATAGGTAGGTAGGTAGATAGATAGAGATAGGTAGGTAGGTAGATAGATAAATACAGATAGGTAGGTAGGTAGGTAGATAGATAGAGATAGGTAGGTAGGTAGGTAGATAGATAGAGATAGGTAGGTATGTAGATTGATAGATACAGATAGGTAGGTATGTAGATTGATAGATACAGATAGGTAGGTAGGTAGATAGATAGATAGAGATAGGTAGGTAGGTAGATAGATAGACATAGGTAGGTAGGTAGATTGATAGATACAGATAGGTAGGTAGGTAGATAGATAGATAGAGAAAGGTAGGTAGGTAGATAGATAGACATAGGTAGGTAGGTAGATTGATAGATACAGATAGGTAGGTAGGTAGATAGATAGATACAGATAGGTAGGTAGGTAGATAGATAGAGATAGGTAGGTAGGTAGATAGATAAATACAGATAGGTAGGTAGGTAGGTAGGTAGGTAGATAGAGATAGGTAGGTAGGTAGATAGATAGATAGAGATAGGTAGGTATGTAGATTGATAGATACAGATAGGTAGGTAGGTAGATTGATAGATACAGATAGGTAGGTAGGTAGGTAGGTAGATAGATACAGATAGGTAGGTAGATAGATTGATAGATACAGATAGGTAGGTAGGTAGATAGATAGATACAGATAGGTAGGTAGGTAGATAGATAGATAGAGATAGGTAGGTAGGTAGATAGATAAATACAGATAGGTAGGTAGGTAGGTAGATAGATAGAGATAGGTAGGTAGGTAGATAGATAAATACAGATAGGTAGGTAGGTAGGTAGATAGATAGAGATAGGTAGGTAGGTAGATAGATAAATACAGATAGGTAGGTAGGTAGGTAGATAGATAGAGATAGGTAGGTAGGTAGATAGATAAATACAGATAGGTAGGTAGGTAGGTAGATAGATAGAGATAGGTAGGTAGGTAGATAGATAGATACAGATAGGTAGGTAGGTAGATAGATAAATACAGATAGATAGGTAGGTAGATTGATAGATACAGATAGGTTGGTAGGTAGATAGATACAGATAGGTAGGTAGGTAGATAGATAGAGATAGGTAGGTAGGTAGATAGATAAATACAGATAGGTAGGTAGGTAGGTAGATAGATAGAGATAGGTAGGTAGGTAGATAGATAGATAGAGATAGGTAGGTATGTAGATTGATAGATACAGATAGGAAGGTAGGTAGATTGATAGATACAGATAGGTAGGTAGGTAGGTAGATAGATACAGATAGGTAGGTAGGTAGATTGATAGATACAGATAGGTAGGTAGGTAGATTGATAGATACAGATAGGTAGGTAGGTAGATTGATAGATACAGATAGGTTGGTAGGTAGATAGATACAGATAGGTAGGTAGGTAGATAGATAGAGATAGGTAGGTAGGTAGATAGATAAATACAGATAGGTAGGTAGGTAGGTAGATAGATAGAGATAGGTAGGTAGGTAGATAGATAGATAGAGATAGGTAGGTATGTAGATTGATAGATACAGATAGGTAGGTTGGTAGATTGATAGATACAGATAGGTATGTAGGTAGGTAGATAGATACAGATAGGTAGGTAGGTAGATTGATAGATACAGATAGGTAGGTAGGTAGATAGATAGATACAGATAGGTAGGTAGGTAGATAGATAGATAGAGATAGGTCGGTAGGTAGATAGATAAATACAGATAGGTAGGTAGGTAGATAGATAAATACAGATAGGTAGGTAGGTAGGTAGATAGATACAGATAGGTAGGTAGGTAGATTGATAGATACAGATAGGTAGGTAGGTAGATAGATAAATACAGATAGGTAGGTAGGTAGGTAGATAGATAGAGATAGGTAGGTAGGTAGATAGATAGAGATAGGTAGGTATGTAGATTGATAGATACAGATAGGTAGGTAGGTAGATTGATAGATACAGATAGGTAGGTAGGTAGGTAGATAGATACAGATAGGTAGGTAGGTAGATTGATAGATACAGATAGGTAGGTAGGAAGATAGATAGATACAGATAGGTAGGTAGGTAGATAGATAGAGATAGGTAGGTAGGTAGATAGATAAATATAGATAGGTAGGTAGGTAGGTAGATAGATAGAGATAGGTAGGTAGGTAGATAGATAGATAGAGATAGGTAGGTATGTAGATTGATAGATACAGATAGGAAGGTAGGTAGATTGATAGATACAGATAGGTAGGTAGGTAGGTAGATAGATACAGATAGGTAGGTAGGTAGATTGATAGATACAGATAGGTAGGTAGGTAGATAGATAAATACAGATAGGTAGGTAGGTAGATTGATAGATACAGATAGGTAGGTAGGTAGATAGATAAATACAGATAGGTAGGTAGGTAGGTAGATAGATAGATAGAGATAGGTAGGTAGGTAGATAGATAGATACAGATAGGTAGGTAGGTAGATAGATAGAGAGTGGTAGGTAGGTAGATAGATAAATACAGATAGGTAGGTAGGTAGGTAGATAGATAGAGATAGGTAGGTAGGTAGATTGATAGATACAGATAGGTAGGTAGGTAGATTGATAGATACAGATAGGTAGGTAGGTAGGTAGATAGATACAGATAGGTAGGTAGGTAGGTAGATAGATACAGATAGGTAGGTAGGTAGATAGATAGAGATAGGTAGGTAGGTAGATAGATAAATACAGATAGGTAGGTAGGTAGGTAGATAGATAGAGATAGGTAGGTAGGTAGATAGATAAATACAGATAGGTAGGTAGGTAGGTAGATAGATAGAGATAGGTAGGTAGGTAGATAGATAGATAGAGATAGGTAGGTATGTAGATTGATAGATATAGGTAGGTAGGTAGGTAGATTGATAGATACAGATAGGTAGGTAGGTAGGTAGATAGATACAGATAGGTAGGTAGGTAGATTGATAGATACAGATAGGTAGGTAGGTAGATAGATAGATACAGATAGGTAGGTAGGTAGATAGATAGATAGAGATAGGTAGGTAGGTAGATAGATAAATACAGATAGGTAGGTAGGTAGGTAGATAGATAGAGATAGGTAGGTAGGTAGATAGATAAATACAGATAGGTAGGTAGGTAGGTAGATAGATAGAGATAGGTAGGTAGGAAGATAGATAGATACAGATAGGTAGGTAGGTAGATAGATAAATACAGATAGGTAGTTAGGTAAATAGATATATAGAGATAGGTAGGTAGGTAGATTGATAGATACAGATAGGTAGGTAGGTAGATTGATAGATACAGATAGGTAGGTAGGTAGATTGATAGATACAGATAGGTAGGTAGGTAGGTAGATAGATACAGATAGGTAGGTAGGTAGGTAGATAGATACAGATAGGTAGGTAGGTAGATAGATAGAGATAGGTAGGTAGGTAGATAGATAAATACAGATAGGTAGGTAGGTAGGTAGATAGATAGAGATAGGTAGGTAGGTAGATAGATAAATACAGATAGGTAGGTAGGTAGGTAGATAGATAGAGATAGGTAGGTAGGTAGATAGATAGATAGAGATAGGTAGGTATGTAGATTGATAGATATAGGTAGGTAGGTAGGTAGATTGATAGATACAGATAGGTAGGTAGGTAGGTAGATAGATACAGATAGGTAGGTAGGTAGATTGATAGATACAGATAGGTAGGTAGGTAGATAGATAGATACAGATAGGTAGGTAGGTAGATAGATAGATAGAGATAGGTAGGTAGGTAGATAGATAAATACAGATAGGTAGGTAGGTAGGTAGATAGATAGAGATAGGTAGGTAGGTAGATAGATAAATACAGATAGGTAGGTAGGTAGGTAGATAGATAGAGATAGGTAGGTAGGAAGATAGATAGATACAGATAGGTAGGTAGGTAGATAGATAAATACAGATAGGTAGTTAGGTAAATAGATATATAGAGATAGGTAGGTAGGTAGATTGATAGATACAGATAGGTAGGTAGGTAGATTGATAGATACAGATAGGTAGGTAGGTAGATTGATAGATACAGATAGGTAGGTAGGTAGATAGATAGATACAGATAGGTAGGTAGATAGATAGATAGATAGATAGATAGATAGATAGATAGATAGATAGATAGATAGATAGATAGAGATAGGTAGGTAGGTAGATAGATAAATACAGATAGGTAGGAAGGTAGGTAGATAGATAGAGATAGGTAGGTAGGTAGATTGATAGATACAGATAGGTAGGTAGGTAGATTGATAGATACAGATAGGTAGGTAGGTAGATTGATAGATACAGATACGTTGGTAGGTAGATAGATACAGATAGGTAGGTAGGTAGATAGATAGATAGAGATAGGTATTTAGGTAGATAGATAAATACAGATAGGTAGGTAGGTAGGTAGATAGATAGAGATAGGTAGGTAGGTAGATAGATAGATAGAGATAGGTAGGTATGTAGATTGATAGATACAGATAGGTAGGTAGGTAGATTGATAGATACAGATAGGTAGGTAGGTAGGTAGATAGATACAGATAGGTAGGTAGGTAGATTGATAGATACAGATAGGTAGGTAGGTAGATAGATAGATACAGATAGGTAGGTAGGTAGATAGATAGATAGAGATAGGTAGGTAGGTAGATAGATAAATACAGATAGGTAGGTAGATAGATAGAGATAGGTAGGTAGGTAGATAGATAAATACAGATAGGTAGGTAGGTAGGTAGGTAGATACAGATAGGTAGGTAGGTAGATAGATAGATACAGATAGGTAGGTAGGTAGATAGATAAATACAGATAGGTAGGTAGGTAGATAGATAGATAGAGATAGGTAGGTAGGTAGATTGATAGATACAGATAGGTAGGTAGGTAGATTGATAGATACAGATAGGTAGGTAGGTAGATAGATAGATACAGATAGGTAGGTAGGTAGATAGATAGAGATAGGTAGGTAGGTAGATAGATAGATACAGATAGGTAGGTAGGTAGGTAGATAGATAGAGATAGGTAGGTAGGTAGATAGATAGATAGAGATAGGTAGGTATGTAGATTGATAGATACAGATAGGTAGGTAGGTAGATTTATAGATACAGATAGGTAGGTAGGTAGGTAGATAGATACAGATAGGTAGGTAGGTAGATTGATAGATACAGATAGGTAGGTATGTAGAAATATAGATACAGATAGGTAGGTAGGTAGATAGATAGATAGAGATAGGTAGGTAGGTAGATAGATAAATACAGATAGGTAGGTAGGTAGATAGATAGAGATAGGTAGGTAGATAGATAAATACAGATAGGTAGGTAGGTAGGTAGATAGATAGAGATAGGTAGGTAGGTAGATAGATAGATACAGATAGGTAGGTAGGTAGATAGATAAATACAGATAGGTAGGTAGGTAGATAGATAGATAGAGATAGTTAGGTAGGTAGATTGATAGATACAGATAGGTAGGTAGGTAGATTGATAGATACAGATAGGTAGATAGGTAGATTGATAGATACAGATAGGCAGGTAGGTAGATAGATAGATACAGATAGGTAGGTAGGTAGATAGATAGAGATAGGTAGGTAGGTAGATAGATAAATACAGATAGGTAGGTAGGTAGGTAGATAGATAGAGATAGGTAGGTAGGTAGATAGATAGAGATAGGTAGGTATGTAGATTGATAGATACAGATAGGTAGGTAGGTAGATTGAAAGATACAGATAGGTAGGTAGGTAGGTAGATAGATACAGATAGGTAGGTAGGTAGATTGGTAGATACAGATAGGTAGGTAGGTAGATAGATAGATAGAGATAGGTAGGTAGGTAGATAGATAGATAGAGATAGGTAGGTAGGTAGATAGATAAATACAGATAGGTAGGTAGGTAGGTAGATACAGATAGGTAGGTAGGTAGATAGATAGAGATAGGTAGGTAGGTAGATAGATAAATACAGATAGGTAGGTAGATAGGTAGATAGATAGAGATAGGTAGGTAGGTAGATAGATAGATAGAGATAGGTAGGTATGTAGATTGATAGATACAGATAGGTTGGTAGATAGATTGATAGATACAGATAGGTAGGTCGGTAGGTAGATAGATACAGATAGGTAGGTAGGTAGATTGATAGATACAGATAGGTAGGTAGGTAGATAGATAGATACAGATAGGTAGGTAGGTAGATAGATAGATAGAGATTGGTAGGTAGGTAGATAGATAAATACAGATAGGTAGGTAGGTAGGTAGGTAGATAGAGATAGGTAGGTAGGTAGATAGATAAATACAGATAGGTAGGTAGGTAGGTCGATAGATAGAGATTGGTAGGTAGGTAGGTAGATAGATAGATACAGATAGGTAGTTAGGTAGATAGATAAATACAGATAGGTAGATAGGTAGATAGATAGATAGAGATAGGTAGGTAGGTAGAATGATAGATACAGATAGGTAGGTAGGTAGATTGATAGATACAGATAGGTAGGTAGGTAGATTGATAGATACAGATAGGTAGGTAGGTAGATAGATAGATACAGATAGGTAGGTAGGTAGATAGATAGAGATAGGTAGGTAGGTAGATAGATAAATACAGATAGGTAGGTAGGTAGGTAGATAGATAGAGATAGGTAGGTAGGTAGATAGATAGATAGAGATAGGTAGGTATGTAGATTGATAGATACAGATAGGTAGGTAGGTAGGTAGATAGATACAGATAGGTAGGTAGGTAGATTGATAGATACAGATAGGTAGGTAGGTAGATAGATAGATACAGATAGGTAGGTAGGTAGATAGATAGATAGAGATAGGTAGGTAGGTAGATAGATAAATACAGATAGGTAGGTAGGTAGGTAGGTAGATAGAGATAGGTAGGTAGGTAGAGAGATAAATACAGATAGGTAGGTAGGTAGGTAGATAGATAGAGATAGGTAGGTAGGTAGATAGATAGATACAGATAGGTAGGTAGGTAGATAGATAGATAGAGATAGGTAGGTAGGTAGGTAGATAGATTGAGATAGGTAGGTAGGTAGATAGATAAATACAGATAGGTAGGTAGGTAGGTAGATAGATAGAGATAGGTAGGTAGGTAGATAGATAGATACAGATAGATAGGTAGGTAGATAGATAATTACAGATAGGTAGGTAGGTAGATTGATAGATAGAGATAGGTAGGTAGGTAGATTGATAGATACAGATAGGTAGGTAGGTAGATTGATAGATACAGATAGGTAGGTAGGTAGATAGATAGATACAGATAGGTAGGTAGATAGATAGATAGATAGATAGATAGATAGATAGATAGATAGATAGATAGATAGATAGATAGATAGATAGATAGATAGATAGATAGATATAGGTAGGTAGGTAGATAGATAAATACAGATAGGTAGGAAGGTAGGTAGATAGATAGAGATAGGTAGGTAGGTAGATAGATAGATAGAGATAGGTAGGTAGGTAGATAGATAAATACAGATAGGTAGGTAGTTAGGAAGATAGATAGAGAGAGGTAGGTAGGTAGATAGATAGATACAGATAGGTAGGTAGGTAGATAGATAAATACAGATAGGTAGGTAGGTAGATAGATAGATAGAGATAGGTAGGTAGGTAGGTAGATAGATAGAGATAGGTAGGTAGGTAGATAGATAAATACAGATAGGTAGGTAGGTAGGTAGATAGATAGAGATAGGTAGGTAGGTAGATAGATAGATACAGATAGATAGGTAGGTAGATAGATAAATACAGATAGGTAGGTAGGTAGATTGATAGATAGAGATAGGTAGGTAGGTAGATTGATAGATACAGATAGATAGGTAGGTAGATTGATAGATACAGATAGGTAGGTAGGTAGATTGATAGATACAGATAGGTAGGTAGGTAGATAGATAGATACAGATAGGTAGGTAGATAGATAGATAGATAGATAGATAGATAGATATAGGTAGGTAGGTAGATAGATAAATACAGATAGGTAGGAAGGTAGGTAGATAGATAGAGATAGGTAGGTAGGTAGTAAGATAGATAGAGATAGGTAGGTAGGTAGATAGATAAATACAGATAGGTAGGTAGGTAGGTAGATAGATACAGATAGGTAGGTAGGTAGATAGATAGAGATAGGTAGGTAGGTAGATAGATAAATACAGATAGGTAGGTAGGTAGGTAGATAGATAGAGATAGGTAGGTAGGTAGATAGATAGATAGAGATAGGTAGGTATGTAGATTGATAGATACAGATAGGTAGGTAGGTAGATTGATAGATACAGATAGGTAGGTAGGTAGGTAGATAGATACAGATAGGTAGGTAGGTAGATTGATAGATACAGATAGGTAGGTAGGTAGATAGATAGATATAGATAGGTAGGTAGGTAGATAGATAGATACAGATAGGTAGGTAGGTAGATAGATAGGTAGAGATAGGTAGGTAGGTAGATAGATAAATACAGATAGGTAGGTAGGTAGATAGATAGATACAGATAGGTAGGTAGGTAGATAGATAGAGATAGGTAGGTAGGTAGATAGATAAATACAGATAGGTAGGTAGGTAGGTAGGTAGATAGATAGAGATAGGTAGGTAGGTAGATAGATAGATAGAGATAGGTAGGTAGGTAGATAGATAGATAGAGATAGGTAGGTAGGTAGGTAGATAGATAGAGATAGGTAGGTAGGTAGATAGATAGATAGAGATAGGTAGGTATGTAGATTGATAGATACAGATAGGTAGGTAGGTAGATTGATAGATACAGATAGGTAGGTAGGTAGGTAGATAGATACAGATAGGTAGGTAGGTAGATTGATAGATACAGATAGGTAGGTAGGTAGATTGATAGATACAGATAGGTAGGTAGGTAGATAGATAGATACAGATAGGTAGGTAGGTAGGTAGATAAATACAGATAGGTAGGTAGGTAGATAGATATATACAGATAGGTAGGTAGGTAGATAGATAGAGATAGGTAGGTAGGTAGGTAGATAAATACAGATAGGTAAGTAGGTAGGTAGATAGATAGAGATAGGTAGGTAGGTAGATAGATAGAGATAGGTAGGTATGTAGATTGATAGATACAGATAGGTAGGTAGGGAGATTGATAGATACAGATAGGTAGGTAGGTAGGTAGATAGATACAGATAGGTAGGTAGGTAGATTGATAGATACAGATAGGTAGGTAGGTAGATAGATAGATACAGATAGGTAGGTAAGTAGATAGATAGAGATAGGTAGGTAGGTAGATAGATAGATAGAGATAGGTAGGTATGTAGATTGATAGATACAGATAGGTAGGTAGGTAGATTGATAGATACAGATAGGTAGGTAGGTAGGTAGATAGATACAGATAGGTAGGTAGGTAGATTGATAGATACAGATAGGTAGGTAGGTAGATTGATAGATACAGATAGGTAGGTAGGTAGATAGATAGATACAGATAGGTAGGTAGGTAGATAGATAAATACAGATAGGTAGGTAGGTAGATAGATATATACAGATAGGTAGGTAGGTAGATAGATAGAGATAGGTAGGTAGGTAGATAGATAAATACAGATAGGTAGGTAGGTAGGTAGATAGATAGAGATAGGTAGGTAGGTAGATAGATAGAGATAGGTAGGTATGTAGATTGATAGATACAGATAGGTAGGTAGGTAGATTGATAGATACAGATAGGTAGGTAGGTAGGTAGATAGATACAGATAGGTAGGTAGGTAGATTGATAGATACAGATAGGTAGGTAGGTAGATAGATAGATACAGATAGGTAGGTAAGTAGATAGATAGAGATAGGTAGGTAGGTAGATAGATAAATACAGATAGGTAGGTAGGTAGGTAGATAGATAGAGATAGGTAGGTAAGTAGATAGATAGATAGAGATAGGTAGGTATGTAGATTGATAGATACAGATAGGTAGGTAGGTAGATTGATAGATACAGATAGGTAGGTAGGTAGGTAGATAAATACAGATAGGTAGGTAGGTAGGTAGATAGATAGAGATAGGTAGGTAGGTAGATAGATAGAGATAGGTAGGTATGTAGATTGATAGATACAGATAGGTAGGTAGGTAGATTGATAGATACAGATAGGTAGGTAGGTAGGTAGGTAGATACAGATAGGTAGGTAGGTAGATTGATAGATACAGATAGGTAGGTAGGTAGATAGATAGATACAGATAGGTAGGTAGGTAGATAGATAGAGATAGGTAGGTAGGTAGATAGATAAATACAGATAGGTAGGTAGGTAGGTAGATAGATAGAGATAGGTAGGTAGGTAGATAGATAGATAGATAGAGATAGGTAGGTATGTAGATTGATAGATACAGATAGGTAGGTAGGTAGATTGATAGATACAGATAGGTAGGTAGGTAGGTAGATAGATACAGATAGGTAGGTAGGTAGATTGATAGATACAGATAGGTAGGTAGGTAGATAGATAGATACAGATAGGTAGGTAGGTAGATAGATAGAGAGAGGTAGGTAGGTAGATAGATAAATACAGATAGGTAGGTAGGTAGGTAGATAGATAGAGATAGGTAGGTAGGTAGATTGATAGATACAGATAGGTAGGTAGGTAGATTGATTGATACAGATAGGTAGGTAGGTAGGTAGATAGATACAGATAGGTAGGTAGGTAGATTGATAGATACAGATAGGTAGGTAGGTAGGTAGATAAATACAGATAGGTAGGTAGGTAGGTAGATAGATACAGATAGGTAGGTAGGTAGATAGATAGATACAGATAGGTAGGTAGGTAGATAGATAGAGATAGGTAGGTAGGTAGATAGATAAATACAGATAGGTAGGTAGGTAGGTAGATAGATAGAGATAGGTAGGTAGGTAGATAGATAAATACAGATAGGTAGGTAGGTAGGTAGATAGATAGAGATAGGTAGGTAGGTAGATAGATAGATAGAGATAGGTAGGTATGTAGATTGATAGATATAGATAGGTAGGTAGGTAGATTGATAGATACAGATAGGTAGGTAGGTAGGTAGATAGATACAGATAGGTAGGTAGGTAGATTGATAGATACAGATAGGTTGGTAGGTAGATTGATAGATACAGATAGGTAGGTAGGTAGATAGATAGATACAGATAGGTAGGTAGGTAGATAGATAGATAGATTGATAGATAGATAGATAGATAGATAGATAGATAGATAGATAGATAGATAGATAGATAGGTAGATAGATAAATACAGATAGGTAGGAAGGTAGGTAGATAGATAGAGATAGGTAGGTAGGTAGATAGATAGATAGAGATAGGTAGGTAGGTAGATTGATAGATACAGATAGGTAGGTAGGTAGATTGATAGATACAGATAGGTAGGTAGGTAGATAGATAGATACAGATAGGTAGGTAGGTAGATAGATAGATAGAGATAGGTAGGTAGGTAGATAGATAAATACAGATAGGTAGGTAGGTAGGTAGATAGATAGAGATAGGTAGGTAGGTAGATAGATAGATACAGATAGGTAGGTAGGTAGATAGATAAATATAGATAGGTAGGTAGGTAGATAGATAGATAGATAGATAGATAGATAGATAGATAGATAGATAGATAGATAGATAGATAGAGATAGGTAGGTAGGTAGATTCATAGATAGAGATAGGTAGGTAGGTAGATTGATAGATACAGATAGGTAGGTAGGTAGATTGATAGATACAGATAGGTAGGTAGGTAGATAGATAGATACAGATAGGTAGGTAGGTAGATAGATAGAGATAGGTAGGTAGGTAGATAGATAAATACAGATAGGTAGGTAGGTAGGTAGATAGATAGAGATAGGTAGGTAGGTAGGTAGATAGATAGAGATAGGTAGGTATGTAGATTGATAGATACAGATAGGTAGGTATATAGATTGATAGATACAGATAGGTAGGTAGGTAGATAGATAGATAGAGATAGGTAGGTAGGTAGATAGATAAATACAGATAGGTAGGTAGGTAGATAGATAGATAGATAGAGATAGGTAGGTAGGTAGATTGATAGATACAGATAGGTAGGTAGTTAGATTGATAGATACAGATAGGTAGGTAGGTAGATAGATAGATAGAGATAGGTAGGTAGGTAGATAGATAAATACAGATAGGTAGGTAGGTAGGTAGATAGATAGAGATAGGTAGGTAGGTAGATAGATAGATACAGATAGGTAGGTAGGTAGATAGATAAATACAGATAGGTAGGTAGGTAGATAGATAGATAGATAGAGATAGGTAGGTAGGTAGATTGATAGATACAGATAGGTAGGTAGGTAGATTGATAGATAAAGATAGGTAGGTAGGTAGATTGATAGATACAGATAGGTAGGTAGGTAGATAGATAGATACAGATAAGTAGGTAGGTAGATAGATAAATACAGATAGGTAGGTAGGTAGATAGATAGATAGAGATAGGTAGGTAGGTAGATTGATAGATACAGATAGGTAGGTAGGTAGATTGATAGATACAGATAGGTAGGTAGGTAGATAGATAGATACAGATAGGTAGGTAGGTAGATAGATAAATACAGATAGGTAGGTAGGTAGGTAGATAGATTGAGATAGGTAGGTAGATAGATAGATAGAGATAGGTAGGTATGTAGATTGATAGATACAGATAGGTAGGTATGTAGATTGATAGATACAGATAGGTAGGTAGGTAGATAGATAGATAGAGATAAGTAGGTAGGTAGATAGATAGACATAGGTAGGTAGGCAGATTGATAGATACAGATAGGTAGGTAGGTAGATAGATAGATAGAGATAGGTAGGTAGGTAGATAGATAGACATAGTTAGGTAGGTAGATTGATAGATACAGATAGGTAGGTAGGTAGATAGATAGATACAGATAGGTAGGTAGATAGATAGATAGATAGATAGATAGATAGATAGATAGAGATAGGTAGGTAGGTAGATAGATAAATACAGATAGGTAGGTAGGTAGGTAGATAGATAGAGATAGGTAGGTAGGTAGATAGATAGATACAGATAGGTAGGTAGGTAGATAGATAGAGATAGGTAGGTAGGTAGATAGATAAATACAGATAGGTAGGTAGGTAGGTAGATAGATAGAGATAGGTAGGTAGGTAGATAGATAGATAGAGATAGGTAGGTATGTAGATTGATAGATACAGATAGGTAGGTAGGTAGATTGATAGATACAGAAAGGTAGGTAGGTAGGTAGATAGATACAGATAGGTAGGTAGGTAGATTGATAGATACAGATAGGTAGGTAGGTAGATTGATAGATACAGATAGGTAGGTAGGTAGATAGATAGATACAGATAGGTAGGTAGGTAGATAGATAGAGATAGGTAGGTAGGTAGATAGATAAATACAGATAGGTAGGTAGGTAGGTAGATAGATAGAGATAGGTAGGTAGGTAGATAGATAGATAGAGATAGGTAGGTATGTAGATTGATAGATACATATAGGTAGGTAGGTAGATTGATAGATACAGATAGGTAGGTAGGTAGGTAGATAGATACAGATAGGTAGGTAGGTAGATTGATAGATACAGATAGGTAGGTAGGTAGATAGATAGATACAGATAGGTAGGTAGGTAGATAGATAGATAGAGATAGGTAGGTAGGTAGATAGATAAATACAGATAGGTAGGTAGGTAGGTAGATAGAGATAGGTAGGTAGGTAGATAGATAAATACAGATAGGTAGGTAGGTAGGTAGATAGATAGAGATAGGTAGGTAGGTAGATAGATAGATACAGAGAGGTAGGTAGGTAGATAGATAAATACAGATAGGTAGGTAGGTAGATAGATAGATAGAGATAGGTAGGTAGGTAGATTGATAGATACAGATAGGTAGGTAGGTAGATTGATAGATACAGATAGGTAGGTAGGTAGATAGATAGATAGAGATAGGTAGGTAGGTAGATAGATAAATACAGATAGGTAGGTAGGTAGGTAGGTAGATAGAGATAGGTAGGTAGGTAGATAGATAAATACAGATAGGTAGGTAGGTAGGTAGATAGATAGAGATAGGTAGGTAGGTAGATAGATAGATACAGATAGGTAGGTAGGTAGATAGATAAATACAGATAGGTAGGTAGGTAGATAGATAGATAGAGATAGGTAGGTAGGTAGTTTGATAGATACAGATAGGTAGGTAGGTAGATTGATAGATACAGATAGGTAGGTAGGTAGATTGATAGATACAGATAGGTAGGTAGGTAGATAGATACAGATAGGTAGGTAGGTAGATAGATAGAGATAGGTAGGTAGGTAGATAGATAAATACAGATAGGTAGGTAGATAGGTAGATAGATAGAGATAGGTAGGTAGGTAGATAGATAGATAGAGATAGGTAGGTATGTAGATTGATAGATACAGATAGGTTGGTAGGTAGATTGATAGATACAGATAGGTAGGTCGGTAGGTAGATAGATACAGATAGGTAGGTAGGTAGATTGATAGATACAGATAGGTAGGTAGGTAGATAGATAGATACAGATAGGTAGGTAGGTAGATAGATAGATAGAGATTGGTAGGTAGGTAGATAGATAAATACAGATAGGTAGGTAGGTAGGTAGGTAGATAGAGATAGGTAGGTAGGTAGATAGATAAATACAGATAGGTAGGTAGGTAGGTCGATAGATAGAGATAGGTAGGTAGGTAGGTAGATAGATAGATACAGATAGGTAGGTAGGTAGATAGATAAATACAGATAGGTAGATAGGTAGATAGATAGATAGAGATAGGTAGGTAGGTAGAATGATAGATACAGATAGGTAGGTAGGTAGATTGATAGATACAGATAGGTAGGTAGGTAGATTGATAGATACAGATAGGTAGGTAGGTAGATAGATAGATACAGATAGGTAGGTAGGTAGATAGATACAGATAGGTAGGTAGGTAGATAGATAAATACAGATAGGTAGGTAGGTAGGTAGATAGATAGAGATAGGTAGGTAGGTAGATAGATAGATAGAGATAGGTAGGTATGTAGATTGATAGATACAGATAGGTAGGTAGGTAGGTAGATAGATACAGATAGGTAGGTAGGTAGATTGATAGATACAGATAGGTAGGTAGGTAGATAGATAGATACAGATAGGTAGGTAGGTAGATAGATAGATAGAGATAGGTAGGTAGGTAGATAGATAAATACAGATAGGTAGGTAGGTAGGTAGGTAGATAGAGATAGGTAGGTAGGTAGGTAGATAGATAGATACAGATAGGTAGGTAGGTAGATAGATAGATAGATAGAGATAGGTAGGTAGGTAGGTAGATAGATAGAGATAGGTAGGTAGGTAGATAGATAAATACAGATAGGTAGGTAGGTAGGTAGATAGATAGAGATAGGTAGGTAGGTAGATAGATAGATACAGATAGATAGGTAGGTAGATAGATAATTACAGATAGGTAGGTAGGTAGATTGATAGATAGAGATAGGTAGGTAGGTAGATTGATAGATACAGATAGGTAGGTAGGTAGATTGATAGATACAGATAGGTAGGTAGGTAGATAGATAGATAGAGATAGGTAGGTAGATAGATAGATAGATAGATAGATAGATAGATAGATAGATAGATAGATAGATAGATAGATAGATATAGGTAGGTAGGTAGATAGATAAATACAGATAGGTAGGAAGGTAGGTAGATAGATAGAGATAGGTAGGTAGGTAGATAGATAGATAGAGATAGGTAGGTAGGTAGATAGATAGATAGAGATAGGTAGGTAGGTAGGTAGATAGATAGAGATAGGTAGGTAGGTAGATAGATAAATACAGATAGGTAGGTAGGTAGGTAGATAGATAGAGATAGGTAGGTAGGTAGATAGATAGATACAGATAGATACGTAGGTAGATAGATAAATACAGATAGGTAGGTAGGTAGATTGATAGATAGAGATAGGTAGGTAGGTAGATTGATAGATACAGATAGATAGGTAGGTAGATTGATAGATACAGATAGGTAGGTAGGTAGATTGATAGATACAGATAGGTAGGTAGGTAGATAGATAGATACAGATAGGTAGGTAGGTAGATAGATAGATAGATAGATAGATAGATAGATAGATAGATAGATAGATAGATAGATAGATAGATAGATAGATAGATAGATATAGGTAGGTAGGTAGATAGATAAATACAGATAGGTAGGAAAATAGGTAGATAGATAGAGATAGGTAGGTAGGTAGATAGATAGATAGAGATAGGTAGGTAGGTAGATAGATAAATACAGATAGGTAGGTAGGTAGGTAGATAGATACAGATAGGTAGGTAGGTAGATAGATAGAGATAGGTAGGTAGGTAGATAGATAAATACAGATAGGTAGGTAGGTAGGTAGATAGATAGAGATAGGTAGGTAGGTAGATAGATAGATAGAGATAGGTAGGTATGTAGATTGATAGATACAGATAGGTAGGTAGGTAGATTGATAGATACAGATAGGTAGGTAGGTAGGTAGATAGATACAGATAGGTAGGTAGGTAGATTGATAGATACAGATAGGTAGGTAGGTAGATAGATAGATACAGATAGGTAGGTAGGTAGATAGATAGATACAGATAGGTAGGTAGGTAGATAGATAGGTAGAGATAGGTAGGTAGGTAGATAGATAAATACAGATAGGTAGGTAGGTAGATAGATAGATACAGATAGGTAGGTAGGTAGATAGATAGAGATAGGTAGGTAGGTAGATAGATAAATACAGATAGGTAGGTAGGTAGGTAGATAGATAGAGATAGGTAGGTAGGTAGATAGATAGATAGAGATAGGTAGGTAGGTAGATAGATAGATAGAGATAGGTAGGTAGGTAGGTAGATAGATAGAGATAGGTAGGTAGGTAGATAGATAGATAGAGATAGGTAGGTATGTAGATTGATAGATACAGATAGGTAGGTAGGTAGATTGATAGATACAGATAGGTAGGTAGGTAGGTAGATAGATACAGATAGGTAGGTAGGTAGATTGATAGATACAGATAGGTAGGTAGGTAGATTGATAGATACAGATATGTAGGTAGGTAGATAGATACAGATAGGTAGGTAGGTAGATAGATAAATACAGATAGGTAGGTAGGTAGATAGATATATACAGATAGGTAGGTAGGTAGATAGATAGAGATAGGTAGGTAGGTAGATAGATAAATACAGATAGGTAAGTAGGTAGGTAGATAGAGATAGGTAGGTAGGTAGATAGATAGAGATAGGTAGGTATGTAGATTGATAGATACAGATAGGTAGGTAGGGAGATTGATAGATACAGATAGGTAGGTAGGTAGGTAGATAGATACAGATAGGTAGGTAGGTAGATTGATAGATACAGATAGGTAGGTAGGTAGATAGATAGATACAGATAGGTAGGTAAGTAGATAAATAGAGATAGGTAGGTAGGTAGATAGATAGATAGAGATAGGTAGGTATGTAGATTGATAGATACAGATAGGTAGGTAGGTAGATTGATAGATACAGATAGGTAGGTAGGTAGGTAGATAGATAAAGATAGGTAGGTAGATAGATTGATAGATACAGATAGGTAGGTAGGTAGATTGATAGATACAGATAGGTAGGTAGGTAGATAGATAGATACAGATAGGTAGGTAGGTAGATAGATAAATACAGATAGGTAGGTAGGTAGATAGATATATACAGATAGGTAGGTAGGTAGATAGATAGAGATAGGTAGGTAGGTAGATAGATAAATACAGATAGGTAGGTAGGTAGGTAGATAGATAGAGATAGGTAGGTAGGTAGATAGATAGAGATAGGTAGGTATGTAGATTGATAGATACAGATAGGTAGGTAGGTAGATTGATAGATACAGATAGGTAGGTAGGTAGGTAGATAGATACAGATAGGTAGGTAGGTAGATTGATAGATACAGATAGGTAGGTAGGTAGATAGATAGATACAGATAGGTAGGTAAGTAGATAGATAGAGATAGGTAGGTAGGTAGATAGATAAATACAGATAGGTAGGTAGGTAGGTAGATAGATAGAGATAGGTAGGTAAGTAGATAGATAGATAGAGATAGGTAGGTATGTAGATTGATAGATACAGATAGGTAGGTAGGTAGATTGATAGATACAGATAGGGAGGTAGGTAGGTAGGTAGATAGATACAGATAGGTAGGTAGGTAGATTGATAGATACAGATAGGTAGGTAGGTAGATAGATAAATACAGATAGGTAGGTAGGTAGGTAGATAGATAGAGATAGGTAGGTAGGTAGATAGATAGAGATAGGTAGGTATGTAGATTGATAGATACAGATAGGTAGGTAGGTAGATTGATAGATACAGATAGGTAGGTAGGTAGGTAGATAGATACAGATAGGTAGGTAAGTAGATTGATAGATACAGATAGGTAGGTAGGTAGATAGATAGATACAGATAGGTAGGTAGGTAGATAGATAGAGATAGGTAGGTAGGTAGATAGATAAATACAGATAGGTAGGTAGGTAGGTAGATAGATAGAGATAGGTAGGTAGGTAGGTAGATAGATAGATAGATAGAGATAGGTAGGTATGTAGATTGATAGATACAGATAGGTAGGTAGGTAGATTGATAGATACAGATAGGTAGGTAGGTAGGTAGATAGATACAGATAGGTAGGTAGGTAGATTGATAGATACAGATAGGTAGGTAGGTAGATAGATAGATACAGATAGGTAGGTAGGTAGATAGATAGAGAGAGGTAGGTAGGTAGATAGATAAATACAGATAGGTAGGTAGGTAGGTAGATAGATAGAGATAGGTAGGTAGGTAGATTGATAGATACAGATAGGTAGGTAGGTAGATTGATAGATACAGATAGGTAGGTAGGTAGGTAGATAGATACAGATAGGTAGGTAGGTAGATTGATAGATACAGATAGGTAGGTAGGTAGGTAGATAAATACAGATAGGTAGGTAGGTAGGTAGATAGATACAGATAGGTAGGTAGGTAGATAGATAGATACAGATAGGTAGGTAGGTAGATAGATAGAGATAGGTAGGTAGGTAGATAGATAAATACAGATAGGTAGGTAGGTAGGTAGATAGATAGAGATAGGTAGGTAGGTAGATAGATAAATACAGATAGGTAGGTAGGTAGGTAGATAGATAGAGATAGGTAGGTAGGTAGATAGATAGATAGAGATAGGTAGGTATGTAGATTGATAGATATAGATAGGTAGGTAGGTAGATTGATAGATACAGATAGGTAGGTAGGTAGGTAGGTAGATACAGATAGGTAGGTAGGTAGATTGATAGATACAGATAGGTTGGTAGGTAGATTGATAGATACAGATAGCTAGGTAGGTAGATAGATAGATACAGATAGGTAGGTAGATAGATAGATAGATAGATAGATAGATAGATAGATAGATAGATAGATAGATAGATAGGTAGATAGATAAATACAGATAGGTAGGAAGGTAGGTAGATAGATAGAGATAGGTAGGTAGGTAGATAGATAGATAGAGATAGGTAGGTAGGTAGATTGATAGATACAGATAGGTAGGTAGGTAGATTGATAGATACAGATAGGTAGGTAGGTAGATAGATAGATACAGATAGGTAGGTAGGTAGATAGATAGAGATAGGTAGGTAGGTAGATAGATAAATACAGATAGGTAGGTAGATAGATAGATAGATAGATAGATAGATAGATAGATAGATAGATAGATAGATAGATAGATAGAGATAGATAGATAGATAGATAGAGATAGGTAGGTAGGTAGGTAGATTCATAGATAGAGATAGGTAGGTAGGTAGATTGATAGATACAGATAGGTAGGTAGGTAGATTGATAGATACAGATAGGTAGGTAGGTAGATAGATAGATACAGATAGGTAGGTAGGTAGATAGATAGAGATAGGTAGGTAGGTAGATAGATAAATACAGATAGGTAGGTAGGTAGGTAGATAGATAGAGATAGGTAGGTAGGTAGGTAGATAGATAGAGATAGGTAGGTATGTAGATTGATAGATACAGATAGGTAGGTATGTAGATTGATAGATACAGATAGGTAGGTAGGTAGATAGATAGATAGAGATAGGTAGGTAGGTAGATAGATAGACATAGGTAGGTAGGTAGATTGATAGATACAGATAGGTAGTTAGGTAGATAGATAGATAGAGAAAGGTAGGTAGGTAGATAGATAGACATAGGTAGGTAGGTAGATTGATAGATACAGATAGGTAGGTAGATAGATTGATAGATACAGATAGGTAGGTAGGTAGATAGATAGATACAGATAGGTAGGTAGGTAGATAGATAAATACAGATAGGTAGGTAGGTAGATAGATATATACAGATAGGTAGGTAGGTAGATAGATAGAGATAGGTAGGTAGGTAGATAGATAAATACAGATAGGTAGGTAGGTAGGTAGATAGATAGAGATAGGTAGGTAGGTAGATAGATAGAGATAGGTAGGTATGTAGATTGATAGATACAGATAGGTAGGTAGGTAGATTGATAGATACAGATAGGTAGGTAGGTAGGTAGATAGATACAGATAGGTAGGTAGGTAGATTGATAGATACAGATAGGTAGGTAGGTAGATAGATAGATACAGATAGGTAGGTAAGTAGATAGATAGAGATAGGTAGGTAGGTAGATAGATAAATACAGATAGGTAGGTAGGTAGGTAGATAGATAGAGATAGGTAGGTAAGTAGATAGATAGATAGAGATAGGTAGGTATGTAGATTGATAGATACAGATAGGTAGGTAGGTAGATTGATAGATACAGATAGGTAGGTAGGTAGGTAGGTAGATAGATACAGATAGGTAGGTAGGTAGATTGATAGATACAGATAGGTAGGTAGGTAGATAGATAAATACAGATAGGTAGGTAGGTAGGTAGATAGATAGAGATAGGTAGGTAGGTAGATAGATAGAGATAGGTAGGTATGTAGATTGATAGATACAGATAGGTAGGTAGGTAGATTGATAGATACAGATAGGTAGGTAGGTAGGTAGATAGATACAGATAGGTAGGTAGGTAGATTGATAGATACAGATAGGTAGGTAGGTAGATAGATAGATACAGATAGGTAGGTAGGTAGATAGATAGAGATAGGTAGGTAGGTAGATAGATAAATACAGATAGGTAGGTAGGTAGGTAGATAGATAGAGATAGGTAGGTAGGTAGATAGATAGATAGATAGAGATAGGTAGGTATGTAGATTGATAGATAAAGATAGGTAGGTAGGTAGATTGATAGATACAGATAGGTAGGTAGGTAGGTAGATAGATACAGATAGGTAGGTAGGTAGATTGATAGATACAGATAGGTAGGTAGGTAGATAAATAGATACAGATAGGTAGGTAGGTAGATAGATAGAGAGAGGTAGGTAGGTAGATAGATAAATACAGATAGGTAGGTAGGTAGGTAGATAGATAGAGATAGGTAGGTAGGTAGATTGATAGATACAGATAGGTAGGTAGGTAGATTGATAGATACAGATAGGTAGGTAGGTAGGTAGATAGATACAGATAGGTAGGTAGGTAGATTGATAGATACAGATAGGTAGGTAGGTAGGTAGATAAATACAGATAGGTAGGTAGGTAGGTAGATAGATACAGATAGGTAGGTAGGTAGATAGATAGATACAGATAGGTAGGTAGGTAGATAGATAGAGATAGGTAGGTAGGTAGATAGATAAATACAGATAGGTAGGTAGGTAGGTAGATAGATAGAGATAGGTAGGTAGGTAGATAGATAAATACAGATAGGTAGGTAGGTAGGTAGATAGATAGAGATAGGTAGGTAGGTAGATAGATAGATAGAGATAGGTAGGTATGTAGATTGATAGATATAGATAGGTAGGTAGGTAGATTGATAGATACAGATAGGTAGGTATGTAGATTGATAGATATAGATAGGTAGGTAGGTAGATTGATAGATACAGATAGGTAGGTAGGTAGGTAGATAGATACAGATAGGTAGGTAGGTAGATTGATAGATACAGATAGGTTGGTAGGTAGATTGATAGATACAGATAGGTAGGTAGGTAGATAGATAGATAGATACAGATAGGTAGGTAGATAGATAGATAGATAGATAGATAGATAGATAGATAGATAGATATGTAGATAGATAAATACAGATAGGTAGGAAGGTAGGTAGATAGATAGAGATAGGTAGGTAGGTAGATAGATAGATAGAGATAGGTAGGTAGGTAGATTGATAGATACAGATAGGTAGGTAGGTAGATGGATAGATACAGATAGGTAGGTAGGTAGATAGATAGATACAGATAGGTAGGTAGGTAGATAGATAGATAGAGATAGGTAGGTAGGTAGATAGATAAATACAGATAGGTAGGTAGGTAGGTAGATAGATAGAGATAGGTAGGTAGGTAGATAGATAGATACAGATAGGTTGGTAGGTAGATTGATAGATACAGATAGGTAGGTAGGTAGATAGATAGATAGATACAGATAGGTAGGTAGATAGATAGATAGATAGATAGATAGATAGATAGATAGATAGATAGATAGATAGATAGATAGATAGAGATAGGTAGGTAGGTAGATTCATAGATAGAGATAGGTAGGTAGGTAGATTGATAGATACAGATAGGTAGGTAGGTAGATTGATAGATACAGATAGGTAGGTAGGTAGATAGATAGATACAGATAGGTAGGTAGGTAGATAGATAGAGATAGGTAGGTAGGTAGATAGATAAATACAGATAGGTAGGTAGGTAGGTAGATAGATAGAGATAGGTAGGTAGGTAGGTAGATAGATAGAGATAGGTAGGTATGTAGATTGATAGATACAGATAGGTAGGTATGTAGATTGATAGATAGAGATAGGTAGGTAGGTAGATAGATAGATAGAGATAGGTAGGTAGGTAGATAGATAGACATAGGTAGGTAGGTAGATTGATAGATACAGATAGGTAGTTAGGTAGATAGATAGATAGAGAAAGGTAGGTAGGTAGATAGATAGACATAGGTAGGTAGGTAGATTGATAGATACAGATAGGTAGGTAGGTAGATAGATAGATACAGATAGGTAGGTAGGTAGATAGATAGAGATAGGTAGGTAGGTAGATAGATAAATACAGATAGGTAGGTAGGTAGGTAGGTAGATAGAGATAGGTAGGTAGGTAGATAGATAGATAGAGATAGGTAGGTATGTAGATTGATAGATACAGATAGGTAGGTAGGTATATTGATAGATACAGATAGGTAGGTAGGTAGGTAGGTAGATAGATACAGATAGGTAGGTAGATAGATTGATAGATACAGATAGGTAGGTAGGTAGATAGATAGATACAGATAGGTAGGTAGGTAGATAGATAGATAGAGATAGGTAGGTAGGTAGATAGATAAATAGAGATAGGTAGGTAGGTAGGTAGATAGATAGAGATAGGTAGGTAGGTAGATAGATAAATACAGATAGGTAGGTAGGTAGGTAGATAGATAGAGATAGGTAGGTAGGTAGATAGATAGATTGAGATAGGTAGGTATGTAGATTGATAGATACAGATAGGTAGGTAGGTAGATTGATAGATACAGATAGGTAGGTCGGTAGGTAGATAGATACAGATAGGTAGGTAGGTAGATTGATAGATACAGATAGGTAGGTAGGTAGATAGATAGATAGAGATAGGTAGGTAGGTAGATAGATAAATACAGATAGGTAGGTAGGTAGATAGATAGAGATAGGTAGGTAGGTAGATAGATAAATACAGATAGGTAGGTAGGTAGGTAGATAGATAGAGATAGGTAGGTAGGTAGATAGATAAATACAGATAGGTAGGTAGGTAGGTAGATAGATAGAGATAGGTAGTTAGGTAGATAGATAAATACAGATAGGTAGGTAGGTAGGTAGGTAGATAGATAGAGATAGGTAGGTAGGTAGATAGATAGATACAGATAGGTAGGTAGGTAGATAGATAAATACAGATAGATAGGTAGGTAGATAGATAGATAGAGATAGGTAGGTAGGTAGATTGATAGATACAGATAGGTAGGTAGGTAGATTGATAGATACAGATAGGTAGGTAGGTAGATTGATAGATACAGATAGGTTGGTAGGTAGATAGATACAGATAGGTAGGTAGGTAGATAGATAGAGATAGGTAGGTAGGTAGATAGATAAATACAGATAGGTAGGTAGGTAGGTAGATAGATAGAGATAGGTAGGTAGGTAGATAGATAGATAGAGATAGGTAGGTATGTAGATTGATAGATACAGATAGGTAGGTAGGTAGATTGATAGATACAGATAGGTAGGTAGGTAGGTAGATAGATACAGATAGGTAGGTAGGTAGATTGATAGATACAGATAGGTAGGTAGGTAGATAGATAGATACAGATAGGTAGGTAGGTAGATAGATAGATAGAGATAGGTCGGTAGGTAGATAGATAAATACAGATAGGTAGGTAGATAGATAGATATAGGTAGGTAGGTAGATAGATAGACATAGGTAGGTAGGTAGATTGATAGATACAGATAGGTAGTTAGGTAGATAGATAGATAGAGAAAGGTAGGTAGGTAGATAGATAGACATAGGTAGGTAGGTAGATTGATAGATACAGATAGGTAGGTAGGTAGATAGATAGATACAGATAGGTAGGTAGGTAGATAGATAGAGATAGGTAGGTAGGTAGATAGATAAATACAGATAGGTAGGTAGGTAGGTAGGTAGATAGAGATAGGTAGGTAGGTAGATAGATAGATAGAGATAGGTAGGTATGTAGATTGATAGATACAGATAGGTAGGTAGGTATATTGATAGATACAGATAGGTAGGTAGGTAGGTAGGTAGATAGATACAGATAGGTAGGTAGATAGATTGATAGATACAGATAGGTAGGTAGGTAGATAGATAGATACAGATAGGTAGGTAGGTAGATAGATAGATAGAGATAGGTAGGTAGGTAGATAGATAAATAGAGATAGGTAGGTAGGTAGGTAGATAGATAGAGATAGGTAGGTAGGTAGATAGATAAATACAGATAGGTAGGTAGGTAGGTAGATAGATAGAGATAGGTAGGTAGGTAGATAGATAGATTGAGATAGGTAGGTATGTAGATTGATAGATACAGATAGGTAGGTAGGTAGATTGATAGATACAGATAGGTAGGTCGGTAGGTAGATAGATACAGATAGGTAGGTAGGTAGATTGATAGATACAGATAGGTAGGTAGGTAGATAGATAGATAGAGATAGGTAGGTAGGTAGATAGATAAATACAGATAGGTAGGTAGGTAGATAGATAGAGATAGGTAGGTAGGTAGATAGATAAATACAGATAGGTAGGTAGGTAGGTAGATAGATAGAGATAGGTAGGTAGGTAGATAGATAAATACAGATAGGTAGGTAGGTAGGTAGATAGATAGAGATAGGTAGTTAGGTAGATAGATAAATACAGATAGGTAGGTAGGTAGGTAGGTAGATAGATAGAGATAGGTAGGTAGGTAGATAGATAGATACAGATAGGTAGGTAGGTAGATAGATAAATACAGATAGATAGGTAGGTAGATAGATAGATAGAGATAGGTAGGTAGGTAGATTGATAGATACAGATAGGTAGGTAGGTAGATTGATAGATACAGATAGGTAGGTAGGTAGATTGATAGATACAGATAGGTTGGTAGGTAGATAGATACAGATAGGTAGGTAGGTAGATAGATAGAGATAGGTAGGTAGGTAGATAGATAAATACAGATAGGTAGGTAGGTAGGTAGATAGATAGAGATAGGTAGGTAGGTAGATAGATAGATAGAGATAGGTAGGTATGTAGATTGATAGATACAGATAGGTAGGTAGGTAGATTGATAGATACAGATAGGTAGGTAGGTAGGTAGATAGATACAGATAGGTAGGTAGGTAGATTGATAGATACAGATAGGTAGGTAGGTAGATAGATAGATACAGATAGGTAGGTAGGTAGATAGATAGATAGAGATAGGTCGGTAGGTAGATAGATAAATACAGATAGGTAGGTAGATAGATAGATATAGGTAGGTAGGTAGATAGATAAATACAGATAGGTAGGTAGGTAGGTAGATAGATACAGATAGGTAGGTAGGTAGATTGATAGATACAGATAGGTAGGTAGGTAGATAGATAAATACAGATAGGTAGGTAGGTAGGTATATAGATAGAGATAGGTAGGTAGGTAGATAGATAGAGATAGGTAGGTATGTAGATTGATAGATACAGATAGGTAGGTAGGTAGATTGATAGATACAGATAGGTAGGTAGGTAGGTAGATAGATACAGATAGGTAGGTAGGTAGATTGATAGATACAGATAGGTAGGTAGGAAGATAGATAGATACAGATAGGTAGGTAGGTAGATAGATAGAGATAGGTAGGTAGGTAGATAGATAAATACAGATAGGTAGGTAGGTAAGTAGATAGATAGAGATAGGTAGGTAGATAGATAGATAGATAGAGATAGGAAAGTATGTAGATTGATAGATACAGATAGGAAGGTAGGTAGATTGATAGATACAGATAGGTAGGTAGGTAGGTAGATAGATACAGATAGGTAGGTAGGTAGATTGATAGATACAGATAGGTAGGTAGGTAGATAGATAAATACAGATAGGTAGGTAGGTAGATTGATAGATACAGATAGGTAGGTAGGTAGATAGATAAATACAGATAGGTAGGTAGGTAGGTAGATAGATAGAGATAGGTAGGTAGGTAGATAGATAGATACAGATAGGTAGGTAGGTAGATAGATAGAGAGTGGTAGGTAGGTAGATAGATAAATACAGATAGGTAGGTAGGTAGGTAGATAGATAGAGATAGGTAGGTAGGTAGATATATAAATACAGATAGGTAGGTAGGTAGATTGATAGATACAGATAGGTAGGTAGGTAGATTGATAGATACAGATAGGTAGGTAGGTAGGTAGATAGATACAGATAGGTAGGTAGGTAGATTGATAGATACAGATAGGTAGGTAGGTAGATTGATAGATACAGATAGGTAGGTAGGTAGATAGATAGATACAGATAGGTAGGTAGATAGATAGATAGATAGATAGATAGATAGATAGATAGATAGATAGATAGAGATAGGTAGGTAGGTAGATAGATAAATACAGATAGGTAGGAAGGTAGGTAGATAGATAGAGATAGGTAGGTAGGTAGATTGATAGATACAGAAAGGTAGGTAGGTAGATTGATAGATACAGATAGGTAGGTAGGTAGATTGATAGATACAGATAGGTTGGTAGGTAGATAGATACAGATAGGTAGGTAGGTAGATAGATAGATAGAGATAGGTAGGTAGGTAGATAGATAAATACAGATAGGTAGGTAGGTAGATTGATAGATACAGATAGGTAGGTAGGTAGGTAGATAGATACAGATAGGTAGGTAGGTAGATTGATAGATACAGATAGGTAGGTAGGTAGATTGATAGATACAGATAGGTAGGTAGGTAGATAGATAGGTACAGATAGGTAGGTAGGTAGATAGATAGATAGAGATAGGTAGGTAGGTAGATAGATAAATACAGATAGGTAGGTAGATAGATAGAGATAGGTAGGTAGATAGATAAATACAGATAGGTAGGAAGGTAGGTAGATAGATAGAAAAAGGTAGGTAGGTAGATAGATAGATAGAGATAGGTAGGTAGGTAGATTGATAGATACAGATAGGTAGGTAGGTAGATAGATAGATACAGATAGGTAGGTAGGTAGATAGATAAATACAGATAGGTAGGTAGGTAGATAGATAGATAGAGATAGGTAGGTGGGTAGATTGATAGATACAGATAGGTAGGTAGGTAGATAGATAGATACAGATAGGTAGGTAGGTAGGTAGATAGATAGAGATAGGTAGGTAGGTAGATAGATAGAGATAGGTAGGTATGTAGATTGATAGATACAGATAGGTAGGTAGGTAGATTGATAGATACAGATAGGTAGGTAGGTAGGTAGATAGATACAGATAGGTAGGTAGGTAGATTGATAGATACAGATAGGTAGGTAGGTAGAAATATAGATACAGATAGGTAGGTAGGTAGATAGATAGATAGAGATAGGTAGGTAGGTAGATAGATAAATACAGATAGGTAGGTAGGTAGGTAGATAGATAGAGATAGGTAGGTAGATAGATAAATACAGATAGGTAGGTAGGTAGGTAGATAGATAGAGATAGGTAGGTAGGTAGATAGATAGATACAGATAGGTAGGTAGGTAGATAGATAAATACAGATAGGTAGGTAGGTAGATAGATAGATAGAGATAGTTAGGTAGGTAGATTGATAGATACAGATAGGTAGGTAGGTAGATTGATAGATACAGATAGGTAGATAGGTAGATTGATAGATACAGATAGGCAGGCAGGTAGATAGATAGATACAGATAGGTAGGTAGGTAGATAGATAGATACAGATAGGTAGGTAGATAGATAGATAGATAGATAGATAGATAGATAGATAGATAGATAGATAGATAGATAGATAGAGATAGGTAGGTAGGTAGATTTATAAATACAGATAGGTAGGAAGGTAGGTAGATAGATAGAGATAGGTAGGTAGGTAGATTGATAGATACAGATAGGTAGGTAGGTAGATTGATAGATACAGATAGGTAGGTAGGTAGATTGATAGATACAGATAGGTTGGTAGGTAGATAGATACAGATAGGTAGGTAGGTAGATAGATAGATAGAGATAGGTAGGTAGGTAGATAGATAAATACAGATAGGTAGGTAGGTAGGTAGATAGATAGAGATAGGTAGGTAGGTAGATAGATAGATAGAGATAGGTAGGTATGTAGATTGATAGATACAGATAGGTAGGTAGGTAGATTGATAGATACAGATAGGTAGGTAGGTAGGTAGATAGATACAGATAGGTAGGTAGGTAGATTGATAGATACAGATAGGTAGGTAGGTAGATAGATAGGTACAGATAGGTAGGTAGGTAGATAGATAGATAGAGATAGGTAGGTAGGTAGATAGATAAATACAGATAGGTAGGTAGATAGATAGAGATAGGTAGGTAGGTAGATAGATAAATACAGATAGGTAGGTATGTAGGTAGATAGATACAGATAGGTAGGTAGGTAGATAGATAGATACAGATAGGTAGGTAGGTAGATAGATAAATACAGATAGGTAGGTAGGTAGATAGATAGATAGAGATAGGTAGGTAGGTAGATTGATAGATACAGATAGGTAGGTAGGTAGATTGATAGATACAGATAGGTAGGTAGGTAGATAGATAGATACAGATAGGTAGGTAGGTAGATAGATAGAGATAGGTAGGTAGGTAGATAGATAGATACAGATAGGTAGGTAGGTAGGTAGATAGATAGAGATAGGTAGGTAGGTAGATAGATAGATAGAGATAGGTAGGTATGTAGATTGATAGATACAGATAGGTAGGTAGGTAGATTGATAGATACAGATAGGTAGGTAGGTAGGTAGATAGATACAGATAGGTAGGTAGGTAGATAGATAGATACAGATAGGTAGGTAGGTAGAAAGATAGATACAGATAGGTAGGTAGGTAGATAGATAGATAGAGATAGGTAGGTAGGTAGATAGATAGATACAGATAGGTAGGTAGGTAGATAGATAGATACAGATAGGTAGGTAGGTAGAAAGATAGATACAGATAGGTAGGTAGGTAGGTAGATAGATAGAGATAGGTAGGTAGATAGATAAATACAGATAGGTAGGAAGGTAGGTAGATAGATAGAAATAGGTAGGTAGGTAGATAGATAGATAGAGATAGGTAGGTAGGTAGATTGATAGATACAGATAGGTAGGTAGGTAGATAGATAGATACAGATAGGTAGGTAGGTAGATAGATAAATACAGATAGGTAGGTAGGTAGATAGATAGATACAGATAGGTAGGTAGGTAGGTAGATAGATAGAGATAGGTAGGTAGGTAGATTGATAGATACAGATAGGTAGGTAGGTAGATAGATAGATACAGATAGGTAGGTAGGTAGATAGATAGATAGAGATAGGTAGGTAGGTAGATTGATAGATACAGATAGGTAGGTAGGTAGATAGATAGATACAGATAGGTAGGTAGGTAGGTAGATAGATAGAGATAGGTAGGTAGGTAGATAGATAGATAGAGATAGGTAGGTATGTAGATTGATAGATACAGATAGGTAGGTAGGTAGATTGATAGATACAGATAGGTAGGTAGGTAGGTAGATAGATACAGATAGGTAGGTAGGTAGATTGATAGATACAGATAGGTAGGTAGGTAGAAATATAGATACAGATAGGTAGGTAGGTAGATAGATAGATAGAGATAGGTAGGTAGGTAGATAGATAAATACAGATAGGTAGGTAGGTAGGTAGATAGATAGAGATAGGTAGGTAGATAGATAAATACAGATAGGTAGGTAGGTAGGTAGATAGATAGAGATAGGTAGGTAGGTAGATAGATAGATACAGATAGGTAGGTAGGTAGATAGATAAATACAGATAGGTAGGTAGGTAGATAGATAGATAGAGATAGTTAGGTAGGTAGATTGATAGATACAGATAGGTAGGTAGGTAGATTGATAGATACAGATAGGTAGATAGGTAGATTGATAGATACAGATAGGCAGGCAGGTAGATAGATAGATACAGATAGGTAGGTAGGTAGATAGATAGAGATAGGTAGGTAGGTAGATAGATAAATACAGATAGGTAGGTAGGTAGGTAGATAGATAGAGATAGGTAGGTAGGTAGATAGATAGAGATAGGTAGGTATGTAGATTGATAGATACAGATAGGTAGGTAGGTAGATTGAAAGATACAGATAGGTAGGTAGGTAGGTAGATAGATACAGATAGGTAGGTAGGTAGATTGATAGATACAGATAGGTAGGTAGGTAGATAGATAGATAGAGATAGGTAGGTAGGTAGATAGATAGATAGAGATAGGTAGGTAGATAGATAAATACAGATAGGTAGGTAGGTAGGTAGATAGATAGAGATAGGTAGGTAGGTAGATAGATAAATACAGATAGGTAGGTAGGTAGGTAGGTAGATGGAGATAGGTAGGTAGGTAGATAGATAGATACAGATAGGTAGGTAGGTAGATAGATAAATACAGATAGGTAGGTAGGTAGATTGATAGATACAGATAGGTAGGTAGGTAGATTGATAGATACAGATAGGTAGGTAGGTAGATAGATAGATACAGATAGGTAGGTAGGTAGATAGATAGATAGATAGATAGATAGATAGATAGATAGATAGATAGTTAGATAGATAGATAGATAGATAGATAGATAGATAGATAGATAGATAGATAGATAGAGATAGGTAGGTAGGTAGGTAGATAGATAGATACAGATAGGTAGGTAGGTAGATAGATAGATAGAGATAGGTAGGTAGGTAGATTGATAGATACAGATAGGTAGGTAGGTAGATAGATAGATACAGATAGGTAGGTAGGTAGGTAGATAGATAGAGATAGGTAGGTAGGTAGATAGATAGATAGAGATAGGTAGGTATGTAGATTGATAGATACAGATAGGTAGGTAGGTAGATTGATAGATACAGATAGGTAGGTAGGTAGGTAGATAAATACAGATAGGTAGGTAGGTAGATTGATAGATACAGATAGGTAGGTAGGTAGAAATATAGATACAGATAGGTAGGTAGGTAGATAGATAGATAGAGATAGGTAGGTAGGTAGATAGATAAATACAGATAGGTAGGTAGGTAGGTAGATAGATAGAGATAGGTAGGTAGATAGATAAATACAGATAGGTAGGTAGGTAGGTAGATAGATAGAGATAGGTAGGTAGGTAGATAGATAGATACAGATAGGTAGGTAGGTAGATAGATAAATACAGATAGGTAGGTAGGTAGATAGATAGATAGAGATAGTTAGGTAGGTAGATTGATAGATACAGATAGGTAGGTAGGTAGATTGATAGATACAGATAGGTAGATAGGTAGATTGATAGATACAGATAGGCAGGCAGGTAGATAGATAGATACAGATAGGTAGGTAGGTAGATAGATAGAGATAGGTAGGTAGGTAGATAGATAAATACAGATAGGTAGGTAGGTAGGTAGATAGATAGAGATAGGTAGGTAGGTAGATAGATAGAGATAGGTAGGTATGTAGATTGATAGATACAGATAGGTAGGTAGGTAGATTGAAAGATACAGATAGGTAGGTAGGTAGGTAGATAGATACAGATAGGTAGGTAGGTAGATTGATAGATACAGATAGGTAGGTAGGTAGATAGATAGATAGAGATAGGTAGGTAGGTAGATAGATAGATAGAGATAGGTAGGTAGATAGATAAATACAGATAGGTAGGTAGGTAGGTAGATAGATAGAGATAGGTAGGTAGGTAGATAGATAAATACAGATAGGTAGGTAGGTAGGTAGATAGATGGAGATAGGTAGGTAGGTAGATAGATAGATACAGATAGGTAGGTAGGTAGATAGATAAATACAGATAGGTAGGTAGGTAGATTGATAGATACAGATAGGTAGGTAGGTAGATTGATAGATACAGATAGGTAGGTAGGTAGATAGATAGATACAGATAGGTAGGTAGGTAGGTAGATAGATAGATAGATAGATAGATAGATAGATAGTTAGATAGATAGATAGATAGATAGATAGATAGATAGATAGATAGATAGATAGATAGATAGATAGATAGATAGATAGATAGATAGATAGAGATAGGTAGGTAGGTAGGTAGATAGATAAATACAGATAGGTAGGAAGGTAGGTAGATAGATAGAGATAGGTAGGTAGGTAGATATATAGATAGAGATAGGTAGGTAGGTAGATTGATAGATACAGATAGGTAGGTAGGTAGATAGATAGATAGAGATAGGTAGGTAGGTAGATAGATAGATACAGATAGGTAGGTAGGTAGATAGATAGATAGAGATAGGTAGGTAGGTAGATTGATAGATACAGATAGGTAGGTAGGTAGATTGATAGATACAGATAAGTAGGTAGGTAGATTGATAGATACAGATAGGTAGGTAGGTAGATAGATAGATACAGATAGGTAGGTAGGTAGATAGATAAATACAGATAGGTAGGTAGGTAGATAGATAGATAGAGATAGGTAGGTAGGTAGATTGATAGATACAGATAGGTAGGTAGGTAGATTGATAGATACAGATAGGTAGGTAGGTAGATTGATAGATACAGATAGGTAGGTAGGTAGATAGATAGATACAGATAGGTAGGTAGGTAGATAGATAAATACAGATAGGTAGGTAGGTAGATAAATACAGATAGGTAGGTAGGTAGGTAGATAGATTGAGATAGGTAGGTAGATAGATAGATAGAGATAGGTAGGTATGTAGATTGATAGTTACAGATAGGTAGGTATGTAGATTGATAGATACAGATAGGTAGGTAGGTAGATAGGTAGATAGAGATAGGTAGGTAGGTAGATACAGATAGGTAGGTAGGTAGATAGATAGATAGAGATAGGTAGGTAGGTAGATAGATAAATACAGATAGGTAGGTAGGTAGGTAGGTAGATAGAGATAGGTAGGTAGGTAGATAGATAAATACAGATAGGTAGGTAGGTAGGTAGATAGATAGAGATAGGTAGGTAGGTAGATAGATAGATACAGAGAGGTAGGTAGGTAGATAGATAAATACAGATAGGTAGGTAGGTAGATTGATAGATAGAGATAGGTAGGTAGGTAGATTGATAGATACAGATAGGTAGGTAGGTAGATTGATAGATACAGATAGGTAGGTAGGTAGATAGATAGATAGAGATAGGTAGGTAGGTAGATAGATAGATACAGATAGGTAGGTAGATAGATAGATAGATAGATAGATAGATAGATAGATAGATAGATAGATAGATAGAGATAGGTAGGTAGGTAGGTAGATAGATAAATACAGATAGGTAGGAAGGTAGGTAGATAGATAGAGATAGGTAGGTAGGTAGATAGATAGATAGAGATAGGTAGGTAGGTAGATTGATAGATACAGATAGGTAGGTAGGTAGATAGATAGATAGAGATAGGTAGGTAGGTAGATAGATAAATACAGATAGGTAGGTAGGTAGATAGATAGATAGAGATAGGTAGGTAGGTAGATTGATAGATACAGATAGGTAGGTAGGTAGATAGATAGATACAGATAGGTAGGTAGATAGATAGATAGATAGATAGATAGATAGAGATAGGTAGGTAGGTAGATAGATAAATACAGATAGGTAGGTAGGTAGGTAGATAGATAGAGATAGGTAGGTAGGTAGATAGATAGATACAGATAGGTAGGTAGGTAGATAGATAGAGATAGGTAGGTAGGTAGATAGATAAATACAGATAGGTAGGTAGGTAGGTAGATAGATAGAGATAGGTAGGTAGGTAGATAGATAGATAGAGATAGGTAGGTATGTAGATTGATAGATACAGATAGGTAGGTAGGTAGATTGATAGATACAGAAAGGTAGGTAGGTAGGTAGATAGATACAGATAGGTAGGTAGGTAGATTGATAGATACAGATAGGTAGGTAGGTAGATTGATAGATACAGATAGGTAGGTAGGTAGATAGATAGATACAGATAGGTAGGTAGGTAGATAGATAGAGATAGGTAGGTAGGTAGATAGATAAATACAGATAGGTAGGTATGTAGGTAGATAGATAGAGATAGGTAGGTAGGTAGATAGATAGATAGAGATAGGTAGGTATGTAGATTGATAGATACAGATAGGAAGGTAGGTAGATTGATAGATACAGATAGGTAGGTAGGTAGGTAGATAGATACAGATAGATAGGTAGGTAGATTGATAGATACAGATAGGTAGGTAGGTAGATAGATAGATACAGATATGTAGGTAGGTAGATAGATAGATAGAGATAGGTAGGTAGGTAGATAGATAAATACAGATAGGTAGGTAGGTAGGTAGGTAGATAGAGATAGGTAGGTAGGTAGATAGATAAATACAGATAGGTAGGTAGGTAGGTAGATAGATAGAGATAGGTAGGTAGGTAGATAGATAGATACAGAGAGGTAGGTAGGTAGATAGATAAATACAGATAGGTAGGTAGGTAGATTGATAGATAGAGATAGGTAGGTAGGTAGATAGATAGACATAGGTAGGTAGGTAGGTAGATTGATAGATACAGATAGGTAGGTAGGTAGATAGATAGATAGAGATAGGTAGGTAGGTAGATAGATAAATACAGATAGGTAGGTAGGTAGGTAGGTAGATAGAGATAGGTAGGTAGGTAGATAGATAAATACAGATAGGTAGGTAGGTAGGTAGATAGATAGAGATAGGTAGGTAGGTAGATAGATAGATACAGATAGGTAGGTAGGTAGATAGATAAATACAGTTAGGTAGGTAGGTAGATAGATAGATAGAGATAGGTAGGTAGGTAGATTGATAGATACAGATAGGTAGGTAGGTAGATTGATAGATACAGATAGGTAGGTAGGTAGATAGATACAGATAGGTAGGTAGGTAGATAGATAGAGATAGGTAGGTAGATAGATAAATACAGATAGGTAGGTAGGTAGGTAGATAGATAGAGATAGGTAGGTAGGTAGATTGATAGATACAGATAGGTAGGTAGGTAGATAGATAGATACAGATAGGTAGGTAGATAGATAGATAGATAGATAGAGATAGGTAGGTAGGTAGATAGATAAATACAGATAGGTAGGTAGGTAGGTAGATAGATAGAGATAGGTAGGTAGGTAGATAGATAGATACAGATAGGTAGGTAGGTAGATAGATAGAGATAGGTAGGTAGGTAGATAGATAAATACAGATAGGTAGGTAGGTAGGTAGATAGATAGAGATAGGTAGGTAGGTAGATAGATAGATAGAGATAGGTAGGTATGTAGATTGATAGATACAGATAGGTAGGTAGGTAGATTGATAGATACAGAAAGGTAGGTAGGTAGGTAGATAGATACAGATAGGTAGGTAGGTAGATTGATAGATACAGATAGGTAGGTAGGTAGATTGATAGATACAGATAGGTAGGTAGGTAGATAGATAGATACAGATAGGTAGGTAGGTAGATAGATAGAGATAGGTAGGTAGGTAGATAGATAAATACAGATAGGTAGGTAGGTAGGTAGATAGATAGAGATAGGTAGGTAGGTAGATAGATAGAGATAGGTAGGTATGTAGATTGATAGATACAGATAGGTAGGTAGGTAGGTAGATACAGATAGGTAGGTAGGTAGATTGATAGATACAGATAGGTAGGTAGGTAGATAGATAGATACAGATAGGTAGGTAGGTAGATAGATAGATAGAGATAGGTAGGTAGGTAGATAGATAAATACAGATAGGTAGGTAGGTAGGTAGGTAGATAGAGATAGGTAGGTAGGTAGATAGATAAATACAGATAGGTAGGTAGGTAGGTAGATAGATAGAGATAGGTAGGTAGGTAGATAGATAGATACAGAGAGGTAGGTAGGTAGATAGATAAATACAGATAGGTAGGTAGGTAGATTGATAGATAGAGATAGGTAGTTAGGTAGATTGATAGATACAGATAGGTAGGTAGGTAGATTGATAGATACAGATAGGTAGGTAGGTAGATAGATAGATAGAGATAGGTAGGTAGGTAGATAGATAGATACAGATAGGTAGGTAGATAGATAGATAGATAGATAGATAGATAGATAGATAGATAGATAGATAGATAGATAGATAGATAGATAGATAGAGATAGGTAGGTAGGTAGGTAGATAGATAAATACAGATAGGTAGGAAGGTAGGTAGATAGATAGAGATAGGTAGGTAGGTAGATAGATAGATAGAGATAGGTAGGTAGGTAGATTGATAGATACAGATAGGTAGGTAGGTAGATAGATAGATAGAGATAGGTAGGTAGGTAGATAGATAAATACAGATAGGTAGGTAGGTAGATAGATAGATAGAGATAGGTAGGTAGGTAGATTGATAGATACAGATAGGTAGGTAGGTAGATTGATAGATACAGATAGGTAGGTAGGTAGATTGATAGATACAGATAGGTAGGTAGGTAGATAGATAGATACAGATAGGTAGGTAGGTAGATAGATAGATAGAGATAGGTAGGTAGGTAGATTGATAGATAGATAGATAGATAGATAGATAGATAGATAGATAGATAGATAGATAGATAGATAGATAGATAGATAGAGATAGGTAGGTAGGTAGGTAGATAGATAAATACAGATAGGTAGGAAGGTAGGTAGATAGATAGAGATAGGTAGGTAGGTAGATAGATAGATAGAGATAGGTAGGTAGGTAGATTGATAGATACAGATAGGTAGGTAGGTAGATAGATAGATAGAGATAGGTAGGTAGGTAGATAGATAAATACAGATAGGTAGGTAGGTAGATAGATAGATAGAGATAGGTAGGTAGGTAGATAGATAGATACAGATAGGTAGGTAGGTAGATAGATAGATACAGATAGGTAGGTAGGTAGATAGATAGATAGATAGATAGATAGATAGATAGATAGATAGAGATAGGTAGGTAGGTAGATAGATAAATACAGATAGGTAGGTAGGTAGGTAGATAGATAGAGATAGGTAGGTAGGTAGATAGATAGATATAGATAGGTAGGTAGGTAGATAGATAGAGATAGGTAGGTAGGTAGATAGATAAATACAGATAGGTAGGTAGGTAGGTAGATAGATAGAGATAGGTAGGTAGGTAGATAGATAGATAGAGATAGGTAGGTATGTAGATTGATAGATACAGATAGGTAGGTAGGTAGATTGATAGATACAGAAAGGTAGGTAGGTAGGTAGATAGATAGAGATAGGTAGGTAGGTAGATAGATAGATAGAGATAGGTAGGTATGTAGATTGATAGATACAGATAGGAAGGTAGGTAGATTGATAGATACAGATAGGTAGGTAGGTAGGTAGATAGATACAGATAGGTAGGTAGATAGATAGATAGATAGATAGATAGATAGATAGATAGATAGATAGATAGATAGATAGATAGAGATAGGTAGGTAGGTAGGTAGATAGATAAATACAGATAGGTAGGAAGGTAGGTAGATAGATAGAGATAGGTAGGTAGGTAGATAGATAGATAGAGATAGGTAGGTAGGTAGATAGATAGATAGAGATAGGTAGGTATGTAGATTGATAGATACAGATAGGAAGGTAGGTAGATTGATAGATACAGATAGGTAGGTAGGTAGGTAGATAGATACAGATAGATAGGTAGGTAGATTGATAGATACAGATAGGTAGGTAGGTAGATAGATAGATAGAGATAGGTAGGTAGGTAGATAGATAGATACAGATAGGTAGGTAGATAGATAGATAGATAGATAGATAGATAGATAGATAGATAGATAGATAGATAGATAGATAGAGATAGGTAGGTAGGTAGGTAGATAGATAAATACAGATAGGTAGGAAGGTAGGTAGATAGATAGAGATAGGTAGGTAGGTAGATAGATAGATAGAGATAGGTAGGTAGGTAGATTGATAGATACAGATAGGTAGGTAGGTAGATAGATAGATAGAGATAGGTAGGTAGGTAGATAGATAAATACAGATAGGTAGGTAGGTAGATAGATAGATAGAGATAGGTAGGTAGGTAGATTGATAGATACAGATAGGTAGGTAGGTAGATTGATAGATACAGATAGGTAGGTAGGTAGATTGATAGATACAGATAGGTAGGTAGGTAGATAGATAGATACAGATAGGTAGGTAGGTAGATAGATAAATACAGATAGGTAGGTAGGTAGATAGATAGATAGAGATAGGTAGGTAGGTAGATTGATAGATAGATAGATAGATAGATAGATAGATAGATAGATAGATAGATAGATAGATAGATAGAGATAGGTAGGTAGGTAGGTAGATAGATAAATACAGATAGGTAGGAAGGTAGGTAGATAGATAGAGATAGGTAGGTAGGTAGATAGATAGATAGAGATAGGTAGGTAGGTAGATTGATAGATACAGATAGGTAGGTAGGTAGATAGATAGATAGAGATAGGTAGGTAGGTAGATAGATAAATACATAGGTAGGTAGGTAGATAGATAGATAGAGATAGGTAGGTAGGTAGATTGATAGATACAGATAGGTAGGTAGGTAGATAGATAGATACAGATAGGTAGGTAGATAGATAGATAGATAGATGGATAGATAGAGATAGGTAGGTAGGTAGATAGATAAATACAGATAGGTAGGTAGGTAGGTAGATAGATAGAGATAGGTAGGTAGGTAGATAGATAGATATAGATAGGTAGGTAGGTAGATAGATAGAGATAGGTAGGTAGGTAGATAGATAAATACAGATAGGTAGGTAGGTAGGTAGATAGATAGAGATAGGTAGGTAGGTAGATAGATAGATAGAGATAGGTAGGTATGTAGATTGATAGATACAGATAGGTAGGTAGGTAGATTGATAGATACAGAAAGGTAGGTAGGTAGGTAGATAGATAGAGATAGGTAGGTAGGTAGATAGATAGATAGAGATAGGTAGGTATGTAGATTGATAGATACAGATAGGAAGGTAGGTAGATTGATAGATACAGATAGGTAGGTAGGTAGGTAGATAGATACAGATAGATAGGTAGGTAGATTGATAGATACAGATAGGTAGGTAGGTAGATAGATATATACAGATAGGTAGGTAGGTAGATAGATAGATAGAGATAGGTAGGTAGGTAGATAGATAAATACAGATAGGTAGGTAGGTAGGTAGGTAGATAGAGATAGGTAGGTAGGTAGATAGATAAATACAGATAGGTAGGTAGGTAGGTAGATAGATAGAGATAGGTAGGTAGGTAGATAGATAGATACAGAGAGGTAGGTAGGTAGATAGATAAATACAGATAGGTAGGTAGGTAGATTGATAGATAGAGATAGGTAGGTAGGTAGATTGATAGATACAGATAGGTAGGTAGGTAGATTGATAGATACAGATAGGTAGGTAGGTAGATAGATAGATAGAGATAGGTAGGTAGGTAGATAGATAAATACAGATAGGTAGGTAGGTAGGTAGGTAGATAGAGATAGGTAGGTAGGTAGATAGATAAATACAGATAGGTAGGTAGGTAGGTAGGTAGATAGATAGAGATAGGTAGGTAGGTAGATAGATAGATACAGATAGGTAGGTAGGTAGATAGATAAATACAGATAGGTAGGTAGGTAGATAGATAGATAGAGATAGGTAGGTAGGTAGATTGATAGATACAGATAGGTAGGTAGGTAGATTGATAGATACAGATAGGTAGGTAGGTAGATAGATACAGATAGGTAGGTAGGTAGATAGATAGAGATAGGTAGGTAGGTAGATAGATAAATACAGATAGGTAGGTAGGTAGGTAGATAGATAGAGATAGGTAGGTAGGTAGATAGATAGACATAGGTAGGTAGGCAGATTGATAGATACAGATAGGTAGGTAGGTAGATAGATAGATAGAGATAGGTAGGTAGGTAGATAGATAGACATAGTTAGGTAGGTAGATTGATAGATACAGATAGGTAGGTAGGTAGATAGATAGATACAGATAGGTAGGTAGATAGATAGATAGATAGATAGAGATAGGTAGGTAGGTAGATAGATAAATACAGATAGGTAGGTAGGTAGGTAGATAGATACAGATAGGTAGGTAGGTAGATAGATAGATACAGATAGGTAGGTAGGTAGATAGATAGAGATAGGTAGGTAGGTAGATAGATAAATACAGATAGGTAGGTAGGTAGGTAGATAGATAGAGATAGGTAGGTAGGTAGATAGATAGATAGAGATAGGTAGGTATGTAGATTGATAGATACAGATAGGTAGGTAGGTAGATTGATAGATACAGAAAGGTAGGTAGGTAGGTAGATAGATACAGATAGGTAGGTAGGTAGATTGATAGATACAGATAGGTAGGTAGGTAGATTGATAGATACAGATAGGTAGGTAGGTAGATAGATAGATACAGATAGGTAGGTAGGTAGATAGATAGAGATAGGTAGGTAGGTAGATAGATAAATACAGATAGGTAGGTAGGTAGGTAGATAGATAGAGATAGGTAGGTAGGTAGATAGATAGATAGAGATAGGTAGGTATGTAGATTGATAGATACAGATAGGTAGGTAGGTAGATTGATAGATACAGATAGGTAGGTAGGTAAGTAGATAGATACAGATAGGTAGGTAGGTAGATTGATAGATACAGATAGGTAGGTAGGTAGATAGATAGATACAGATAGGTAGGTAGGTAGATAGATAGATAGAGATAGGTAGGTAGGTAGATAGATAAATACAGATAGGTAGGTAGGTAGGTAGGTAGATAGAGATAGGTAGGTAGGTAGATAGATAAATACAGATAGGTAGGTAGGTAGGTAGATAGATAGAGATAGGTAGGTAGGTAGATAGATAGATACAGAGAGGTAGGTAGGTAGATAGATAAATACAGATAGGTAGGTAGGTAGATTGATAGATAGAGATAGGTAGGTAGGTAGATTGATAGATACAGATAGGTAGGTAGGTAGATTGATAGATACAGATAGGTAGGTAGGTAGATAGATAGATAGAGATAGGTAGGTAGGTAGATAGATAGATACAGATAGGTAGGTAGATAGATAGATAGATAGATAGATAGATAGATAGATAGATAGATAGATAGATAGATAGATAGATAGATAGATAGATAGATAGATAGAGATAGGTAGGTAGGTAGGTAGATAGATAAATACAGATAGGTAGGAAGGTAGGTAGATAGATAGAGATAGGTAGGTAGGTAGATAGATAGATAGAGATAGGTAGGTAGGTAGATTGATAGATACAGATAGGTAGGTAGATAGATAGATAGAGATAGGTAGGTAGGTAGATAGATAAATACAGATAGGTAGGTAGGTAGATAGATAGATAGAGATAGGTAGGTAGGTAGATTGATAGATACAGATAGGTAGGTAGGTAGATTGATAGATACAGATAGGTAGGTAGGTAGATTGATAGATACAGATAGGTAGGTAGGTAGATAGATAGATACAGATAGGTAGGTAGGTAGATAGATAAATACAGATAGGTAGGTAGGTAGATAAATACAGATAGGTAGGTAGGTAGGTAGATAGATTGAGATAGGTAGGTAGATAGATAGATAGAGATAGGTAGGTATGTAGATTGATAGATACAGATAGGTAGGTATGTAGATTGATAGATACAGATAGGTAGGTAGGTAGATAGATAGAGATAGGTAGGTAGGTAGATAGATAGACATAGGTAGGTAGGCAGATTGATAGATACAGATAGGTAGGTAGGTAGATAGATAGATAGAGATAGGTAGGTAGGTAGATAGATAGACATAGTTAGGTAGGTAGATTGATAGATACAGATAGGTAGGTAGGTAGATAGATAGATACAGATAGGTAGGTAGATAGATAGATAGATAGATAGATAGATAGATAGATAGATAGATAGATAGATAGATAGATAGAGATAGGTAGGTAGGTAGATAGATAAATACAGATAGGTAGGTAGGTAGGTAGATAGATAGAGATAGGTAGGTAGGTAGATAGATAGATACAGATAGGTAGGTAGGTAGATAGATAGAGATAGGTAGGTAGGTAGATAGATAAATACAGATAGGTAGGTAGGTAGGTAGATAGATAGAGATAGGTAGGTAGGTAGATAGATAGATAGAGATAGGTAGGTATGTAGATTGATAGATACAGATAGGTAGGTAGGTAGATTGATAGATACAGAAAGGTAGGTAGGTAGGTAGATAGATACAGATAGGTAGGTAGGTAGATTGATAGATACAGATAGGTAGGTAGGTAGATTGATAGATACAGATAGGTAGGTAGGTAGATAGATAGATACAGATAGGTAGGTAGGTAGATAGATAGAGATAGGTAGGTAGGTAGATAGATAAATACAGATAGGTAGGTAGGTAGGTAGATAGATAGAGATAGGTAGGTAGGTAGATAGATAGATAGAGATAGGTAGGTATGTAGATTGATAGATACAGATAGGTAGGTAGGTAGATTGATAGATACAGATAGGTAGGTAGGTAGGTAGATAGATACAGATAGGTAGGTAGGTAGATTGATAGATACAGATAGGTAGGTAGGTAGGTAGATAGATACAGATAGGTAGGTAGGTAGATAGATAGATAGAGATAGGTAGGTAGGTAGATAGATAAATACAGATAGGTAGGTAGGTAGGTAGGTAGATAGAGATAGGTAGGTAGGTAGATAGATAAATACAGATAGGTAGGTAGGTAGGTAGATAGATAGAGATAGGTAGGTAGGTAGATAGATAGATACAGAGAGGTAGGTAGGTAGATAGATAAATACAGATAGGTAGGTAGGTAGATTGATAGATAGAGATAGGTAGGTAGGTAGATTGATATATACAGATAGGTAGGTAGGTAGATTGATAGATACAGATAGGTAGGTAGGTAGATAGATAGATAGAGATAGGTAGGTAGGTAGATAGATAAATACAGATAGGTAGGTAGGTAGGTAGGTAGATAGAGATAGGTAGGTAGGTAGATAGATAAATACAGATAGGTAGGTAGGTAGGTAGATAGATAGAGATAGGTAGGTAGGTAGATAGATAGATACAGAGAGGTAGGTAGGTAGATAGATAAATACAGATAGGTAGGTAGGTAGATTGATAGATAGAGATAGGTAGGTAGGTAGATTGATAGATACAGATAGGTAGGTAGGTAGATTGATAGATACAGATAGGTAGGTAGGTAGATAGATAGATAGAGATAGGTAGGTAGGTAGATAGATAGATACAGATAGGTAGGTAGATAGATAGATAGATAGATAGATAGATAGATAGATAGATAGATAGATAGATAGAGATAGGTAGGTAGGTAGGTAGATAGATAAATACAGATAGGTAGGAAGGTAGGTAGATAGATAGAGATAGGTAGGTAGGTAGATAGATAGATAGAGATAGGTAGGTAGGTAGATTGATAGATACAGATAGGTAGGTAGGTAGATAGATAGATAGAGATAGGTAGGTAGGTAGATAGATAAATACAGATAGGTAGGTAGGTAGATAGATAGATAGAGATAGGTAGGTAGGTAGATTGATAGATACAGATAGGTAGGTAGGTAGATTGATAGATACAGATAGGTAGGTAGGTAGATTGATAGATACAGATAGGTAGGTAGGTAGATAGATAGATACAGATAGGTAGGTAGGTAGATAGATAAATACAGATAGGTAGGTAGGTAGATAGATAGATAGAGATAGGTAGGTAGGTAGATTGATAGATACAGATAGGTAGGTAGGTAGATTGATAGATACAGATAGGTAGGTAGGTAGATTGATAGATACAGATAGGTAGGTAGGTAGATAGATAAATACAGATAGGTAGGTAGGTAGATAAATACAGATAGGTAGGTAGGTAGGTAGATAGATTGAGATAGGTAGGTAGATAGATAGATAGAGATAGGTAGGTATGTAGATTGATAGATACAGATAGGTAGGTATGTAGATTGATAGATACAGATAGGTAGGTAGGTAGATAGATAGAGATAGGTAGGTAGGTAGATAGATAGACATAGGTAGCTAGGCAGATTGATAGATACAGATAGGTAGGTAGGTAGATAGATAGATAGAGATAGGTAGGTAGGTAGATAGATAGACATAGTTAGGTAGGTAGATTGATAGATACAGATAGGTAGGTAGGTAGATAGATAGATACAGATAGGTAGGTAGATAGATAGATAGATAGATAGATAGATAGATAGATAGATAGATAGATAGATAGATAGATAGATAGATAGAGATAGGTAGGTAGGTAGATAGATAAATACAGATAGGTAGGTAGGTAGGTAGATAGATAGAGATAGGTAGGTAGGTAGATAGATAGATACAGATAGGTAGGTAGGTAGATAGATAGAGATAGGTAGGTAGGTAGATAGATAAATACAGATAGGTAGGTAGGTAGGTAGATAGATAGAGATAGGTAGGTAGGTAGATAGATAGATAGAGATAGGTAGGTATGTAGATTGATAGATACAGATAGGTAGGTAGGTAGATTGATAGATACAGAAAGGTAGGTAGGTAGGTAGATAGATACAGATAGGTAGGTAGGTAGATTGATAGATACAGATAGGTAGGTAGGTAGATAGATAGATACAGATAGGTAGGTAGGTAGATAGATAGAGATAGGTAGGTAGGTAGAAAGATAAATACAGATAGGTAGGTAGGTAGGTAGATAGATAGAGATAGGTAGGTAGGTAGATAGATAGATAGAGATAGGTAGGTATGTAGATTGATAGATACAGATAGGTAGGTAGGTAGATTGATAGATACAGATAGGTAGGTAGGTAGGTAGATAGATACAGATAGGTAGGTAGGTAGATTGATAGATACAGATAGGTAGGTAGGTAGATAGATAGATACAGATAGGTAGGTAGGTAGATAGATAGATAGAGATAGGTAGGTAGGTAGATAGATAAATACAGATAGGTAGGTAGGTAGGTAGGTAGATAGAGATAGGTAGGTAGGTAGATAGATAAATACAGATAGGTAGGTAGGTAGGTAGATAGATAAAGATAGGTAGGTAGGTAGATAGATAGATACAGAGAGGTAGGTAGGTAGATAGCTAAATACAGATAGGTAGGTAGGTAGATTGATAGATAGAGATAGGTAGGTAGGTAGATTGATAGATACAGATAGGTAGGTAGGTAGATTGATAGATACAGATAGGTAGGTAGGTAGATAGATAGATAGATATAGGTAGGTAGGTAGATAGATAAATACAGATAGGTAGGTAGGTAGGTAGGTAGATAGAGATAGGTAGGTAGGTAGGTAGGTAGATAGATAGAGATAGGTAGGTAGGTAGATAGATAGATACAGATAGGTAGGTAGGTAGATAGATAAATACAGATAGGTAGGTAGGTAGATAGATAGATAGAGATAGGTAGGTAGGTAGATTGATAGATACAGATAGGTAGGTAGGTAGATTGATAGATACAGATAGGTAGGTAGGTAGATAGATACAGATAGGTAGGTAGGTTGATAGATAGAGATAGGTAGGTAGGTAGATAGATAAATACAGATAGGTAGGTAGGTAGGTAGATAGATAGAGATAGGTAGGTAGGTAGATAGATAGATAGAGATAGGTAGGTATGTAGATTGATAGATACAGATAGGTAGGTAGGTAGATTGATAGATACAGATAGGTAGGTCGGTAGGTAGATAGATACAGATAGGTAGGTAGGTAGATTGATAGATACAGATAGGTAGGTAGGTAGATAGATAGATACAGATAGGTAGGTAGGTAGATAGATAGATAGAGATTGGTAGGAAGGTAGATAGATAAATACAGATAGGTAGGTAGGTAGGTAGGTAGATAGAGATAGGTAGGTAGGTAGATAGATAAATACAGATAGGTAGGTAGGTAGGTCGATAGATAGAGATAGGTAGGTAGGTAGGTAGATAGATAGATAGAGATAGGTAGGTAGGTAGAATGATAGATACAGATAGGTAGGTAGGTAGATTGATAGATACAGATAGGTAGGTAGGTAGATTGATAGATACAGATAGGTAGGTAGGTAGATAGATAGATACAGATAGGTAGGTAGGTAGATAGATAGATACAGATAGGTAGGTAGGTAGATAGATAGAGATAGGTAGGTAGGTAGATAGATAAATACAGATAGGTAGGTAGGTAGGTAGATAGATAGAGATAGGTAGGTAGGTAGATAGATAGATACAGATAGGTAGGTAGGTAGATAGATAGAGATAGGTAGGTAGGTAGATAGATAAATACAGATAGGTAGGTAGGTAGGTAGATAGATAGAGATAGGTAGGTAGGTAGATAGATAGATAGAGATAGGTAGGTATGTAGATTGATAGATACAGATAGGTAGGTAGGTAGATTGATAGATACAGAAAGGTAGGTAGGTAGGTAGATAGATACAGATAGGTAGGTAGGTAGATTGATAGATACAGATAGGTAGGTAGGTAGATTGATAGATACAGATAGGTAGGTAGGTAGATAGATAGATACAGATAGGTAGGTAGGTAGATAGATAGAGATAGGTAGGTAGGTAGAAAGATAAATACAGATAGGTAGGTAGGTAGGTAGATAGATAGAGATAGGTAGGTAGGTAGATAGATAGATAGAGATAGGTAGGTATGTAGATTGATAGATACAGATAGGTAGGTAGGTAGATTGATAGATACAGATAGGTAGGTAGGTAGGTAGATAGATACAGATAGGTAGGTAGGTAGATTGATAGATACAGATAGGTAGGTAGGTAGATAGATAGATACAGATAGGTAGGTAGGTAGATAGATAGATAGAGATAGGTAGGTAGGTAGATAGATAAATACAGATAGGTAGGTAGGTAGGTAGGTAGATAGAGATAGGTAGGTAGGTAGATAGATAAATACAGATAGGTAGGTAGGTAGGTAGATAGATAAAGATAGGTAGGTAGGTAGATAGATAGATACAGAGAGGTAGGTAGGTAGATAGATAAATACAGATAGGTAGGTAGGTAGATTGATAGATAGAGATAGGTAGGTAGGTAGATTGATAGATACAGATAGGTAGGTAGGTAGATTGATAGATACAGATAGGTAGGTAGGTAGATAGATAGATAGATATAGGTAGGTAGGTAGATAGATAAATACAGATAGGTAGGTAGGTAGGTAGGTAGATAGAGATAGGTAGGTAGGTAGGTAGGTAGATAGATAGAGATAGGTAGGTAGGTAGATAGATAGATACAGATAGGTAGGTAGGTAGATAGATAAATACAGATAGGTAGGTAGATAGATAGATAGATAGAGATAGGTAGGTAGGTAGATTGATAGATACAGATAGGTAGGTAGGTAGATTGATAGATACAGATAGGTAGGTAGGTAGATAGATACAGATAGGTAGGTAGGTAGATAGATAGAGATAGGTAGGTAGGTAGATAGATAAATACAGATAGGTAGGTAGGTAGGTAGATAGATAGAGATAGGTAGGTAGGTAGATAGATAGATAGAGATAGGTAGGTATGTAGATTGATAGATACAGATAGGTAGGTAGGTAGATTGATAGATACAGATAGGTAGGTCGGTAGGTAGATAGATACAGATAGGTAGGTAGGTAGATTGATAGATACAGATAGGTAGGTAGGTAGATAGATAGATACAGATAGGTAGGTAGGTAGATAGATAGATAGAGATTGGTAGGAAGGTAGATAGATAAATACAGATAGGTAGGTAGGTAGGTAGGTAGATAGAGATAGGTAGGTAGGTAGATAGATAAATACAGATAGGTAGGTAGGTAGGTCGATAGATAGAGATAGGTAGGTAGGTAGGTAGATAGATAGATAGAGATAGGTAGGTAGGTAGAATGATAGATACAGATAGGTAGGTAGGTAGATTGATAGATACAGATAGGTAGGTAGGTAGATTGATAGATACAGATAGGTAGGTAGGTAGATAGATAGATACAGATAGGTAGGTAGGTAGATAGATAGAGATAGGTAGGTAGGTAGATAGATAAATACAGATAGGTAGGTAGGTAGGTAGATAGATAGAGATAGGTAGGTAGGTAGATAGATAGATAGAGATAGGTGGGTAGGTAGATAGATACAGATAGGTAGGTAGGTAGATAGATAGATAGAGATAGGTAGGTAGGTAGATTGATAGATACAGATAGGTAGGTAGGTAGATTGATAGATACAGAAAGGTAGGTAGGTAGATAGATAGATAGAGATAGGTAGGTAGGTAGATAAATACAGATAGGTAGGTAGGTAGGTAGATAGATAGAGATAGGTAGGTAGGTAGATAGATAGATACAGATAGGTAGGTAGGTAGATAGATAAATACAGATAGGTAGGTAGGTAGATAGATAGATAGAGATAGGTAGGTAGGTAGATTGATAGATACAGATAGGTAGGTAGGTAGATTGATAGATACAGATAGGTAGGTAGGTAGATTGATAGATACAGATAGGTAGGTAGGTAGATAGATAGATACAGATAGGTAGGTAGGTAGATAGATAAATACAGATAGGTAGGTAGGTAGATAGATAGATAGAGATAGGTAGGTAGGTAGATTGATAGATACAGATAGGTAGGTAGGTAGATTGATAGATACAGATAGGTAGGTTAGATTGATAGATACAGATAGGTAGGTAGGTAGATAGATAGATACAGATAGGTAGGTAGGTAGATAGATAGAGATAGGTAGGTAGGTAGGTAGATAAATACAGATAGGTAGGTAGGTAGGTAGATAGATTGAGATAGGTAGGTAGATAGATAGATAGAGATAGGTAGGTATGTAGATTGATAGATACAGATAGGTAGGTATGTAGATTGATAGATACAGATAGGTAGGTAGGTAGATAGATAGATAGAGATAGGTAGGTAGGTAGATAGATAGACATAGGTAGGTAGGCAGATTGATAGATACAGATAGGTAGGTAGATAGATAGATAGACAGAGATAGGTAGGTAGGTAGTTAGATAGACATAGTTAGGTAGGTAGATTGATAGATACAGATAGGTAGGTAGGTAGATAGATAGATACAGATAGGTAGGTAGATAGATAGATAGATAGATAGATAGATAGATAGATAGATAGATAGATAGATAGATAGATAGATAGATAGAGATAGGTAGGTAGGTAGATAGATAAATACAGATAGGTAGGTAGGTAGGTAGATAGATAGAGATAGGTAGGTAGGTAGATAGATAGATACAGATAGGTAGGTAGGTAGATAGATAGAGATAGGTAGGTAGGTAGATAGATAAATACAGATAGGTAGGTAGGTAGGTAGATAGATAGAGATAGGTAGGTAGGTAGATAGATAGATAGAGATAGGTAGGTATGTAGATTGATAGATACAGATAGGTAGGTAGGTAGATTGATAGATACAGATAGGTAGGTAGGTAGGTAGATAGATACAGATAGGTAGGTAGGTAGATTGATAGATAGAGATAGGTAGGTAGGTAGATAGATAAATACAGATAGGTAGGTAGGTAGGTAGATAGAGATAGGTAGGTAGGTAGATAGATAAATACAGATAGGTAGGTAGGTAGGTAGATAGATAGAGATAGGTAGGTAGGTAGACAGATAGATACAGAGAGGTAGGTAGGTAGATAGATAAATACAGATAGGTAGGTAGGTAGATAGATAGATAGAGATAGGTAGGTAGGTAGATTGATAGATACAGATAGGTAGGTAGGTAGATTGATAGATACAGATAGGTAGGTAGGTAGATAGATAGATAGAGATAGGTAGGTAGGTAGATAGATAAATACAGATAGGTAGGTAGGTAGGTAGGTAGATAGAGATAGGTAGGTAGGTAGATAGATAAATACAGATAGGTAGGTAGGTAGGTAGATAGATAGAGATAGGTAGGTAGGTAGATAGATAGATACAGATAGGTAGGTAGGTAGATAGATAAATACAGATAGGTAGGTAGGTAGATTGATAGATACAGATAGGTAGGTAGGTAGATTGATAGATACAGATAGGTAGGTAGGTAGATTGATAGATACAGATAGGTAGGTAGGTAGATAGATACAGATAGGTAGGTAGGTAGATAGATAGAGATAGGTAGGTAGGTAGATAGATAAATACTGATAGGTAGGTAGGTAGGTAGATAGATAGAGATAGGTAGGTAGGTAGATAGATAGATAGAGATAGGTAGGTATGTAGATTGATAGATACAGATAGGTAGGTAGGTAGATTGATAGATACAGATAGGTAGGTCGGTAGGTAGATAGATACAGATAGGTAGGTAGGTAGATTGATAGATACAGATAGGTAGGTAGGTAGATAGATAGATACAGATAGGTAGGTAGGTAGATAGATAGATAGAGATTGGTAGGTAGGTAGATAGATAAATACAGATAGGTAGGTAGGTAGGTAGATAGAGATAGGTAGGTAGGTAGATAGATAAATACAGATAGGTAGGTAGGTAGGTAGATAGATAGAGATAGGTAGGTAGGTAGGTAGATAGATAGATACAGATAGGTAGGTAGGTAGATAGATAAATACAGATAGGTAGATAGGTAGATTGATAGATACAGATAGGTAGGTAGGTAGGTAGATAGATACAGATAGGTAGGTAGGTAGATTGATAGATACAGATAGGTAGGTAGGTAGATAGATAGATACAGATAGGTAGGTAGGTAGATTGATAGATACAGATAGGTAGGTAGGTAGATAGATAGATACAGATAGGTAGGTAGGTAGATAGATAGATAGAGATAGGTAGGTAGGTAGATAGATAAATACAGATAGGTAGGTAGGTAGGTAGGTAGATAGAGATAGGTAGGTAGGTAGATAGATAAATACAGATAGGTAGGTAGGTAGGTAGATAGATAGAGATAGGTAGGTAGGTAGATAGATAGATACAGATAGGTAGGTAGGTAGATAAATAAATACAGATAGGTAGGTAGGTATGTAGATAGATAGAGATAGGTAGGTAGGTAGGTAGATAGATAGATACAGATAGGTAGGTAGGTAGATAGATAAATACAGATAGGTAGATAGGTAGATAGATAGATAGAGATAGGTAGGTAGGTAGAATGATAGATACAGATAGGTAGGTAGGTAGATTGATAGATACAGATAGGTAGGTAGGTAGATTGATAGATACAGATAGGTAGGTAGGTAGATAGATAGATACAGATAGGTAGGTAGGTAGATAGATAGAGATAGGTAGGTAGGTAGATAGATAAATACAGATAGGTAGGTAGGTAGGTAGATAGATAGAGATAGGTAGGTAGGTAGATAGATAGATAGAGATAGGTAGGTATGTAGATTGATAGATACAGATAGGTAGGTAGGTAGATTGATAGATACAGATAGGTAGGTAGGTAGGTAGATAGATACAGATAGGTAGGTAGGTAGATTGATAGATACAGATAGGTAGGTAGGTAGATAGATAGATACAGATAGGTAGGTAGGTAGATAGATAGATAGAGATAGGTAGGTAGGTAGATAGATAAATACAGATAGGTAGGTAGGTAGGTAGGTAGATAGAGATAGGTAGGTAGGTAGATAGATAAATACAGATAGGTAGGTAGGTAGGTAGATAGATAGAGATAGGTAGGTAGGTAGATAGATAGATACAGATAGGTAGGTAGGTAGATAGATAAATACAGATAGGTAGGTAGGTAGATAGATAGATAGAGATAGGTAGGTAGGTAGGTAGATAGATAGAGATAGGTAGGTAGGTAGATAGATAAATACAGATAGGTAGGTAGGTAGGTAGATAGATAGAGATAGGTAGGTAGGTAGATAGATAGATACAGATAGATAGGTAGGTAGATAGATAAATACAGATAGGTAGGTAGGTAGATTGATAGATAGAGATAGGTAGGTAGGTAGATTGATAGATACAGATAGGTAGGTAGGTAGATTGATAGATACAGATAGGTAGGTAGGTAGATAGATAGATACAGATAGGTAGGTAGATAGATAGATAGATAGATAGATAGATAGATAGATAGATAGATAGATAGATAGATAGATAGATAGATATAGGTAGGTAGGTAGATAGATAAATACAGATAGGTAGGAAGGTAGGTAGATAGATAGAGATAGGTAGGTAGGTAGATAGATAGATAGAGATAGGTAGGTAGGTAGATAGATAAATACAGATAGGTAGGTAGGTAGGTAGATAGATACAGATAGGTAGGTAGGTAGATAGATAGATACAGATAGGTAGGTAGGTAGATAGATAGAGATAGGTAGGTAGGTAGATAGATAAATACAGATATGTAGGTAGGTAGGTAGATAGATAGAGATAGGTAGGTAGGTAGATAGATAGATAGAGATAGGTAGGTATGTAGATTGATAGATACAGATAGGTAGGTAGGTAGATTGATAGATACAGATAGGTAGGTAGGTAGATAGATACAGATAGGTAGGTAGGTAGATTGATAGATACAGATAGGAAGGTAGGTAGATAGATAGATACAGATAGGTAGGTAGGTAGATAGATAGATAGAGATAGGTAGGTAGGTAGATAGATAAATACAGATAGGTAGGTAGGTAGGTAGATAGATAGAGATAGGTAGGTAGGTAGATAGATAAATACAGATAGGTAGGTAGGTAGGTAGATAGATAGAGATAGGTAGGTAGGTAGATAGATAGATACAGATAGGTAGGTAGGTAGATAGATAAATACAGATAGGTAGGTAGGTAGATAGATAGATAGAGATAGGTAGGTAGGTAGATAGATAGATAGAGATAGGTAGGTAGGTAGATAGATAAATACAGATAGGTAGGTAGGTAGGTAGATAGATAGAGATAGGTAGGTAGGTAGATAGATAGATACAGATAGGTAGGTAGGTAGATAGATAAATACAGATAGGTAGGTAGGTAGATTGATAGATAGAGATAGGTAGGTAGGTAGATTGATAGATACAGATAGGTAGGTAGGTAGATTGATAGATACAGATAGGTAGGTAGGTAGATTGATAGATACAGATAGGTAGGTAGGTAGATAGATAGATACAGATAGGTAGGTAGATAGATAGATAGATAGATAGATAGATAGATAGATAGATAGATAGATAGATAGATAGATAGATAGATAGATAGATAGATAGATATAGGTAGGTAGGTAGATAGATAAATACAGATAGGTAGGAAGGTAGGTAGATAGATAGAGATAGGTAGGTAGGTAGATAGATAGATAGAGATAGGTAGGTAGGTAGATTGATAGATACAGATAGGTAGGTAGGTAGATAGATAGATAGAGATAGGTAGGTAGGTAGATAGATAAATACAGATAGGTAGGTAGGTAGATAGATAGATAGAGATAGGTAGGTAGGTAGATAGATAGATACAGATAGGTAGGTAGGTAGATAGATAAATACAGATAGGTAGGTAGGTAGATAGATAGATAGAGATCGGTAGGTAGGTAGATTGATAGATACAGATAGGTAGGTAGGTAGATTGATAGATACAGATAGGTAGGTAGGTAGATTGATAGATACAGATAGGTAGGTAGGTAGATAGATAGATACAGATAGGTAGGTAGGTAGATAGATAGAGATAGGTAGGTAGGTAGATAGATAAATACAGATAGGTAGGTAGGTAGGTAGATAGATAGAGATAGGTAGGTAGGTAGATAGATAGATAGAGATAGGTAGGTATGTAGATTGATAGATACAGATAGGTAGGTAGGTAGATTGATAGATACAGATAGGTAGGTAGGTAGGTAGATAGATACAGATAGGTAGGTAGGTAGATTGATAGATACAGATAGGTAGGTAGGTAGATAGATAGATACAGATAGGTAGGTAGGTAGATAGATAGATAGAGATAGGTAGGTATGTAGATAGATAAATACAGATAGGTAGGTAGGTAGGTAGGTAGATAGAGATAGGTAGGTAGGTAGATAGATAAATACAGATAGGTAGGTAGGTAGGTAGATAGATAGAGATAGGTAGGTAGGTAGATAGATAGATACAGATAGGTAGGTAGGTAGATAGATAAATACAGATAGGTAGGTAGGTAGGTAGATAGATAGAGATAGGTAGGTAGGTAGGTAGATAGATAGATACAGATAGGTAGGTAGGTAGATAGATAAATACAGATAGGTAGATAGGTAGATAGATAGATAGAGATAGGTAGGTAGGTAGAATAATAGATACAGATAGGTAGGTAGGTAGATTGATAGATACAGATAGGTAGGTAGGTAGATTGATAGATACAGATAGGTAGGTAGGTAGATAGATAGATACAGATAGGTAGGTAGGTAGATAGATAGAGATAGGTAGGTAGGTAGATAGATAAATACAGATAGGTAGGTAGGTAGGTAGATAGATAGAGATAGGTAGGTAGGTAGATAGATAGATAGAGATAGGTAGGTATGTAGATTGATAGATACAGATAGGTAGGTAGGTAGATTGATAGATACAGATAGGTAGGTAGGTAGGTAGATAGATACAGATAGGTAGGTAGGTAGATTGATAGATACAGATAGGTAGGTAGGTAGATAGATAGATACAGATAGGTAGGTAGGTAGATAGATAGATAGAGATAGGTAGGTAGGTAGATAGATAAATACAGATAGGTAGGTAGGTAGGTAGGTAGATAGAGATAGGTAGGTAGGTAGATAGATAAATACAGATAGGTAGGTAGGTAGGTAGATAGATAGAGATAGGTAGGTAGGTAGATAGATAGATACAGATAGGTAGGTAGGTAGATAGATAAATACAGATAGGTAGGTAGGTAGATAGATAGATAGAGATAGGTAGGTAGGTAGATAGATAGATAGAGATAGGTAGGTAGGTAGATAGATAAATACAGATAGGTAGGTAGGTAGGTAGATAGATAGAGATAGGTAGGTAGGTAGATAGATAGATACAGATAGGTAGGTAGGTAGATAGATAAATACAGATAGGTAGGTAGGTAGATTGATAGATAGAGATAGGTAGGTAGGTAGATTGATAGATACAGATAGGTAGGTAGGTAGATTGATAGATACAGATAGGTAGGTAGGTAGATTGATAGATACAGATAGGTAGGTAGGTAGATAGATAGATACAGATAGGTAGGTAGATAGATAGATAGATAGATAGGTAGATAGATAGATAGATAGATAGATAGATAGATAGATAGATAGATATAGGTAGGTAGGTAGATAGATAAATACAGATAGGTAGGAAGGTAGGTAGATAGATAGAGATAGGTAGGTAGGTAGATAGATAGATAGAGATAGGTAGGTAGGTAGATTGATAGATACAGATAGGTAGGTAGGTAGATAGATAGATAGAGATAGGTAGGTAGGTAGATAGATAAATACAGATAGGTAGGTAGGTAGATAGATAGATAGAGATAGGTAGGTAGGTAGATAGATAGATACAGATAGGTAGGTAGGTAGATAGATAAATACAGATAGGTAGGTAGGTAGATAGATAGATAGAGATCGGTAGGTAGGTAGATTGATAGATACAGATAGGTAGGTAGGTAGATTGATAGATACAGATAGGTAGGTAGGTAGATTGATAGATACAGATAGGTAGGTAGGTAGATAGATAGATACAGATAGGTAGGTAGGTAGATAGATAGAGATAGGTAGGTAGGTAGATAGATAAATACAGATAGGTAGGTAGGTAGATTGATAGATACAGATAGGTAGGTAGGTAGATTGATAGATACAGATAGGTAGGTAGGTAGGTAGATAGATACAGATAGGTAGGTAGGTAGATTGATAGATACAGATAGGTAGTTAGGTAGATAGATAGATACAGATAGGTAGGTAGGTAGATAGATAGATAGAGATAGGTAGGTATGTAGATAGATAAATACAGATAGGTAGGTAGGTAGGTAGGTAGATAGAGATAGGTAGGTAGGTAGATAGATAAATACAGATAGGTAGGTAGGTAGGTAGATAGATAGAGATAGGTAGGTAGGTAGATAGATAGATACAGATAGGTAGGTAGGTAGATAGATAAATACAGATAGGTAGGTAGGTAGGTAGATAGATAGAGATAGGTAGGTAGGTAGGTAGATAGATAGATACAGATAGGTAGGTAGGTAGATAGATAAATACAGATAGGTAGATAGGTAGATAGATAGATAGAGATAGGTAGGTAGGTAGAATGATAGATACAGATAGGTAGGTAGGTAGATTGATAGATACAGATAGGTAGGTAGGTAGATTGATAGATACAGATAGGTAGGTAGGTAGATAGATAGATACAGATAGGTAGGTAGGTAGATAGATAGAGATAGGTAGGTAGGTAGATAGATAAATACAGATAGGTAGGTAGGTAGGTAGATAGATAGAGATAGGTAGGTAGGTAGATAGATAGATAGAGATAGGTAGGTATGTAGATTGATAGATACAGATAGGTAGGTAGGTAGATTGATAGATACAGATAGGTAGGTAGGTAGGTAGATAGATACAGATAGGTAGGTAGGTAGATTGATAGATAGAGATAGGTAGGTAGGTAGGTAGATAGATAGAGATAGGTAGGTAGGTAGATAGATAAATACAGATAGGTAGGTAGGTAGGTAGATAGATAGAGATAGGTAGGTAGGTAGATAGATAGATACAGATAGATAGGTAGGTAGATAGATAAATACAGATAGGTAGGTAGGTAGATTGATAGATAGAGATAGGTAGGTAGGTAGATTGATAGATACAGATAGGTAGGTAGGTAGATTGATAGATACAGATAGGTAGGTAGGTAGATAGATAGATACAGATAGGTAGGTAGATAGATAGATAGATAGATAGATAGATAGATAGATAGATAGATAGATAGATAGATAGATAGATAGATAGATATAGGTAGGTAGGTAGATAGATAAATACAGATAGGTAGGAAGGTAGGTAGATAGATAGAGATAGGTAGGTAGGTAGATAGATAGATAGAGATAGGTAGGTAGGTAGATAGATAAATACAGATAGGTAGGTAGGTAGGTAGATAGATACAGATAGGTAGGTAGGTAGATAGATAGATACAGATAGGTAGGTAGGTAGATAGATAGAGATAGGTAGGTAGGTAGATAGATAAATACAGATAGGTAGGTAGGTAGGTAGATAGATAGAGATAGGTAGGTAGGTAGATAGATAGATAGAGATAGGTAGGTATGTAGATTGATAGATACAGATAGGTAGGTAGGTAGATTGATAGATACAGATAGGTAGGTAGGTAGATAGATACAGATAGGTAGGTAGGTAGATTGATAGATACAGATAGGAAGGTAGGTAGATAGATAGATACAGATAGGTAGGTAGGTAGATAGATAGATAGAGATAGGTAGGTAGGTAGATAGATAAATACAGATAGGTAGGTAGGTAGGTAGATAGATAGAGATAGGTAGGTAGGTAGATAGATAAATACAGATAGGTAGGTAGGTAGGTAGATAGATAGAGATAGGTAGGTAGGTAGATAGATAGATACAGATAGGTAGGTAGGTAGATAGATAAATACAGATAGGTAGGTAGGTAGATAGATAGATAGAGATAGGTAGGTAGGTAGATAGATAGATAGAGATAGGTAGATAGGTAGATAGATAAATACAGATAGGTAGGTAGGTAGGTAGATAGATAGAGATAGGTAGGTAGGTAGATAGATAGATACAGATAGGTAGGTAGGTAGATAGATAAATACAGATAGGTAGGTAGGTAGATTGATAGATACAGATAGGTAGGTAGGTAGATTGATAGATACAGATAGGTAGGTAGGTAGATTGATAGATACAGATAGGTAGGTAGGTAGATAGATAGATACAGATAGGTAGGTAGATAGATAGATAGATAGATAGATAGATAGATAGATAGATAGATAGATAGATAGATAGATAGATAGATAGATAGATAGATAGATATAGGTAGGTAGGTAGATAGATAAATACAGATAGGTAGGAAGGTAGGTAGATAGATAGAGATAGGTAGGTAGGTAGATAGATAGATAGAGATAGGTAGGTAGGTAGATTGATAGATACAGATAGGTAGGTAGGTAGATAGATAGATAGAGATAGGTAGGTAGGTAGATAGATAAATACAGATAGGTAGGTAGGTAGATAGATAGATAGAGATAGGTAGGTAGGTAGATAGATAGATACAGATAGGTAGGTAGGTAGATAGATAAATACAGATAGGTAGGTAGGTAGATAGATAGATAGAGATCGGTAGGTAGGTAGATTGATAGATACAGATAGGTAGGTAGGTAGATTGATAGATACAGATAGGTAGGTAGGTAGATAGATAGATACAGATAGGTAGGTAGGTAGATAGATAGAGATAGGTAGGTAGGTAGATGGATAAATACAGATAGGTAGGTAGGTAGGTAGATAGATAGAGATAGGTAGGTAGGTAGATAGATAGATAGAGATAGGTAGGTATGTAGATTGATAGATACAGATAGGTAGGTAGGTAGATTGATAGATACAGATAGGTAGGTAGGTAGGTAGGTAGATAGATACAGATAGGTAGGTAGGTAGATTGATAGATACAGATAGGTAGGTAGGTAGAAAGATAGATACAGATAGGTAGGTAGGTAGATAGCTAGATAGAGATAGGTAGGTAGGTAGATAGATAAATACAGATAGGTAGGTAGGTAGGTAGATAGATAGAGATAGGTAGGTAGATAGATAAATACAGATAGGTAGGAAGGTAGGTAGATAGATAGAGATAGGTAGGTAGGTAGATAGATAGATAGAGATAGGTAGGTAGGTAGATTGATAGATACAGATAGGTAGGTAGGTAGATAGATAGATACAGATAGGTAGGTAGGTAGATAGATAAATACAGATAGGTGGGTAGGTAGATAGATAGATAGAGATAGGTAGGTAGGTAGATTGATAGATACAGATAGGTAGGTAGGTAGATAGATAGATACAGATAGGTAGGTAGGTAGATAGATAGAGATAGGTAGGTAGGTAGATAGATAAATACAGATAGGTAGGTAGGTAGGTAGATAGATAGAGATAGGTAGGTAGGTAGATAGATAGATAGAGATAGGTAGGTATGTAGATTGATAGATACAGATAGGTAGGTAGGTAGATTGATAGATACAGATAGGTAGTTAGATAGATAAATACAGATAGGTAGGTAGGTAGGTAGATAGATAGAGATAGGTAGTTAGATAGATAAATACAGATAGGTAGGTAGGTAGGTAGATAGATAGAGATAGGTAGGTAGGTAGATAGATAGATAGAGATAGGTAGGTAGGTAGATAGATAAATACAGATAGGTAGGTAGGTAGATAGATAGATAGAGATAGTTAGGTAGGTAGATTGATAGATACAGATAGGTAGGTAGGTAGATTGATAGATACAGATAGGTAGATAGGTAGATTGATAGATACAGATAGGTAGGTATGTAGATAGATAGATACAGATAGGTAGGTAGGTAGATAGATAGAGATAGGTAGGTAGGTAGATAGATAAATACAGATAGGTAGGTAGGTAGGTAGATAGATAGAGATAGGTAGGTAGGTAGATAGATAGATAGAGATAGGTAGGTAGGTAGATTGATAGATACAGATAGGTAGGTAGGTAGATTGAAAGATACAGATAGGTAGGTAGGTAGGTAGATAGATACAGATAGGTAGGTAGGTAGATTGATAGATACAGATAGGTAGGTAGGTAGATAGATAGATAGAGATAGGTAGGTAGGTAGATTGATAGATACAGATAGGTAGGTAGGTAGATAGATAGATACAGATAGGTAGGTAGGTAGATAGATAGATAGATAGATAGATAGATAGATAGATAGATAGATAGATAGATAGAGATAGGTAGGTAGGTAGATAGATAAATACAGATAGGTAGGAAGGTAGGTAGATAGATAGAGATAGGTAGGTAGGTAGATAGATAGATAGAGATAGGTAGGTAGGTAGATTGATAGATACAGATAGGTAGGTAGGTAGATAGATAGATAGAGATAGGTAGGTAGGTAGATAGATAAATACAGATAGGTAGGTAGGTAGGTAGATAGATAGAGATAGGTAGGTAGGTAGATAGATAGATACAGATAGGTAGGTAGGTAGATAGATAAATACAGATAGGTAGGTAGGTAGATAGATAGATAGAGATAGGTAGGTAGGTAGATTGATAGATACAGATAGGTAGGTAGGTAGATAGCTAGAGATAGGTAGGTAGGTAGATTGATAGATACAGATAGGTAGGTAGGTAGATTGATAGATACAGATAGGTAGGTAGGTAGATAGATAGATACAGATAGGTAGGTAGGTAGATAGATAGAGATAGGTAGGTAGGTAGGTAGATAAATACAGATAGGTAGGTAGGTAGGTAGATAGATTGAGATAGGTAGGTAGATAGATAGATAGAGATAGGTAGGTATGTAGATTGATAGATACAGATAGGTAGGTATGTAGATTGATAGATACAGATAGGTAGGTAGGTAGATAGATAGATAGAGATAGGTAGGTAGGTAGATAGATAGACATAGGTAGGTAGGCAGATTGATAGATACAGATATGTAGGTAGGTAGATAGATAGATAGAGATAGGTAGGTAGGTAGATAGATAGACATAGTTAGGTAGGTAGATTGATAGATACAGATAGGTAGGTAGGTAGATAGATAGATACAGATAGGTAGGTAGGTAGATAGATAGATAGATAGATAGATAGATAGATAGATAGATAGATAGATAGATAGATAGAGATAGGTAGGTAGGTAGATAGATAAATACAGATAGGTAGGTAGGTAGGTAGATAGATAGAGATAGGTAGGTAGGTAGATAGATAGATACAGATAGCTAGGTAGGTAGATAGATAGAGATAGGTAGGTAGGTAGATAGATAAATACAGATAGGTAGGTAGGTAGGTAGATAGATAGAGATAGGTAGGTAGGTAGATAGATAGATAGAGATAGGTAGGTATGTAGATTGATAGATACAGATAGGTAGGTAGGTAGATTGATAGATACAGAAAGGTAGGTAGGTAGGTAGATAGATACAGATAGGTAGGTAGGTAGATTGATAGATACAGATAGGTAGGTAGGTAGATTGATAGATACAGATAGGTAGGTAGGTAGATAGATAGATACAGATAGGTAGGTAGGTAGATAGATAGAGATAGGTTGGTAGGTAGATAGATAAATACAGATAGGTAGGTAGGTAGGTAGGTAGATAGAGATAGGTAGGTAGGTAGATAGATAAATACAGATAGGTAGGTAGGTAGGTAGATAGATAGAGATAGGTAGGTAGGTAGATAGATAGATACAGATAGGTAGGTAGGTAGATAGATAAATACAGATAGGTAGGTAGGTAGATAGATAGATAGAGATAGGTAGGTAGGTAGATTGATAGATACAGATAGGTAGGTAGGTAGATTGATAGATACAGATAGGTAGGTAGGTAGATTGATAGATACAGATAGGTAGGTAGGTAGATAGATACAGATAGGTAGGTAGGTAGATAGATAGAGATAGGTAGGTAGGTAGATAGATAAATACAGATAGGTAGGTAGGTAGGTAGATAGATAGAGATAGGTAGGTAGGTAGATAGATAGATAGAGATAGGTAGGTATGTAGATTGATAGATACAGATAGGTAGGTAGGTAGATTGATAGATACAGATAGGTAGGTCGGTAGGTAGATAGATACAGATAGGTAGGTAGGTAGATTGATAGATACAGATAGGTAGGTAGGTAGATAGATAGATACAGATAGGTAGGTAGGTAGATAGATAGATAGAGATAGGTAGGTAGGTAGTTAGATAAATAGAGATAGGTAGGTAGGTAGGTAGGTAGATAGAGATAGGTAGGTAGGTAGATAGATAAATAAAGATAGGTAGGTAGGTAGGTCGATAGATAGAGATAGGTAGGTAGGTAGGTAGATAGATAGATACAGATAGGTAGGTAGGTAGATAGATAAATACAGATAGGTAGGTAGGTAGGTAGATAGATAGAGATAGGTAGGTAGGTAGATAGATAGATAGAGATAGGTAGGTATGTAGATTGATAGATACAGATAGGTAGGTAGGTAGATTGATAGATACAGATAGGTAGGTAGGTAGGTAGATAGATACAGATAGGTAGGTAGGTAGATTGATAGATACAGATAGGTAGATAGGTAGATAGATAGATACAGATAGGTAGGTAGGTAGATAGATAGATAGAGATAGGTAGGTAGGTAGATAGATAAATACAGATAGGTAGGTAGGTAGGTAGATAGATAGAGATAGGTAGGTAGGTAGATAGATAAATACAGATAGGTAGGTAGGTAGGTAGATAGATAGAGATATGTAGGTAGGTAGATAGATAGATACAGATAGGTAGGTAGGTAGATAGATAAATACAGATAGGTAGGTAGGTAGATAGATAGATAGAGATAGGTAGGTAGGTAGGTAGATAGATAGAGATAGGTAGGTAGGTAGATAGATAAATACAGATAGGTAGGTAGGTAGGTAGATAGATAGAGATAGGTAGGTAGGTAGATAGATAGATACAGATAGGTAGGTAGGTAGATAGATAGATACAGATAGGTAGGTAGGTAGATAGATAGAGATAGGTAGGTAGGTAGATAGATAGATACAGATAGGTAGGTAGGTAGGTAGATAAATACAGATAGGTAGGTAGGTAGATTGATAGATAGAGATAGGTCGGTATGTAGATTGATAGATACAGATAGGTAGGTAGGTAGATTGATAGATACAGATAGGTAGGTAGGTAGATTGATAGATACAGATAGGTAGGTAGGTAGATAGATAGATAGAGATAGGTAGGTAGTTAGATAGATAGACCTAGGTAGGTAGGTAGATTGATAGATACAGATAGGTAGGTAGATAGATAGATAGATAGATAGAGATAGGTAGGTAGGTAGATAGATAAATACAGATAGGTAGGTAGGTAGGTAGATAGATAGAGATAGGTAGGTAGGTAGATAGATACATAGAGATAGGTAGGTAGGTAGATTGATAGATACAGATAGGTAGGTAGGTAGACTGATACATACAGATAGGTAGGTAGGTAGATAGATAGATACAGATAGGTAGGTAGGTAGGTAGGTAGGTAGGTAGGTAGATAGATAGATAGATAGATAGATAGATAGATAGATAGATAGATAGATAGATAGATAGATAGATAGATAGATAGATAGATAGATAGATCGAGATAGGTAGGTATGTAGATAGATAGATACAGATAGGTAGGTAGGTAGATAGATAGATACAGATAGGTTTGTAGATAGATAGATAGATAGATAGATAGATAGATAGATAGATAGATAGATAGATAGATAGATAGATAGAGATAGGTAGGTAGGTAGATAGATAAATACAGATAGGTAGGAAGGTAGGTAGATAGATAGAGATAGGTAGGTAGGTAGATAGATAAATACAGATAGGTAGGTAGGTAGGTAGATAGATAGAGATAGGTAGGTAGGTAGATAGATAGATACAGATAGGTAGGTAGGTAGATAGATAGAGATAGGTAGGTAGGTAGATAGATAAATACAGATAGGTAGGTAGGTAGGTAGATAGATAGAGATAGGTAGGTAGGTAGATAGATATATACAGATAGGTAGGTAGGTAGATAGATAGAGATAGGTAGGTAGGTAGATAGATAGATACAGATAGGTAGGTAGGTAGATAGATAAATACAGATAGGTAGGTAGGTAGATAGATAGAGATAGGTAGGTAGGTAGATTGATAGATACAGATAAGTAGGTAGGTAGATTGATAGATACAGATAGGTAGGTAGGTAGATTGATAGATACAGATAGGTAGGTAGGTAGATAGATAGATACAGATAGGTAGGTAGATAGATAGATAGATAGATAGATAGATAGATAGATAGATAGATAGATAGATAGATAGATAGATTGATAGAGATAGGTAGGTAGGTAGATAGATAAATACAGATAGGTAGGAAGGTAGGTAGATAGATAGAGATACGTAGGTAGGTAGATAGATAGATAGAGATAGGTAGGTAGGTAGATTAATAGATACATATAGGTAGGTAGGTAGATTGATAGATACAGATAGGTAGGTAGATAGATAGATAGATAGATACAGATAGGTAGGTAGGTAGATAGATAGATAGAGATAGGTAGGTAGGTAGATAGATAAATACAGATAGGTAGGTAGGTAGGTAGATAGATAGAGATAGGTAGGTAGGTAGATAGATAGAGATAGGTAGGTAGGTAGATAGATAGATAGAGATAGGTAGGTAGGTAGATAGATAAATACAGATAGGTAGGTAGGTAGGTAGATAGATAGAGATAGGTAGGTAGGTAGATAGATAGAGATAGGTAGGTAGGTAGATTGATAGATACAGATAGGTAGGTAGGTAGATTGATAGATACAGATAGGTAGGTAGCTAGATAGATAGAGATAGGTAGGTAGGTAGATAGATAGATACAGATAGGTAGGTAGGTAGATAGATAAATACAGATAGGTAGGTAGGTAGAAAGATAGAGATAGGTAGGTAGGTAGATAGATAGATACAGATAGGTAGGTAGGTAGATAGATAGAGATAGGTAGGTAGGTAGATAGATAGATACAGATAGGTAGGTAGGTAGATAGATAAATACAGATAGGTAGGTAGGTAGATAGATAGATAGAGATAGGTCGGTATGTAGATTGATAGATACAGATAGGTAGGTAGGTAGATTGATAGATACAGATAGGTAGGTAGGTAGATTGATAGATACAGATAGGTAGGTAGGTAGATAGATAGATAGAGATAGGTAGGTAGGTAGATAGATAGACCTAGGTAGGTAGGTAGATTGATAGATACAGATAGGTAGGTAGATAGATAGATAGATAGATAGATAGATAGAGATAGGTAGGTAGGTAGATAGATAAATACAGATAGGTAGGTAGGTAGGTAGATAGATAGAGATAGGTAGGTAGGTAGATAGATAGATAGAGATAGGTAGGTAGGTAGATTGATAGATACAGATAGGTAGGTAGGTAGATTGATAGATACAGATAGGTAGGTAGGTAGATAGATAAATACAGATAGGTAGGTAGGTAGATAGATAGATAGATAGATAGATAGATAGATAGATAGATAGATAGATAGATAGATAGATAGATAGATAGAGATAGGTAGGTAGGTAGATAGATAGATACAGATAGGTAGGTAGGTAGATAGATAGATACAGATATGTTTGTAGATAGATAGATAGATAGATAGATAGATAGATAGATAGATAGATAGATAGATAGATAGAGATAGGTAGGTAGGTAGATAGATAAATACAGATAGGTAGGAAGGCAGGTAGATAGATAGAGATAGGTAGGTAGGTAGATAGATAAATACAGATCGGTAGGTAGGTAGGTAGATAGATAGAGATAGGTAGGTAGGTAGATAGATAGATACAGATAGGTAGGTAGGTAGATAGATAGAGATAGGTAGGTAGGTAGATAGATAAATACAGATAGGTAGGTAGGTAGGTAGATAGATAGAGATAGGTAGGTAGGTAGATAGATATATACAGATAGGTAGGTAGGTAGATAGATAGAGATAGGTAGGTAGGTAGATAGATAGATACAGATAGGTAGGTAGGTAGATAGATAAATACAGATAGGTAGGTAGGTAGATAGATAGATAGAGATAGGTAGGTAGGTAGATTGATAGATACAGATAGGTAGGTAGGTAGATTGATAGATACAGATAGGTAGGTAGGTAGATTGATAGATACAGATAGGTAGGTAGGTAGATAGATAGATACAGATAGGTAGGTAGATAGATAGATAGATAGATAGATAGATAGATAGATAGATAGATTGATAGAGATAGGTAGGTAGGTAGATAGATAAATACAGATAGGTAGGAAGGTAGGTAGATAGATAGAGATAGGTAGGTAGGTAGATAGATAGATAGAGATAGTTAGGTAGGTAGATTGATAGATACATATAGGTAGGTAGGTAGATTGATAGATACAGATAGGTAGGTAGATAGATAGATAGATACAGATAGGTAGGTAGGTAGATAGATAGATAGAGATAGGTAGGTAGGTAGATAGATAAATACAGATAGGTAGGTAGGTAGGTAGATAGATAGAGATAGGTAGGTAGGTAGATTGATAGATACAGATAGGTAGGTAGGTAGATTGATAGATACAGATAGGTAGGTAGGTAGATAGATAGATACAGATAGGTAGGTAGGTAGATAGATAGATAGATAGATAGATAGATAGATAGATAGATAGATAGATAGATAGATAGATAGATAGATAGATCGAAATAGGTAGGTAGGTAGATAGATAGATACAGATAGGTAGGTAGGTAGATAGATAGATACAGATAGGTTTGTAGATAGATAGATAGATAGATAGATAGATAGATAGATAGATAGATAGATAGATAGATAGATAGATAGTTAGATAGATAGATAGATAGATAGATAGAGATAGGTAGGTAGGTAGATAGATAAATACAGATAGGTAGGAAGGTAGGTAGATAGATAGAGATAGGTAGGTAGGTAGATAGATAAATACAGATAGGTAGGTAGGTAGGTAGATAGATAGAGATAGGTAGGTAGGTAGATAGATAGATACAGATAGGTAGGTAGGTAGATAGATAGAGATAGGTAGGTAGGTAGATAGATAAATACAGATAGGTAGGTAGGTAGGTAGATAGATAGAGATAGGTAGGTAGGTAGATAGATATATACAGATAGGTAGGTAGGTAGATAGATAGAGATAGGTAGGTAGGTAGATAGATAGATACAGATAGGTAGCTAGGTAGATAGATAAATACAGATAGGTAGGTAGGTAGATAGATAGATAGAGGTAGGTAGGTAGGTAGATTGATAGATACAGATAGGTAGGTAGGTAGATTGATAGATACAGATAGGTAGGTAGGTAGATAGATAGATACAGATAGGTAGGTAGGTAGATAGATAGATAGATAGATAGATAGATAGATAGATAGATAGATAGATAGATAGATAGATAGATAGAGATAGGTAGGTAGGTAGATAGATAAATACAGATAGGTAGGAAGGTAGGTAGATAGATAGAGATAGGTAGGTAGGTAGATAGATAGATAGAGATAGGTAGGTAGGTAGATTGATAGATACATATAGGTAGGCAGGTAGATTGATAGATACAGATAGGTAGGTAGATAGATAGATAGATACAGATAGGTAGGTAGGTAGGTAGATAGATAGAGATAGGTAGGTAGGTAGATAGATAGATAGAGATAGGTAGGTAGGTAGATAGATAGACATAGGTAGGTAGGTAGATTGATAGATACAGATATGTAGGTAGGTAGATTGATAGATACAGATACGTAGGTAGGTAGATAGATAGATACAGATAGGTAGGTAGGTAGATAGATAGATACAGATAGGTAGGTAGGTAGATTGATAGATACAGATAGGTAGGTAGGTAGATAGATAGATACAGATAGGTAGGTAGGTTGATAGATACAGATAGGTAGGTAGGTAGATAGATAAATACAGATAGGTAGGTAGGTAGGTAGGTAGATAGAGATAGGTAGGTAGGTAGATAGATAGATAGAGATAGGTAGGTAGGTAGATTGATAGATACATATAGGTAGGCAGGTAGATTGATAGATACAGATAGGTAGGTAGATAGATAGATAGATACAGATAGGTAGGTAGGTAGGTAGATAGATAGAGATAGGTAGGTAGGTAGATAGATAGATAGAGATAGGTAGGTAGGTAGATAGATAGACATAGGTAGGTAGGTAGATTGATAGATACAGATAGGTAGGTAGGTAGATTGATAGATACAGATACGTAGGTAGGTAGATAGATAGATACAGATAGGTAGGTAGGTAGATAGATAGATACAGATAGGTAGGTAGGTAGATTGATAGATACAGATAGGTAGGTAGGTAGATAGATAGATACAGATAGGTAGGTAGGTTGATAGATACAGATAGGTAGGTAGGTAGATAGATAAATACAGATAGGTAGGTAGGTAGGTAGGTAGATAGAGATAGGTAGGTAGGTAGATAGATAGATAGAGATAGGTAGGTAGGTAGATTGATAGATAGAGATAGGTAGGTAGGTAGATAGATAAATACAGATAGGTAGGTAGGTAGGTAGATAGATAGAGATAGGTAGGTAGGTAGATAGATAGATAGAGATATGTAGGTAGGTAGATTGATAGATACAGATAGGTAGGTAGGTAGATTGATAGATACAGATAGGTAGGTAGGTAGATTGATAGATACAGATAGGTAGGTAGGTAGATAGATAGATACAGATAGGTAGGTAGGTAGATAGATAGAGATAGGTAGGTAGGTAGATAGATAAATACAGATAGGTAGGTAGGTAGGTAGATAGATAGAGATAGGTAGGTAGGTAGATAGATAGATAGAGATAGGTAGGTATGTAGATTGATAGATACAGATAGGTAGGTAGGTAGATTGCTAGATACAGATAGGTAGGTAGGTAGGTAGATAGATACAGATAGGTAGGTAGGTAGATTGATAGATACAGATAGGTAGGTAGGTAGATAGATAGATACAGATAGGTAGGTAGATAGATAGATAGATAGATAGATAGATAGATAGATAGATAGATAGATAGATAGATAGATAGAGATAGGTAGGTAGGTAGATAGATAAATACAGATAGGTAGGTAGGTAGGTAGATAGATAGAGATAGGTAGGTAGGTAGATAGATAAATACAGATAGGTAGGTAGGTAGGTAGATAGATAGAGATAGGTAGGTAGGTAGATAGATAGATAGAGATAGGTAGGTATGTAGATTGATAGATACAGATAGGTAGGTAGGTAGATTGATAGATACAGAAAGGTAGGTAGGTAGGTAGATAGATACAGATAGGTAGGTAGGTAGATTGATAGATACAGATAGGTAGGTAGGTAGATTGATAGATACAGATAGGTAGGTAGGTAGATAGATAGATACAGATAGGTAGGTAGGTAGATAGATAGAGATAGGTTGGTAGGTAGATAGATAAATACAGATAGGTAGGTAGGTAGGTAGGTAGATAGAGATAGGTAGGTAGGTAGATAGATAAATACAGATAGGTAGGTAGGTAGGTAGATAGATAGAGATAGGTAGGTAGGTAGATAGATAGATACAGATAGGTAGGTAGGTAGATAGATAAATACAGATAGGTAGGTAGGTAGATAGATAGATAGAGATAGGTAGGTAGGTAGATTGATAGATACAGATAGGTAGGTAGGTAGATTGATAGATACAGATAGGTAGGTAGGTAGATTGATAGATACAGATAGGTAGGTAGGTAGATAGATACAGATAGGTAGGTAGGTAGATAGATAGAGATAGGTAGGTAGGTAGATAGATAAATACAGATAGGTAGGTAGGTAGGTAGATAGATAGAGATAGGTAGGTAGGTAGATAGATAGATTGAGATAGGTAGGTATGTAGATTGATAGATACAGATAGGTAGATAGGTAGATTGATAGATACAGATAGGTAGGTCGGTAGGTAGATAGATACAGATAGGTAGGTAGGTAGATTGATAGATACAGATAGGTAGGTAGGTAGATAGATAGATACAGATAGGTAGGTAGGTAGATAGATAGATAGATAGAGATAGGTAGGTAGGTAGATAGATAAATAGAGATAGGTAGGTAGGTAGGTAGGTAGATAGAGATAGGTAGGTAGGTAGATAGATAAATAAAGATAGGTAGGTAGGTAGGTCGATAGATAGAGATAGGTAGGTAGGTAGGTAGATAGATAGATACAGATAGGTAGGTAGGTAGATAGATAAATACAGATAGGTAGATAGGTAGATAGATAGATAGAGATAGGTAGGTATGTAGAATGATAGATACAGATAGGTAGGTAGGTAGATTGATAGATACAGATAGGTAGGTAGGTAGATTGATAGATACAGATAGGTAGGTAGGTAGATAGATAGATACAGATAGGTAGGTAGGTAGATAGATAGATAGAGATAGGTAGGTAGGTAGATAGATAAATACAGATAGGTAGGTAGGTAGATAGATAGATAGAGATAGGTAGGTAGGTAGATAGATAAATACAGATAGGTAGGTAGGTAGGTAGATAGATAGAGATAGGTAGGTAGGTAGATAGATAAATACAGATAGGTAGGTAGGTAGGTAGATAGATAGAGATAGGTAGGTAGGTAGATAGATAGATACAGATAGGTAGGTAGGTAGATAGATAAATACAGATAGGTAGGTAGGTAGATAGATAGATAGAGATAGGTAGGTAGGTAGGTAGATAGATAGAGATAGGTAGGTAGGTAGATAGATAAATACAGATAGGTAGGTAGGTAGGTAGATAGATAGAGATAGGTAGGTAGGTAGATAGATAGATACAGATAGGTAGGTAGGTAGATAGATAAATACAGATAGGTAGGTAGGTAGATATATAGAGATAGGTAGGTAGGTAGATAGATAGATACAGATAGGTAGGTAGGTAGATAGATAGAGATAGGTAGGTAGGTAGATAGATAGATAAAGATAGGTAGGTAGGTAGGTAGATAAATACAGATAGGTAGGTAGGTAGATTGATAGATAGAGATAGGTCGGTATGTAGATTGATAGATACAGATAGGTAGGTAGGTAGATTGATAGATACAGATAGGTAGGTAGGTAGATTGATAGATACAGATAGGTAGGTAGGTAGATAGATAGATAGAGATAGGTAGGTAGGTAGATAGATAGACCTAGGTAGGTAGGTAGATTGATAGATACAGATAGGTAGGTAGATAGATAGATAGATAGATAGAGATAGGTAGGTAGGTAGATTGATAGATACAGATAGGTAGGTAGGTAGATTGATAGATACAGATAGGTAGGTAGGTAGATAGATAGATACAGATAGGTAGGTATGTAGATTGATAGATACAGATAGGTAGGTAGGTAGATTGATAGATACAGATAGGTAGGTAGGTAGGTAGATAGATACAGATAGGTAGGTAGGTAGATTGATAGATACAGATAGGTAGATAGGTAGATAGATAGATACAGATAGGTAGGTAGGTAGATAGATAGATAGAGATAGGTAGGTAGGTAGATAGATAAATACAGATAGGTAGGTAGGTAGGTAGATAGATAGAGATAGGTAGGTAGGTAGATAGATAGATACAGATAGGTAGGTAGGTAGATAGATAAATACAGATAGGTAGGTAGGTAGATAGATAGATAGAGATAGGTAGGTAGGTAGGTAGATAGATAGAGATAGGTAGGTAGGTACATAGATAAATACAGATAGGTAGGTAGGTAGGTAGATAGATAGAGATAGGTAGGTAAGTAGATAGATAGATACAGATAGGTAGGTAGGTAGATAGATAAATACAGATAGGTAGGTAGGTAGATATATAGAGATAGGTAGGTAGGTAGATAGATAGATACAGATAGGTAGGTAGGTAGATAGATAGAGATAGGTAGGTAGGTAGATAGATAGATACAGATAGGTAGGTAGGTAGGTAGATAAATACAGATAGGTAGGTAGGTAGATTGATAGATAGAGATAGGTCGGTATGTAGATTGATAGATACAGATAGGTAGGTAGGTAGATTGATAGATACAGATAGGTAGGTAGGTAGATTGATAGATACAGATAGGTAGGTAGGTAGATAGATAGATAGAGATAGGTAGGTAGGTAGATAGATAGACCTAGGTAGGTAGGTAGATTGATAGATACAGATAGGTAGGTAGATAGATAGATAGATAGATAGAGATAGGTAGGTAGGTAGATAGATAAATACAGATAGGTAGGTAGGTAGGTAGATAGATAGAGATAGGTAGGTAGGTAGATAGATAGATAGAGATAGGTAGGTAGGTAGATTGATAGATACAGATAGGTAGGTAGGTAGATTGATAGATACAGATAGGTAGGTAGGTAGATAGATAGATACAGATAGGTAGGTAGGTAGGTAGGTAGATAGATAGATAGATAGATAGATAGATAGATAGATAGATAGATAGATAGATAGATAGATAGATAGATAGATCAAGATAGGTAGGTATGTAGATAGATAGATACAGATAGGTAGGTAGGTAGATAGATAGATACAGATAGGTTTGTAGATAGATAGATAGATAGATAGATAGATAGATAGATAGATAGATAGATAGATAGATAGATAGATAGATAGAGATAGGTAGGTAGGTAGATAGATAAATACAGATAGGTAGGAAGGTAGGTAGATAGATAGAGATAGGTAGGTAGATAGATAAATACAGATAGGTAGGTAGGTAGGTAGATAGATAGAGATAGGTAGGTAGGTAGATAGATAGATACAGATAGGTAGGTAGGTAGATAGATAGAGATAGGTAGGTAGGTAGATAGATAAATACAGATAGGTAGGTAGGTAGGTAGATAGATAGAGATAGGTAGGTAGGTAGATAGATATATACAGATAGGTAGGTAGGTAGATAGATAGAGATAGGTAGGTAGGTAGATAGATAGATACAGATAGGTAGGTAGGTAGATAGATAAATACAGATAGGTAGGTAGGTAGATAGATAGATAGAGATAGGTAGGTAGGTAGATTGATAGATACAGATAAGTAGGTAGGTAGATTGATAGATACAGATAGGTAGGTAGGTAGATTGATAGATACAGATAGGTAGGTAGGTAGATAGATAGATACAGATAGGTAGGTAGATAGATAGATAGATAGATAGATAGATAGATAGATAGATAGATAGATAGATAGATAGATAGATAGATAGATAGATTGATAGAGATAGGTAGGTAGGTAGATAGATAAATACAGATAGGTAGGAAGGTAGGTAGATAGATAGAGATACGTAGGTAGGTAGATAGATAGATAGAGATAGGTAGGTAGGTAGATTGATAGATACATATAGGTAGGTAGGTAGATTGATAAATACAGATAGGTAGGTAGATAGATAGATAGATACAGATAGGTAGGTAGGTAGATAGATAGATAGAGATAGGTAGGTAGATAGATAAATACAGATAGGTAGGTAGGTAGGTAGATAGATAGAGATAGGTAGGTAGGTAGATAGATAGAGATAGGTAGGTAGGTAGATAGATAGATAGAGATAGGTAGGTAGGTAGATAGATAAATACAGATAGGTAGGTAGGTAGGTAGATAGATAGAGATAGGTAGGTAGGTAGATAGATAGAGATAGGTAGGTAGGTAGATTGATAGATACAGATAGGTAGGTAGGTAGATTGATAGATACAGATAGGTAGGTAGGTAGATAGATAGAGATAGGTAGGTAGGTAGATAGATAGATACAGATAGGTAGGTAGGTAGATAGATAAATACAGATAGGTAGGTAGGTAGAAAGATAGAGATAGGTAGGTAGGTAGATAGATAGATACAGATAGGTAGGTAGGTAGATAGATAGAGATAGGTAGGTAGGTAGATAGATAGATACAGATAGGTAGGTAGGTAGATAGATAAATACAGATAGGTAGGTAGGTAGATAGATAGATAGAGATAGGTCGGTATGTAGATTGATAGATACAGATAGGTAGGTAGGTAGATTGATAGATACAGATAGGTAGGTAGGTAGATTGATAGATACAGATAGGTAGGTAGGTAGATAGATAGATAGAGATAGGTAGGTAGGTAGGTAGATAGACCTAGGTAGGTAGGTAGATTGATAGATACAGATAGGTAGGGAGATAGATAGATAGATAGATAGATAGATAGATAGATAGATAGATAGATAGATAGATAGAGATAGGTAGGTAGGTAGATAGATAAATACAGATAGGTAGGTAGGTAGGTAGATAGATAGAGATAGGTAGGTAGGTAGATAGATAGATAGAGATAGGTAGGTAGGTAGATTGATAGATACAGATAGGTAGGTAGGTAGATTGATAGATACAGATAGGTAGGTAGGTAGATAGATAGATACAGATAGGTAGGTAGGTAGATAGATAGATAGATAGATAGATAGATAGATAGATAGATAGATAGATAGATAGATAGATAGATAGATAGATAGATAGATCGAGATAGGTAGGTAGGTAGATAGATAGATACAGATAGGTAGGTAGGTAGATAGATAGATACAGATAGGTTTGTAGATAGATAGATAGATAGATAGATAGATAGATAGATAGATAGATAGATAGATAGATAGATAGATAGAGATAGGTAGGTAGGTAGATAGATAAATACAGATAGGTAGGAAGGTAGGTAGATAGATAGAGATAGGTAGGTAGGTAGATAGATAAATACAGATCGGTAGGTAGGTAGGTAGATAGATAGAGATAGGTAGGTAGGTAGATAGATAGATACAGATAGGTAGGTAGGTAGATAGATAGAGATAGGTAGGTAGGTAGATAGATAAATACAGATAGGTAGGTAGGTAGGTAGATAGATAGAGATAGGTAGGTAGGTAGATAGATATATACAGATAGGTAGGTAGGTAGATAGATAGAGATAGGTAGGTAGGTAGATAGATAGATACAGATAGGTAGGTAGGTAGATAGATAAATACAGATAGGTAGGTAGGTAGATAGATAGATAGAGATAGGTAGGTAGGTAGATTGATAGATACAGATAGGTAGGTAGGTAGATTGATAGATACAGATAGGTAGGTAGGTAGATTGATAGATACAGATAGGTAGGTAGGTAGATAGATAGATACAGATAGGTAGGTAGATAGATAGATAGATAGATAGATAGATAGATAGATAGATAGATAGATAGATAGATAGAGATAGGTAGGTAGGTAGATAGATAAATACAGATAGGTAGGAAGGTAGGTAGATAGATAGAGATAGGTAGGTAGGTAGATAGATAGATAGAGATAGGTAGGTAGGTAGATTGATAGATACATATAGGTAGGTAGGTAGATTGATAGATACAGATAGGTAGGTAGATAGATAGATAGATACAGATAGGTAGGTAGGTAGATAGATAGATAGAGATAGGTAGGTAGGTAGATAGATAAATACAGATAGGTAGGTAGGTAGGTAGATAGATAGAGATAGGTAGGTAGGTAGATTGATAGATACAGATAGGTAGGTAGGTAGATTGATAGATACAGATAGGTAGGTAGGTAGATAGATAGATACAGATAGGTAGGTAGGTAGATAGATAGATAGATAGATAGATAGATAGATAGATAGATAGATAGATAGATAGATAGATCGAGATAGGTAGGTAGGTAGATAGATAGATACAGATAGGTAGGTAGGTAGATAGATAGATACAGATAGGTTTGTAGATAGATAGATAGATAGATAGATAGATAGATAGATAGATAGATAGATAGATAGATAGATAGAGATAGGTAGGTAGGTAGATAGATAAATACAGATAGGTAGGAAGGTAGGTAGATAGATAGAGATAGGTAGGTAGGTAGATAGATAAATACAGATAGGTAGGTAGGTAGGTAGATAGATAGAGATAGGTAGGTAGGTAGATAGATAGATACAGATAGGTAGGTAGGTAGATAGATAGAGATAGGTAGGTAGGTAGATAGATAAATACAGATAGATAGGTAGGTAGGTAGATAGATAGAGATAGGTAGGTAGGTAGATAGATATATACAGATAGGTAGGTAGGTAGATAGATAGAGATAGGTAGGTAGGTAGATAGATAGATACAGATAGGTAGGTAGGTAGATAGATAAATACAGATAGGTAGGTAGGTAGATAGATAGATAGAGGTAGGTAGGTAGGTAGATTGATAGATACAGATAGGTAGGTAGGTAGATTGATAGATACAGATAGGTAGGTAGGTAGATAGATAGATACAGATAGGTAGGTAGATAGATAGATAGATAGATAGATAGATAGATAGATAGATAGATAGATAGATAGATTGATAGAGATAGGTAGGTAGGTAGATAGATAAATACAGATAGGTAGGAAGGTAGGTAGATAGATAGAGATAGGTAGGTAGGTAGATAGATAGATAGAGATAGGTAGGTAGGTAGATTGATAGATACATATAGGTAGGTAGGTAGATTGATAGATACAGATAGGTAGGTAGATAGATAGATAGATACAGATAGGTAGGTAGGTAGGTAGATAGATAGAGATAGGTAGGTAGGTAGATAGATAGATAGAGATAGGTAGGTAGGTAGATAGATAGACATAGGTAGGTAGGTAGATTGATAGATACAGATAGGTAGGTTGGTAGATTGATAGATACAGATACGTAGGTAGGTAGGTAGATAGATACAGATAGGTAGGTAGATAGATAGATAGATAGATAGATAGATAGATAGATAGATAGATAGATAGATTGATAGAGATAGGTAGGTAGGTAGATAGATAAATACAGATAGGTAGGAAGGTAGGTAGATAGATAGAGATAGGTAGGTAGGTAGATAGATAGATAGAGATAGGTAGGTAGGTAGATTGATAGATACATATAGGTAGGTAGGTAGATTGATAGATACAGATAGGTAGGTAGATAGATAGATAGATACAGATAGGTAGGTAGGTAGATAGATAGATAGAGATAGGTAGGTAGGTAGATAGATAAATACAGATAGGTAGGTAGGTAGGTAGATAGATAGAGATAGGTAGGTAGGTAGATTGATAGATACAGATAGGTAGGTAGGTAGATTGATAGATACAGATAGGTAGGTAGGTAGATAGATAGATACAGATAGGTAGGTAGGTAGATAGATAGATAGATAGATAGATAGATAGATAGATAGAGATAGGTAGGTAGGTAGATAGATAGATACAGATAGGTAGGTAGGTAGATAGATAGATACAGATAGGTTTGTAGATAGATAGATAGATAGATAGATAGATAGATAGATAGAGATAGGTAGGTAGGTAGATAGATAAATACAGATAGGTAGGAAGGTAGGTAGATAGATAGAGATAGGTAGGTAGGTAGATAGATAAATACAGATAGGTAGGTAGGTAGGTAGATAGATAGAGATAGGTAGGTAGGTAGATAGATAGATACAGATAGGTAGGTAGGTAGATAGATAGAGATAGGTAGGTAGGTAGATAGATAAATACAGATAGGTAGGTAGGTAGGTAGATAGATAGAGATAGGTAGGTAGGTAGACAGATATATACAGATAGGTAGGTAGGTAGATAGATAGAGATAGGTAGGTAGGTAGATAGATAGATACAGATAGGTAGGTAGGTAGATAGATAAATACAGATAGGTAGGTAGGTAGATAGATAGATAGAGGTAGGTAGGTAGGTAGATTGATAGATACAGATAGGTAGGTAGGTAGATTGATAGATACAGATAGGTAGGTAGGTAGATTGATAGATACAGATAGGTAGGTAGGTAGATAGATAGATACAGATAGGTAGGTAGATAGATAGATAGATAGATAGATAGATAGATAGATAGATAGATAGATAGATAGATAGATAGATAGATTGATAGAGATAGGTAGGTAGGTAGATAGATAAATACAGATAGGTAGGAAGGTAGGTAGATAGATAGAGATAGGTAGGTAGGTAGATAGATAGATAGAGATAGGTAGGTAGGTAGATAGATAGACATAGGTAGGTAGGTAGATTGATAAATACAGATAGGTAGGTAGATAGATAGATAGATACAGATAGGTAGGTAGGTAGATAGATAGATAGAGATAGGTAGGTAGGTAGATAGATAAATACAGATAGGTAGGTAGGTAGGTAGATAGATAGAGATAGGTAGGTAGGTAGATAGATAGAGATAGGTAGGTAGGTAGATAGATAGATAGAGATAGGTAGGTAGGTAGATAGATAAATACAGATAGGTAGGTAGGTAGGTAGATAGATAGAGATAGGTAGGTAGGTAGATAGATAGAGATAGGTAGGTAGGTAGATTGATAGATACAGATAGGTAGGTAGGTAGATTGATAGATACAGATAGGTAGGTAGGTAGATAGATAGAGATAGGTAGGTAGGTAGATAGATAGATACAGATAGGTAGGTAGGTAGATAGATAAATACAGATAGGTAGGTAGGTAGAAAGATAGAGATAGGTAGGTAGGTAGATAGATAGATACAGATAGGTAGGTAGGTAGATAGATAGAGATAGGTAGGTAGGTAGATAGATAGATACAGATAGGTAGGTAGGTAGATAGATAAATACAGATAGGTAGGTAGGTAGATAGATAGATAGAGATAGGTCGGTATGTAGATTGATAGATACAGATAGGTAGGTAGGTAGATTGATAGATACAGATAGGTAGGTAGGTAGATTGATAGATACAGATAGGTAGGTAGGTAGATAGATAGATAGAGATAGGTAGGTAGGTAGGTAGATAGACCTAGGTAGGTAGGTAGATTGATAGATACAGATAGGTAGGGAGATAGATAGATAGATAGATAGATAGATAGATAGATAGATAGATAGATAGATAGAGATAGGTAGGTAGGTAGATAGATAAATACAGATAGGTAGGTAGGTAGGTAGATAGATAGAGATAGGTAGGTAGGTAGATAGATAGATAGAGATAGGTAGGTAGGTAGATTGATAGATACAGATAGGTAGGTAGGTAGATTGATAGATACAGATAGGTAGGTAGGTAGATAGATAGATACAGATAGGTAGGTAGGTAGATTTATAGATAGATAGATAGATAGATAGATAGATAGATAGATAGATAGATAGATAGATAGATCGAGATAGGTAGGTAGGTAGATAGATAGATACAGATAGGTAGGTAGGTAGATAGATAGATACAGATAGGTTTGTAGATAGATAGATAGATAGATAGATAGATAGATAGATAGATAGATAGATAGATAGATAGATAGATAGATAGAGATAGGTAGGTAGGTAGATAGATAAATACAGATAGGTAGGAAGGTAGGTAGATAGATAGAGATAGGTAGGTAGGTAGATAGATAAATACAGATCGGTAGGTAGGTAGGTAGATAGATAGAGATAGGTAGGTAGGTAGATAGATAGATACAGATAGGTAGGTAGGTAGATAGATAGAGATAGGTAGGTAGGTAGATAGATAAATACAGATAGGTAGGTAGGTAGGTAGATAGATAGAGATAGGTAGGTAGGTAGATAGATATATACAGATAGGTAGGTAGGTAGATAGATAGAGATAGGTAGGTAGGTAGATAGATAGATACAGATAGGTAGGTAGGTAGATAGATAAATACAGATAGGTAGGTAGGTAGATAGATAGATAGAGATAGGTAGGTAGGTAGATTGATAGATACAGATAGGTAGGTAGGTAGATTGATAGATACAGATAGGTAGGTAGGTAGATTGATAGATACAGATAGGTAGGTAGGTAGATAGATAGATACAGATAGGTAGGTAGATAGATAGATAGATAGATAGATAGATAGATAGATAGATAGATAGATAGATAGATAGATAGAGATAGGTAGGTAGGTAGATAGATAAATACAGATAGGTAGGAAGGTAGGTAGATAGATAGAGATAGGTAGGTAGGTAGATAGATAGATAGAGATAGGTAGGTAGGTAGATTGATAGATACATATAGGTAGGTAGGTAGATTGATAGATACAGATAGGTAGGTAGATAGATAGATAGATACAGATAGGTAGGTAGGTAGATAGATAGATAGAGATAGGTAGGTAGGTAGATAGATAAATACAGATAGGTAGGTAGGTAGGTAGATAGATAGAGATAGGTAGGTAGGTAGATTGATAGATACAGATAGGTAGGTAGGTAGATTGATAGATACAGATAGGTAGGTAGGTAGATAGATAGATACAGATAGGTAGGTAGGTAGATAGATAGATAGATAGATAGATAGATAGATAGATAGATAGATAGATAGATAGATAGATAGATAGATCGAGATAGGTAGGTAGGTAGATAGATAGATACAGATAGGTAGGTAGGTAGATAGATAGATACAGATAGGTTTGTAGATAGATAGATAGATAGATAGATAGATAGATAGATAGATAGATAGATAGATAGATAGAGATAGGTAGGTAGGTAGATAGATAAATACAGATAGGTAGGAAGGTAGGTAGATAGATAGAGATAGGTAGGTAGGTAGATAGATAAATACAGATAGGTAGGTAGGTAGGTAGATAGATAGAGATAGGTAGGTAGGTAGATAGATAGATACAGATAGGTAGGTAGGTAGATAGATAGAGATAGGTAGGTAGGTAGATAGATAAATACAGATAGATAGGTAGGTAGGTAGATAGATAGAGATAGGTAGGTAGGTAGATAGATATATACAGATAGGTAGGTAGGTAGATAGATAGAGATAGGTAGGTAGGTAGATAGATAGATACAGATAGGTAGGTAGGTAGATAGATAAATACAGATAGGTAGGTAGGTAGATAGATAGATAGAGGTAGGTAGGTAGGTAGATTGATAGATACAGATAGGTAGGTAGGTAGATTGATAGATACAGATAGGTAGGTAGGTAGATTGATAGATACAGATAGGTAGGTAGGTAGATAGATAGATACAGATAGGTAGGTAGATAGATAGATAGATAGATAGATAGATAGATAGATAGATAGATAGATAGATAGATAGATAGATTGATAGAGATAGGTAGGTAGGTAGATAGATAAATACAGATAGGTAGGAAGGTAGGTAGATAGATAGAGATAGGTAGGTAGGTAGATAGATAGATAGAGATAGGTAGGTAGGTAGATTGATAGATACATATAGGTAGGTAGGTAGATTGATAGATACAGATAGGTAGGTAGATAGATAGATAGATACAGATAGGTAGGTAGGTAGGTAGATAGATAGAGATAGGTAGGTAGGTAGATAGATAGATAGAGATAGGTAGGTAGGTAGATAGATAGACATAGGTAGGTAGGTAGATTGATAGATACAGATAGGTAGGTTGGTAGATTGATAGATACAGATACGTAGGTAGGTAGGTAGATAGATACAGATAGGTAGGTAGATAGATAGATAGATAGATAGATAGATAGATAGATAGATAGATAGATAGATAGATAGATAGATAGATAGATAGATAGATTGATAGAGATAGGTAGGTAGGTAGATAGATAAATACAGATAAGTAGGAAGGTAGGTAGATAGATAGAGATAGGTAGGTAGGTAGATAGATAGATAGAGATAGGTAGGTAGGTAGATTGATAGATACATATAGGTAGGTAGGTAGATTGATAGATACAGATAGGTAGGTAGATAGATAGATAGATACAGATAGGTAGGTAGGTAGATAGATAGATAGAGATAGGTAGGTAGGTAGATAGATAAATACAGATAGGTAGGTAGGTAGGTAGATAGATAGAGATAGGTAGGTAGGTAGATTGATAGATACAGATAGGTAGGTAGGTAGATTGATAGATACAGATAGGTAGGTAGGTAGATAGATAGATACAGATAGGTAGGTAGGTAGATAGATAGATAGATAGATAGATAGATAGATAGATAGATAGATAGATAGATAGATAGATAGATAGATAGATAGAGATAGGTAGGTAGGTAGATAGATAGATACAGATAGGTAGGTAGGTAGATAGATAGATACAGATAGGTTTGTAGATAGATAGATAGATAGATAGATAGATAGAGATAGGTAGGTAGGTAGATAGATAAATACAGATAGGTAGGAAGGTAGGTAGATAGATAGAGATAGGTAGGTAGGTAGATAGATAAATACAGATAGGTAGGTAGGTAGGTAGATAGATAGAGATAGGTAGGTAGGTAGATAGATAGATACAGATAGGTAGGTAGGTAGATAGATAGAGATAGGTAGGTAGGTAGATAGATAAATACAGATAGGTAGGTAGGTAGGTAGATAGATAGAGATAGGTAGGTAGGTAGACAGATATATACAGATAGGTAGGTAGGTAGATAGATAGAGATAGGTAGGTAGGTAGATAGATAGATACAGATAGGTAGGTAGGTAGATAGATAAATACAGATAGGTAGGTAGGTAGATAGATAGATAGAGGTAGGTAGGTAGGTAGATTGATAGATACAGATAGGTAGGTAGGTAGATTGATAGATACAGATAGGTAGGTAGGTAGATTGATAGATACAGATAGGTAGGTAGGTAGATAGATAGATACAGATAGGTAGGTAGATAGATAGATAGATAGATAGATAGATAGATAGATAGATAGATAGATAGATAGATTGATAGAGATAGGTAGGTAGGTAGATAGATAAATACAGATAGGTAGGAAGGTAGGTAGATAGATAGAGATAGGTAGGTAGGTAGATAGATAGATAGAGATAGGTAGGTAGGTAGATAGATAGACATAGGTAGGTAGGTAGATTGATAGATACAGATAGGTAGGTAGGTAGATTGATAGATACAGATAGGTAGGTAGGTAGATTGATAGATACAGATAGGTAGGTAGGTAGATAGATAGATACAGATAGGTAGGTAGATAGATAGATAGATAGATAGATAGATAGATAGATAGATAGATAGATAGATAGATAGATAGAGATAGGTAGGTAGGTAGATAGATAAATACAGATAGGTAGGAAGGTAGGTAGATAGATAGAGATAGGTAGGTAGGTAGATAGATAGATAGAGATAGGTAGGTAGGTAGATTGATAGATACATATAGGTAGGTAGGTAGATTGATAGATACAGATAGGTAGGTAGATAGATAGATAGATACAGATAGGTAGGTAGGTAGATAGATAGATAGAGATAGGTAGGTAGGTAGATAGATAAATACAGATAGGTAGGTAGGTAGGTAGATAGATAGAGATAGGTAGGTAGGTAGATTGATAGATACAGATAGGTAGGTAGGTAGATTGATAGATACAGATAGGTAGGTAGGTAGATAGATAGATACAGATAGGTAGGTAGGTAGATAGATAGATAGATAGATAGATAGATAGATAGATAGATAGATAGATAGATAGATAGATAGATAGATAGATCGAGATAGGTAGGTAGGTAGATAGATAGATACAGATAGGTAGGTAGGTAGATAGATAGATACAGATAGGTTTGTAGATAGATAGATAGATAGATAGATAGATAGATAGATAGATAGATAGATAGATAGATAGAGATAGGTAGGTAGGTAGATAGATAAATACAGATAGGTAGGAAGGTAGGTAGATAGATAGAGATAGGTAGGTAGGTAGATAGATAAATACAGATAGGTAGGTAGGTAGGTAGATAGATAGAGATAGGTAGGTAGGTAGATAGATAGATACAGATAGGTAGGTAGGTAGATAGATAGAGATAGGTAGGTAGGTAGATAGATAAATACAGATAGATAGGTAGGTAGGTAGATAGATAGAGATAGGTAGGTAGGTAGATAGATATATACAGATAGGTAGGTAGGTAGATAGATAGAGATAGGTAGGTAGGTAGATAGATAGATACAGATAGGTAGGTAGGTAGATAGATAAATACAGATAGGTAGGTAGGTAGATAGATAGATAGAGGTAGGTAGGTAGGTAGATTGATAGATACAGATAGGTAGGTAGGTAGATTGATAGATACAGATAGGTAGGTAGGTAGATTGATAGATACAGATAGGTAGGTAGGTAGATAGATAGATACAGATAGGTAGGTAGATAGATAGATAGATAGATAGATAGATAGATAGATAGATAGATAGATTGATAGAGATAGGTAGGTAGGTAGATAGATAAATACAGATAGGTAGGAAGGTAGGTAGATAGATAGAGATAGGTAGGTAGGTAGATAGATAGATAGAGATAGGTAGGTAGGTAGATTGATAGATACATATAGGTAGGTAGGTAGATTGATAGATACAGATAGGTAGGTAGATAGATAGATAGATACAGATAGGTAGGTAGGTAGGTAGATAGATAGAGATAGGTAGGTAGGTAGATAGATAGATAGAGATAGGTAGGTAGGTAGATAGATAGACATAGGTAGGTAGGTAGATTGATAGATACAGATAGGTAGGTTGGTAGATTGATAGATACAGATACGTAGGTAGGTAGGTAGATAGATACAGATAGGTAGGTAGATAGATAGATAGATAGATAGATAGATAGATAGATAGATAGATAGATAGATAGATAGATAGATAGATAGATAGATTGATAGAGATAGGTAGGTAGGTAGATAGATAAATACAGATAGGTAGGAAGGTAGGTAGATAGATAGAGATAGGTAGGTAGGTAGATAGATAGATACAGATAGGTAGGTAGGTAGATAGATAGATACAGATAGGTAGGTAGGTAGATAGATAGATAGATAGATAGATAGATAGATAGATAGATAGATAGATAGATAGATAGATAGAGATAGGTAGGTAGGTAGATAGATAGATACAGATAGGTAGGTAGGTAGATAGATAGATACAGATAGGTTTGTAGATAGATAGATAGATAGATAGATAGATAGATAGATAGAGATAGGTAGGTAGGTAGATAGATAAATACAGATAGGTAGGAAGGTAGGTAGATAGATAGAGATAGGTAGGTAGGTAGATAGATAAATACAGATAGGTAGGTAGGTAGGTAGATAGATAGAGATAGGTAGGTAGGTAGATAGATAGATACAGATAGGTAGGTAGGTAGATAGATAGAGATAGGTAGGTAGGTAGATAGATAAATACAGATAGGTAGGTAGGTAGGTAGATAGATAGAGATAGGTAGGTAGGTAGACAGATATATACAGATAGGTAGGTAGGTAGATAGATAGAGATAGGTAGGTAGGTAGATAGATAGATACAGATAGGTAGGTAGGTAGATAGATAAATACAGATAGGTAGGTAGGTAGATAGATAGATAGAGGTAGGTAGGTAGGTAGATTGATAGATACAGATAGGTAGGTAGGTAGATTGATAGATACAGATAGGTAGGTAGGTAGATTGATAGATACAGATAGGTAGGTAGGTAGATAGATAGATACAGATAGGTAGGTAGATAGATAGATAGATAGATAGATAGATAGATAGATAGATAGATAGATAGATAGATAGATAGATAGATAGATTGATAGAGATAGGTAGGTAGGTAGATAGATAAATACAGATAGGTAGGAAGGTAGGTAGATAGATAGAGATAGGTAGGTAGGTAGATAGATAGATAGAGATAGGTAGGTAGGTAGATAGATAGACATAGGTAGGTAGGTAGATTGATAGATACAGATAGGTAGGTTGGTAGATTGATAGATACAGATACGTAGGTAGGTAGATAGATAGATACAGATAGGTAGGTAGGTAGATAGATAGATACAGATAGGTAGGTAGGTAGATTGATAGATACAGATAGGTAGGTAGGTAGATAGATAGATACAGATAGGTAGGTAGGTAGATAGATACAGATAGGTAGGTAGGTAGATAGATAAATACAGATAGGTAGGTAGGTAGGTAGGTAGATAGAGATAGGTAGGTAGGTAGATAGATAGATAGAGATAGGTAGGTAGGTAGATTGATAGATAGAGATAGGTAGGTAGGTAGATAGATAATTACAGATACGTAGGTAGGTAGGTAGATAGATAGAGATAGGTAGGTAGGTAGATAGATAGATAGAGATAGGTAGGTAGGTAGATTGATAGATACAGATAGGTAGGTAGGTAGATTGATAGATACAGATAGGTAGGTAGGTAGATTGATAGATACAGATAGGTAGGTAGGTAGATAGATAGATACAGATAGGTAGGTAGGTAGATAGATAGAGATAGGTAGGTAGGTAGATAGATAAATACAGATAGGTAGGTAGGTAGGTAGATAGAGATAGGTAGGTAGGTAGATAGATAGATAGAGATAGGTAGGTATGTAGATTGATAGATACAGATAGGTAGGTAGGTAGATTGATAGATACAGATAGGTAGGTAGGTAGATTGATAGATACAGATAGGTAGGTAGGTAGATAGATAGATACAGATAGGTAGGTAGATAGATAGATAGATAGATAGATAGATAGATAGATAGATAGATAGATAGATAGATAGATAGATAGAGATAGGTAGGTAGGTAGATAGATAAATACAGATAGGTAGGAAGGTAGGTAGATAGATAGAGATAGGTAGGTAGGTAGATAGATAGATAGAGATAGGTAGGTAGGTAGATTGATAGATACATATAGGTAGGTAGGTAGATTGATAGATACAGATAGGTAGGTAGATAGATAGATAGATACAGATAGGTAGGTAGGTAGATAGATAGATAGAGATAGGTAGGTAGGTAGATAGATAAATACAGATAGGTAGGTAGGTAGGTAGATAGATAGAGATAGGTAGGTAGGTAGATTGATAGATACAGATAGGTAGGTAGGTAGATTGATAGATACAGATAGGTAGGTAGGTAGATAGATAGATACAGATAGGTAGGTAGGTAGATAGATAGATAGATAGATAGATAGATAGATAGATAGATAGATAGATAGATCGAGATAGGTAGGTAGGTAGATAGATAGATACAGATAGGTAGGTAGGTAGATAGATAGATACAGATAGGTTTGTAGATAGATAGATAGATAGATAGATAGATAGATAGATAGATAGATAGATAGATAGATAGATAGATAGAGATAGGTAGGTAGGTAGATAGATAAATACAGATAGGTAGGAAGGTAGGTAGATAGATAGAGATAGGTAGGTAGGTAGATAGATAAATACAGATAGGTAGGTAGGTAGGTAGATAGATAGAGATAGGTAGGTAGGTAGATAGATAGATACAGATAGGTAGGTAGGTAGATAGATAGAGATAGGTAGGTAGGTAGATAGATAAATACAGATAGATAGGTAGGTAGGTAGATAGATAGAGATAGGTAGGTAGGTAGATAGATATATACAGATAGGTAGGTAGGTAGATAGATAGAGATAGGTAGGTAGGTAGATAGATAGATACAGATAGGTAGGTAGGTAGATAGATAAATACAGATAGGTAGGTAGGTAGATAGATAGATAGAGGTAGGTAGGTAGGTAGATTGATAGATACAGATAGGTAGGTAGGTAGATTGATAGATACAGATAGGTAGGTAGGTAGATTGATAGATACAGATAGGTAGGTAGGTAGATAGATAGATACAGATAGGTAGGTAGATAGATAGATAGATAGATAGATAGATAGATAGATAGATAGATAGATAGATAGATTGATAGAGATAGGTAGGTAGGTAGATAGATAAATACAGATAGGTAGGAAGGTAGGTAGATAGATAGAGATAGGTAGGTAGGTAGATAGATAGATAGAGATAGGTAGGTAGGTAGATTGATAGATACATATAGGTAGGTAGGTAGATTGATAGATACAGATAGGTAGGTAGATAGATAGATAGATACAGATAGGTAGGTAGGTAGGTAGATAGATAGAGATAGGTAGGTAGGTAGATAGATAGATAGAGATAGGTAGGTAGGTAGATAGATAGACATAGGTAGGTAGGTAGATTGATAGATACAGATAGGTAGGTTGGTAGATTGATAGATACAGATACGTAGGTAGGTAGGTAGATAGATACAGATAGGTAGGTAGATAGATAGATAGATAGATAGATAGATAGATAGATAGATAGATAGATAGATAGATAGATTGATAGAGATAGGTAGGTAGGTAGATAGATAAATACAGATAGGTAGGAAGGTAGGTAGATAGATAGAGATAGGTAGGTAGGTAGATAGATAGATAGAGATAGGTAGGTAGGTAGATTGATAGATACATATAGGTAGGTAGGTAGATTGATAGATACAGATAGGTAGGTAGATAGATAGATAGATACAGATAGGTAGGTAGGTAGATAGATAGATAGAGATAGGTAGGTAGGTAGATAGATAAATACAGATAGGTAGGTAGGTAGGTAGATAGATAGAGATAGGTAGGTAGGTAGATTGATAGATACAGATAGGTAGGTAGGTAGATTGATAGATACAGATAGGTAGGTAGGTAGATAGATAGATACAGATAGGTAGGTAGGTAGATAGATAGATAGATAGATAGATAGATAGATAGATAGATAGATAGATAGATAGATAGATAGATAGATAGATAGATAGAGATAGGTAGGTAGGTAGATAGATAGATACAGATAGGTAGGTAGGTAGATAGATAGATACAGATAGGTTTGTAGATAGATAGATAGATAGATAGATAGATAGATAGATAGAGATAGGTAGGTAGGTAGATAGATAAATACAGATAGGTAGGAAGGTAGGTAGATAGATAGAGATAGGTAGGTAGGTAGATAGATAAATACAGATAGGTAGGTAGGTAGGTAGATAGATAGAGATAGGTAGGTAGGTAGATAGATAGATACAGATAGGTAGGTAGGTAGATAGATAGAGATAGGTAGGTAGGTAGATAGATAAATACAGATAGGTAGGTAGGTAGGTAGATAGATAGAGATAGGTAGGTAGGTAGACAGATATATACAGATAGGTAGGTAGGTAGATAGATAGAGATAGGTAGGTAGGTAGATAGATAGATACAGATAGGTAGGTAGGTAGATAGATAGATAGAGGTAGGTAGGTAGGTAGATTGATAGATACAGATAGGTAGGTAGGTAGATTGATAGATACAGATAGGTAGGTAGGTAGATTGATAGATACAGATAGGTAGGTAGGTAGATAGATAGATACAGATAGGTAGGTAGATAGATAGATAGATAGATAGATAGATAGATAGATAGATAGATAGATAGATAGATAGATAGATAGATAGATAGATAGATTGATAGAGATAGGTAGGTAGGTAGATAGATAAATACAGATAGGTAGGAAGGTAGGTAGATAGATAGAGATAGGTAGGTAGGTAGATAGATAGATAGAGATAGGTAGGTAGGTAGATAGATAGATAGACATAGGTAGGTAGGTAGATTGATAGATACAGATAGGTAGGTTGGTAGATTGATAGATACAGATACGTAGGTAGGTAGATAGATAGATACAGATAGGTAGGTAGGTAGATAGATAGATACAGATAGGTAGGTAGGTAGATTGATAGATACAGATAGGTAGGTAGGTAGATAGATAGATACAGATAGGTAGGTAGGTAGATAGATACAGATAGGTAGGTAGGTAGATAGATAAATACAGATAGGTAGGTAGGTAGGTAGGTAGATAGAGATAGGTAGGTAGGTAGATAGATAGATAGAGATAGGTAGGTAGGTAGATTGATAGATAGAGATAGGTAGGTAGGTAGATAGATAAATACAGATAGGTAGGTAGGTAGGTAGATAGATAGAGATAGGTAGGTAGGTAGATAGATAGATAGAGATAGGTAGGTAGGTAGATTGATAGATACAGATAGGTAGGTAGGTAGATTGATAGATACAGATAGGTAGGTAGGTAGATTGATAGATACAGATAGGTAGGTAGGTAGATAGATAGATACAGATAGGTAGGTAGGTAGATAGATAGAGATAGGTAGGTAGGTAGATAGATAAATACAGATAGGTAGGTAGGTAGGTAGATAGAGATAGGTAGGTAGGTAGATAGATAGATAGAGATAGGTAGGTATGTAGATTGATAGATACAGATAGGTAGGTAGGTAGATTGATAGATACAGATAGGTAGGTAGGTAGGTAGATAGATACAGATAGGTAGGTAGGTAGATAGATAGATACAGATAGGTAGGTAGGTAGATAGATAGATAGAGATAGGTAGGTAGGTAGATAGATAAATACAGATAGGTAGGTAGGTAGGTAGATAGATAGAGATAGGTAGGTAGGTAGATAGATAAATACAGATAGGTAGGTAGGTAGATAGATAGAGATAGGTAGGTAGGTAGATAGATAGATACAGATAGGTAGGTAGGTAGATAGATAGATACAGATAGGTAGGTAGGTAGATAGATAAATACAGATAGGTAGGTAGGTAGATAGATAGATAGAGATAGGTAGGTAGGTTGATTGATAGATACAGATAGGTAGGTAGGTAGATTGATAGATACAGATAGGTAGGTATGTAGATAGATAGATACAGATAGGTAGGTAGGTAGATAGATAGGGATAGGTAGGTAGGTAGATAGATAAATACAGATAGGTAGGTAGGTAGGTAGATAGATAGAGATAGGTAGGTAGGTAGATAGATAGATAGAGATAGGTAGGTATGTAGATTGATAGATACAGATAGGTAGGTAGGTAGATTGATAGATACAGATAGGTAGGTAGGTAGATTGATAGATACAGATAGGTAGTTAGGTAGATAGATAGATAGAGATAGGTAGGTAGGTAGGTAGATAGATAGATAGATAGATAGATAGATAGATAGAGATAGGTAGGTAGGTAGATAGATAAATATAGATAGGTAGGTAGGTAGATAGATAAATACAGATAGGTAGGTAGGTAGATAGATAGATAGAGATAGGTAGGTAGGTAGATTGATAGATACAGATAGGTAGGTAGGTAGATTGACAGATACAGATAGGTAGGTAGGTAGGTAGGTAGATACTGATAGGTAGGTAGGTAGATTGATAGATACAGATAGGTAGGTAGGTAGATAGATAGATACAGATAGGTAGGTAGGTAGATAGATAGATAGAGATAGGTAGGTAGGTAGATAGATAGATAGAGATAGGTAGGTAGGTAGATAGATAAATACAGATAGGTAGGTAGATAGATAGATAGATAGAGATAGGTAGGTAGGTAGATAGATAAATACAGATAGGTAGGTAGGTAGGTAGATAGATACAGATAGGTAGGTAGGTAGATAGATAAATACAGATAGGTAGGTAGGTAGATAGATAGATAGAGATAGGTAGGTAGATTGATAGATAGAGATAGGTAGGTAGGTAGATTGATAGATACAGATAGGTAGGTAGGTAGATAGATAGATAGAGATAGGTAGGTAGGTACATAGATAGACATAGGTAGGTAGGTAGATTGATAGATATAGATAGGTAGGTAGGTAGATAGATAGATACAGATAGGTAGGTAGGTAGATAGATAGATAGATAGATAGATAGATAGATAGATAGATAGATAGATAGATAGATAGATAGATAGATAGATAGATAGATAGATAGAGATAGGTAGGTAGGTAGATAGATAAATACAGATAGGTAGGAAGGTAGGTAGATAGATAGAGATAGGTAGGTAGGTAGATAGATAGATAGAGATAGGTAGGTAGGTAGATTGATAGATACATATAGGTAGGTAGGTAGATTGATAGATACAGATAGGTAGGTAGATAGATAGATAGATACAGATAGGTAGGTAGGTAGATAGATAGATAGAGATAGGTAGGTAGGTAGATAGATAAATACAGATAGGTAGGTAGGTAGGTAGATAGATAGAGATAGGTAGGTAGGTAGATTGATAGATACAGATAGGTAGGTAGGTAGATTGATAGATACAGATAGGTAGGTAGGTAGATAGATAGATACAGATAGGTAGGTAGGTAGATAGATAGATACAGATAGGTTTGTAGATAGATAGATAGATAGATAGATAGATAGATAGATAGATAGATAGATAGATAGATAGATAGATAGATAGATAGATAGATAGAGATAGGTAGGTAGGTAGATAGATAAATACAGATAGGTAGGAAGGTAGGTAGATAGATAGAGATAGGTAGGTAGGTAGATAGATAAATACAGATAGGTAGGTAGGTAGGTAGATAGATAGAGATAGGTAGGTAGGTAGATAGATAGATACAGATAGGTAGGTAGGTAGATAGATAGAGATAGGTAGGTAGGTAGATAGATAAATACAGATAGGTAGGTAGGTAGGTAGATAGATAGAGATAGGTAGGTAGGTAGATAGATATATACAGATAGGTAGGTAGGTAGATAGATAGAGATAGGTAGGTAGGTAGATAGATAGACATAGGTAGGTAGGTAGATTGATAGATACAGATAGGTAGGTTGGTAGATTGATAGATACAGATACGTAGGTAGGTAGATAGATAGATACAGATAGGTAGGTAGGTAGATAGATAGATACAGATAGGTAGGTAGGTAGATTGATAGATACAGATAGGTAGGTAGGTAGATAGATAGATACAGATAGGTAGGTAGGTAGATAGATACAGATAGGTAGGTAGGTAGATAGATAAATACAGATAGGTAGGTAGGTAGGTAGGTAGATAGAGATAGGTAGGTAGGTAGATAGATAGATAGAGATAGGTAGGTAGGTAGATTGATAGATAGAGATAGGTAGGTAGGTAGATAGATAAATACAGATAGGTAGGTAGGTAGGTAGATAGATAGAGATAGGTAGGTAGGTAGATAGATAGATAGAGATAGGTAGGTAGGTAGATTGATAGATACAGATAGGTAGGTAGGTAGATTGATAGATACAGATAGGTAGGTAGGTAGATTGATAGATACAGATAGGTAGGTAGGTAGATAGATAGATAGATACAGATAGGTAGGTAGGTAGATAGATAGAGATAGGTAGGTAGGTAGATAGATAAATACAGATAGGTAGGTAGGTAGGTAGATAGAGATAGGTAGGTAGGTAGATAGATAGATAGAGATAGGTAGGTATGTAGATTGATAGATACAGATAGGTAGGTAGGTAGATTGATAGATACAGATAGGTAGGTAGGTAGGTAGATAGATACAGATAGGTAGGTAGGTAGATAGATAGATACAGATAGGTAGGTAGGTAGATAGATAGATAGAGATAGGTAGGTAGGTAGATAGATAAATACAGATAGGTAGGTAGGTAGGTAGATAGATAGAGATAGGTAGGTAGGTAGATAGATAAATACAGATAGGTAGGTAGGTAGATAGATAGAGATAGGTAGGTAGGTAGATAGATAGATACAGATAGGTAGGTAGGTAGATAGATAGATACAGATAGGTAGGTAGGTAGATAGATAAATACAGATAGGTAGGTAGGTAGATAGATAGATAGAGATAGGTAGGTAGGTTGATTGATAGATACAGATAGGTAGGTAGGTAGATTGATAGATACAGATAGGTAGGTATGTAGATAGATAGATACAGATAGGTAGGTAGGTAGATAGATAGGGATAGGTAGGTAGGTAGATAGATAAATACAGATAGGTAGGTAGGTAGGTAGATAGATAGAGATAGGTAGGTAGGTAGATAGATAGATAGAGATAGGTAGGTATGTAGATTGATAGATACAGATAGGTAGGTAGGTAGATTGATAGATACAGATAGGTAGGTAGGTAGATTGATAGATACAGATAGGTAGGTAGGTAGATAGATAGATAGAGATAGGTAGGTAGATAGATAGATAGATAGATAGATAGAGATAGGTAGGTAGGTAGATAGATAAATATAGATAGGTAGGTAGGTAGATAGATAAATACAGATAGGTAGGTAGGTAGATAGATAGATAGAGATAGGTAGGTAGGTAGATTGATAGATACAGATAGGTAGGTAGGTAGATTTACAGATATAGATAGGTAGGTAGGTAGGTAGATAGATACTGATAGGTAGGTAGGTAGATTGATAGATACAGATAGGTAGGTAGGTAGATAGATAGATACAGATAGGTAGGTAGGTAGATAGATAGATAGAGATAGGTAGGTAGGTAGATAGATAGATAGAGATAGGTAGGTAGGTAGATAGATAAATACAGATAGGTAGGTAGATAGATAGATAGATAGAGATAGGTAGGTAGGTAGATAGATAAATACAGATAGGTAGGTAGGTAGGTAGATAGATACAGATAGGTAGGTAGGTAGATAGATAAATACAGATAGGTAGGTAGGTAGATAGATAGATAGAGATAGGTAGGTAGGTAGATTGATAGATAGAGATAGGTAGGTAGGTAGATTGATAGATACAGATAGGTAGGTAGGTAGATAGATAGATAGAGATAGGTAGGTAGGTACATAGATAGACATAGGTAGGTAGGTAGATTGATAGATATAGATAGGTAGGTAGGTAGATAGATAGATACAGATAGGTAGGTAGGTAGGTAGATAGATACTGATAGGTAGGTAGGTAGATTGATAGATACAGATAGGTAGGTAGGTAGATAGATAGATACAGATAGGTAGGTAGGTAGATAGATAGATAGAGATAGGTAGGTAGGTAGATAGATAGATAGAGATAGGTAGGTAGGTAGATAGATAAATACAGATAGGTAGGTAGATAGATAGATAGATAGAGATAGGTAGGTAGGTAGATAGATAAATACAGATAGGTAGGTAGGTAGGTAGATAGATACAGATAGGTAGGTAGGTAGATAGATAAATACAGATAGGTAGGTAGGTAGATAGATAGATAGAGATAGGTAGGTAGATTGATAGATAGAGATAGGTAGGTAGGTAGATTGATAGATACAGATAGGTAGGTAGGTAGATAGATAGATAGAGATAGGTAGGTAGGTACATAGATAGACATAGGTAGGTAGGTAGATTGATAGATATAGATAGGTAGGTAGGTAGATAGATAGATACAGATAGGTAGGTAGGTAGATAGATAGATAGATAGATAGATAGATAGATAGATAGATAGATAGATAGAGATAGGTAGGTAGGTAGATAGATAAATACAGATAGGTAGGAAGGTAGGTAGATAGATAGAGATAGGTAGGTAGGTAGATAGATAGATAGAGATAGGTAGGTAGGTAGATTGATAGATACATATAGGTAGGTAGGTAGATTGATAGATACAGATAGGTAGGTAGATAGATAGATAGATACAGATAGGTAGGTAGGTAGATAGATCGATAGAGATAGGTAGGTAGGTAGATAGATAAATACAGATAGGTAGGTAGGTAGGTAGATAGATAGAGATAGGTAGGTAGGTAGATTGATAGATACAGATAGGTAGGTAGGTAGATTGATAGATACAGATAGGTAGGTAGGTAGATAGATAGATACAGATAGGTAGGTAGGTAGATAGATAGATACAGATAGGTTTGTAGATAGATAGATAGATAGATAGATAGATAGATAGATAGATAGATAGATAGATAGATAGATAGAGATAGGTAGGTAGGTAGATAGATAAATACAGATAGGTAGGAAGGTAGGTAGATAGATAGAGATAGGTAGGTAGGTAGATAGATAAATACAGATAGGTAGGTAGGTAGGTAGATAGATAGAGATAGGTAGGTAGGTAGATAGATAGATACAGATAGGTAGGTAGGTAGATAGATAGAGATAGGTAGGTAGGTAGATAGATAAATACAGATAGGTAGGTAGGTAGGTAGATAGATAGAGATAGGTAGGTAGGTAGATAGATATATACAGATAGGTAGGTAGGTAGATAGATAGAGATAGGTAGGTAGGTAGATAGATAGATACAGATAGGTAGGTAGGTAGATAGATAAATACAGATAGGTAGGTAGGTAGATAGATAGATAGAGGTAGGTAGGTAGGTAGATTGATAGATACAGATAGGTAGGTAGGTAGATTGATAGATACAGATAGGTAGGTAGGTAGATTGATAGATACAGATAGGTAGGTAGGTAGATAGATAGATACAGATAGGTAGGTAGATAGATAGATAGATAGATAGATAGATAGATAGATAGATAGATAGATAGATAGATAGATAGATAGATAGATTGATAGAGATAGGTAGGTAGGTAGATAGATAAATACAGATAGGTAGGAAGGTAGGTAGATAGATAGAGATAGGTAGGTAGGTAGATAGATAGATAGAGATAGGTAGGTAGGTAGATTGATAGATACATATAGGTAGGTAGGTAGATTGATAGATACAGATAGGTAGGTAGATAGATAGATAGATACAGATAGGTAGGTAGGTAGGTAGATAGATAGAGATAGGTAGGTAGGTAGATAGATAAATACAGATAGGTAGGTAGGTAGGTAGATAGATAGAGATAGGTAGGTAGGTAGATAGATATATACAGATAGGTAGGTAGGTAGATAGATAGAGATAGGTAGGTAGGTAGATAGATAGATACAGATAGGTAGGTAGGTAGATAGATAAATACAGATAGGTAGGTAGGTAGATAGATAGATAGAGGTAGGTAGGTAGGTAGATTGATAGATACAGATAGGTAGGTAGGTAGATTGATAGATACAGATAGGTAGGTAGGTAGATTGATAGATACAGATAGGTAGGTAGGTAGATAGATAGATACAGATAGGTAGGTAGATAGATAGATAGATAGATAGATAGATAGATAGATAGATAGATAGATAGATTGATAGAGATAGGTAGGTAGGTAGATAGATAAATACAGATAGGTAGGAAGGTAGGTAGATAGATAGAGATAGGTAGGTAGGTAGATAGATAGATAGAGATAGGTAGGTAGGTAGATTGATAGATACATATAGGTAGGTAGGTAGATTGATAGATACAGATAGGTAGGTAGATAGATAGATAGATACAGATAGGTAGGTAGGTAGGTAGATAGATAGAGATAGGTAGGTAGGTAGATAGATAGACATAGGTAGGTAGGTAGATTGATAGATACAGATAGGTAGGTTGGTAGATTGATAGATACAGATACGTAGGTAGGTAGATAGATAGATACAGATAGGTAGGTAGGTAGATAGATAGATACAGATAGGTAGGTAGGTAGATTGATAGATACAGATAGGTAGGTAGGTAGATAGATAGATACAGATAGGTAGGTAGGTAGATAGATACAGATAGGTAGGTAGGTAGATAGATAAATACAGATAGGTAGGTAGGTAGGTAGGTAGATAGAGATAGGTAGGTAGGTAGATAGATAGATAGAGATAGGTAGGTAGGTAGATTGATAGATAGAGATAGGTAGGTAGGTAGATAGATAAATACAGATAGGTAGGTAGGTAGGTAGATAGATAGAGATAGGTAGGTAGGTAGATAGATAGATAGAGATAGGTAGGTAGGTAGATTGATAGATACAGATAGGTAGGTAGGTAGATTGATAGATACAGATAGGTAGGTAGGTAGATTGATAGATACAGATAGGTAGGTAGGTAGATAGATAGATAGATACAGATAGGTAGGTAGGTAGATAGATAGAGATAGGTAGGTAGGTAGATAGATAAATACAGATAGGTAGGTAGGTAGGTAGGTAGATAGAGATAGGTAGGTAGGTAGATAGATAGATAGAGATAGGTAGGTAGGTAGATTGATAGATAGAGATAGGTAGGTAGGTAGATAGATAAATACAGATAGGTAGGTAGGTAGGTAGATAGATAGAGATAGGTAGGTAGGTAGATAGATAGATAGAGATAGGTAGGTAGGTAGATTGATAGATACAGATAGGTAGGTAGGTAGATTGATAGATACAGATAGGTAGGTAGGTAGATTGATAGATACAGATAGGTAGGTAGGTAGATAGATAGATAGATACAGATAGGTAGGTAGGTAGGTAGATAGATAGAGATAGGTAGGTAGGTAGATAGATAAATACAGATAGGTAGGTAGGTAGGTAGATAGAGATAGGTAGGTAGGTAGATAGATAGATAGAGATAGGTAGGTATGTAGATTGATAGATACAGATAGGTAGGTAGGTAGATTGATAGATACAGATAGGTAGGTAGGTAGGTAGATAGATACAGATAGGTAGGTAGGTAGATAGATAGATACAGATAGGTAGGTAGGTAGATAGATAGATAGAGATAGGTAGGTAGGTAGATAGATAAATACAGATAGGTAGGTAGGTAGGTAGATAGATAGAGATAGGTAGGTAGGTAGATAGATAAATACAGATAGGTAAGTAGGTAGATAGATAGAGATAGGTAGGTAGGTAGATAGATAGATACAGATAGGTAGGTAGGTAGATAGATAGATACAGATAGGTAGGTAGGTAGATAGATAAATACAGATAGGTAGGTAGGTAGATAGATAGATAGAGATAGGTAGGTAGGTTGATTGATAGATACAGATAGGTAGGTAGGTAGATTGATAGATACAGATAGGTAGGTATGTAGATAGATAGATACAGATAGGTAGGTAGGTAGATAGATAGGGATAGGTAGGTAGGTAGATAGATAAATACAGATAGGTAGGTAGGTAGGTAGATAGATAGAGATAGGTAGGTAGGTAGATAGATAGATAGAGATAGGTAGGTATGTAGATTGATAGATACAGATAGGTAGGTAGGTAGATTGATAGATACAGATAGGTAGGTAGGTAGATTGATAGATACAGATAGGTAGGTAGGTAGATAGATAGATAGAGATAGGTAGGTAGATAGATAGATAGATAGATAGATAGATAGAGATAGGTAGGTAGGTAGATAGATAAATATAGATAGGTAGGTAGGTAGATAGATAAATACAGATAGGTAGGTAGGTAGATAGATAGATAGAGATAGGTAGGTAGGTAGATTGATAGATACAGATAGGTAGGTAGGTAGATTGACAGATATAGATAGGTAGGTAGGTAGGTAGATAGATACTGATAGGTAGGTAGGTAGATTGATAGATACAGATAGGTAGGTAGGTAGATAGATAGATACAGATAGGTAGGTAGGTAGATAGATAGATAGAGATAGGTAGGTAGGTAGATAGATAGATAGAGATAGGTAGGTAGGTAGATAGATAAATACAGATAGGTAGGTAGATAGATAGATAGATAGAGATAGGTAGGTAGGTAGATAGATAAATACAGATAGGTAGGTAGGTAGGTAGATAGATACAGATAGGTAGGTAGGTAGATAGATAAATACAGATAGGTAGGTAGGTAGATAGATAGATAGAGATAGGTAGGTAGGTAGATTGATAGATAGAGATAGGTAGGTAGGTAGATTGATAGATACAGATAGGTAGGTAGGTAGATAGATAGATAGAGATAGGTAGGTAGGTACATAGATAGACATAGGTAGGTAGGTAGATTGATAGATATAGATAGGTAGGTAGGTAGATAGATAGATACAGATAGGTAGGTAGGTAGATAGATAGATAGATAGATAGATAGATAGATAGATAGATAGATAGATAGATAGATAGATAGATAGATAGATAGAGATAGGTAGGTAGGTAGATAGATAAATACAGATAGGTAGGTAGGTAGGTAGATAGATAGAGATAGGTAGGTAGGTAGATAGATAGATACAGATAGGTAGGTAGGTAGATAGATAGATAGATAGAGATAGGTAGGTAGGTAGATTGATAGATACAGATAGGTAGGTAGGTAGATAGATAGATAGAGATAGGTAGGTAGATAGATAGATAGATAGATAGATAGATAGATAGATAGATAGATAGATAGATAGAGATAGGTAGGTAGGTAGGTAGATAGATAAATACAGATAGGTAGGTAGGTAGATAGATAAATACAGATAGGTAGGTAGGTAGATAGATAGATAGAGATAGGTAGGTAGTTAGATTGATAGATACAGATAGGTAGGTAGGTAGATTGACAGATACAGATAGGTACGTAGGTAGGTAGATAGATACTGATAGGTAGGTAGGTAGATTGATAGATACAGATAGGTAGGTAGGTAGATAGATAGATACAGATAGGTAGGTAGGTAGATAGATAGATAGAGATAGGTAGGTAGGTAGATAGATAAATACAGATAGGTAGGTAGATAGATAGATAGAGATAGGTAGGTAGGTACATAGATAAATACAGATAGGTAGGTAGGTAGGTAGATAGATACAGATAGGTAGGTAGGTAGATAGATAGATACAGATAGGTAGGTAGGTAGATAGATAGATAGAGATAGGTAGGTAGGTAGATTGATAGATACAGATAGGTAGGTAGGTAGATTGACAGATACAGATAGGTAGGTAGGTAGGTAGATAGATACTGATAGGTAGGTAGGTAGATTGATAGATACAGATAGGTAGGTAGGTAGATAGACAGATACAGATAGGTAGGTAGGTAGATAGATAGATAGAGATAGGTAGGTAGGTAGATAGATAAATACAGATAGGTAGGTAGATAGATAGATAGAGATAGGTAGGTAGGTAGATAGATAAATACAGATAGGTAGGTAGGTAGGTAGATAGATACAGATAGGTAGGTAGGTAGATAGATAGATACAGATAGGTAGGTAGGTAGATAGATAGATAGAGATAGGTAGGTAGGTAGATTGATAGATCGAGATAGGTAGGTAGGTAGATTGATAGATACAGATAGGTAGGTAGGTAGATAGATAGATAGAGATAGGTAGGTAGGTAGATAGATAGACATAGGTAGGTAGGTAGATTGATAGATACAGATAGGTAGGTAGGTAGATAGATAGATACAGATAGGTAGGTAGATAGATAGATAGATAGATAGATAGATAGATAGATAGATAGATAGATAGATAGATAGAGATAGGTAGGTAGGTAGATAGATAAATACAGATAGGTAGGTAGGTAGGTAGATAGATAGAGATAGGTAGGTAGGTAGATAGATAGATACAGATAGGTAGGTAGGTAGATAAATAGAGATAGGTAGGTAGGTAGATAAATAAATACAGATAGGTAGGTAGGTAGGTAGATAGATAGAGATAGGTAGGTAGGTAGATAGATAGATAGAGATAGGTAGGAAGGTAGATAGATAGACATAGGTAGGTAGGTAGATTGATAGATACAGATAGGTAGGTAGGTAGATTGATAGATACAGATACGTAGGTAGGTAGATAGATAGATACAGATAGGTAGGTAGGTAGATAGATAGATACAGATAGGTAGGTAGGTAGATTGATAGATACAGATAGGTAGGTAGGTAGATTGGTAGATACAGATAGGTAGGTAGGTAGATTGATAGATACAGATAGGTAGGTAGGTAGATAGACAGATACAGATAGGTAGGTAGGTACATAGATAGAGATAGGTAGGTAGGTAGATAGATAAATACAGATAGGTAGGTAGGTAGGTAGATAGATAGAGATAGGTAGGTAGATAGATAGATAGAGATAGGTAGGTAGGTAGATTGATAGATACAGATAGGTAGGTAGGTAGATTGATAAATACAGATAGGTAGGTAGGTAGGTAGATAGATAGAGATAGGTAGGTAGGTAGATAGATAAATACAGATAGGTAGGTAGGTAAGTAGATAGATAGAGATAGGTAGGTAGGTAGATAGATAGATACAGATAGGTAGGTAGGTAGATAGATAGATACAGATAGGTAGGTAGATAGATAAATACAGATAGGTAGGTAGGTAGGTAGATAGATAGACATAGGTAGGTAGGTAGATTGATAGATACAGATAGGTAGGTAGGTAGGTAGATAGATAGAGATAGGTAGGTAGGTAGATTGGTAGATACAGATAGGTAGGTAGGTAGATAGATAGATACAGATAGGTAGGTAGGTAGATAGATAGAGATAGGTAGGTAGGTAGATAGATAAATACAGATAGGTAGGTAGGTAGGTAGGTAGATAGAGATAGGTAGGTAGGTAGATAGATAGATAGAGATAGGTAGGTAGGTAGATTGATAGATAGAGATAGGTAGGTAGGTAGATAGATAAATACAGATAGGTAGGTAGGTAGATAGATAGAGATAGGTAGGTAGGTAGATAGATAGATAGAGATAGGTAGGTAGGTAGATTGATAGATACAGATAGGTAGGTAGGTAGATTGGTAGATACAGATAGGTAGGTAGGTAGATTGATAGATACAGATAGGTAGGTAGGTAGATAGACAGATACAGATAGGTAGGTAGGTAGATAGATAGAGATAGGTATGTAGGTAGATAGATAAATACAGATAGGTAGGTAGGTAGGTAGATAGATAGATAGAGATAGGTAGGTAGATAATTAGATAGAGATAGGCAGGTAGGTAGATTGATAGATACAGATAGGTAGGTAGGTAGATTGATAAATACAGATAGGTAGGTAGGTAGGTAGATAGATAGAGATAGGTAGGTAGGTAGATAGATAAATACAGATAGGTAGGTAGGTAGGTAGATAGATAGAGATAGGTAGGTAGGTAGATAGATAGATACAGATAGGTAGGTAGGTAGATAGATAGATACAGATAGGTAGGTAGATAGATAAATACAGATAGGTAGGTAGGTAGGTAGATAGATAGACATAGGTAGGTAGGTAGATTGATAGATACAGATATGTAGGTAGGTAGATAGATAGATACAGATAGGTAGGTAGGTAGATTGATAGATACAGATAGGTAGGTAGGTAGATTGATAGATACAGATAGGTAGGTAGGTAGATAGATAGACACAGATAGGTAGGTAGATAGATAGATAGATAGATAGATAGATAGATAGATAGAGATAGGTAGGTAGATAGATAAATACAGATAGGTAGGTAGGTAGGTAGATTGATAGATACAGTTAGGTAGGTAGGTAGATAGATAGAGATAGGTAGGTAGGTAGATAGATAAATACAGATAGGTAGGTAGGTAGGTAGATAGATAGAGATAGGTAGGTAGGTAGATAGATAGATAGAGATAGGTAGGTATGTAGATTGATAGATACAAATAGGTAGGTAGGTAGATTGATAGATACAGATAAGTAGGTAGGTAGGTAGATAGATACAGATAGGTAGGTAGGTAGATTGATAGATACAGATAGGTAGGTAGGTAGATAGATAGATAGAGATAGGTAGGTAGGTAGATAGATAAATACAGATAGGTAGGTAGGTAGGTAGATAGATAGAGATAGGTAGGTAGGTAGATAGATAGATACAGATAGGTAGGTAGGTAGATAGATAAATACAGATAGGTAGGTAGGTAGATAGATTGATAGAGATAGGTAGGTATGTAGATTGATAGATACAGATAGGTAGGTAGGTAGATAGATAGATACAGATAGGTAGGTAGGTAGATTGATAGATACAGATAGGTAGGTAGGTAGATAGATAGATAGAGATAGGTAGGTAGGTAGATAGATAGACATAGGTAGGTAGGTAGATTGATAGATACAGATAGGTAGGTAGGTAGATTGATAGATACAGATAGGTAGGTAGGTAGATAGATAGATACAGATAGGTAGGTAGATAGATAGATAGATAGATAGATAGATAGATAGATAGATAGATAGATAGATAGATAGATAGAGATAGGTAGGTAGGTAGATAGATAAATACAGATAGGTAGGAAGGTAGGTAGATAGATAGAGATAGGTAGGTAGGTAGATTGATAGATACAGATAGGTAGGTAGGTAGATTGATAGATACAGATAGGTAGGTAGGTAGATTGATAGATACAGATAGGTAGGTATGTAGATAGATAGATACAGATAGGTAGATAGATAGATAGATAGATAGATAGATAGATAGATAGATAGAGATAGGTAGGTAGGTAGATAGATAAATACAGATAGGTAGGAAGGTAGGTAGATAGATAGAGATAGGTAGGTAGGTAGATTGATAGATACAGATAGGTAGGTAGGTAGATTGATAGATACAGATAGGTAGGTAGGTAGATTGATAGATACAGATAGGTTGGTAGGTAGATAGATACAGATAGGTAGGTAGGTAGATAGATAGATAGAGATAGGTAGGTAGGTAGATAGATAAATACAGATAGGTAGGTAGGTAGGTAGATAGATAGAGATAGATAGGTAGGTAGATAGATAGATAGAGATAGGTAGGTATGTAGATTGATAGATACAGATAGGTAGGTAGGTAGATTGATAGATACAGATAGGTAGGTATGTAGGTAGATAGATACAGATAGGTAGGTAGGTAGATTGATAGATACAGATAGGTAGGTAGGTAGATAGATAGATAGAGATAGGTAGGTAGGTAGATAGATAAATACAGATAGGTAGGTAGATAGATAGAGATAGGTAGGTAGGTAGATAGATAGATACAGATAGGTAGGTAGGTAGATAGATAGATACAGATAGGTAGGTAGATAGATAAATACAGATAGGTAGGTAGGTAGGTAGATAGATAGACATAGGTAGGTAGGTAGATTGATAGATACAGATATGTAGGTAGGTAGATAGATAGATACAGATAGGTAGGTAGGTAGATTGATAGATACAGATAGGTAGGTAGGTAGATTGATAGATACAGATAGGTAGGTAGGTAGATAGATAGACACAGATAGGTAGGTAGATAGATAGATAGATAGATAGATAGATAGATAGATAGATAGATAGATAGATAGAGATAGGTAGGTAGATAGATAAATACAGATAGGTAGGTAGGTAGGTAGATTGATAGATACAGTTAGGTAGGTAGGTAGATAGATAGAGATAGGTAGGTAGGTAGATAGATAAATACAGATAGGTAGGTAGGTAGGTAGATAGATAGAGATAGGTAGGTAGGTAGATAGATAATAGAGATAGGTAGGTATGTAGATTGATAGATACAAATAGGTAGGTAGGTAGATTGATAGATACAGATAAGTAGGTAGGTAGGTAGATAGATACAGATAGGTAGGTAGGTAGATTGATAGATACAGATAGGTAGGTAGGTAGATAGATAGATAGAGATAGGTAGGTAGGTAGATAGATAAATACAGATAGGTAGGTAGGTAGGTAGATAGATAGAGATAGGTAGGTAGGTAGATAGATAGATACAGATAGGTAGGTAGGTAGATAGATAAATACAGATAGGTAGGTAGGTAGATAGATTGATAGAGATAGGTAGGTATGTAGATTGATAGATACAGATAGGTAGGTAGGTAGATAGATAGATACAGATAGGTAGGTAGGTAGATTGATAGATACAGATAGGTAGGTAGGTAGATAGATAGATAGAGATAGGTAGGTAGGTAGATAGATAGACATAGGTAGGTAGGTAGATTGATAGATACAGATAGGTAGGTAGGTAGATTGATAGATACAGATAGGTAGGTAGGTAGATAGATAGATACAGATAGGTAGGTAGATAGATAGATAGATAGATAGATAGATAGATAGATAGATAGATAGATAGAGATAGGTAGGTAGGTAGATAGATAAATACAGATAGGTAGGAAGGTAGGTAGATAGATAGAGATAGGTAGGTAGGTAGATTGATAGATACAGATAGGTAGGTAGGTAGATTGATAGATACAGATAGGTAGGTAGGTAGATTGATAGATACAGATAGGTAGGTATGTAGATAGATAGATACAGATAGGTAGATAGATAGATAGATAGATAGATAGATAGATAGATAGATAGAGATAGGTAGGTAGGTAGATAGATAAATACAGATAGGTAGGAAGGTAGGTAGATAGATAGAGATAGGTAGGTAGGTAGATTGATAGATACAGATAGGTAGGTAGGTAGATTGATAGATACAGATAGGTAGGTAGGTAGATTGATAGATACAGATAGGTTGGTAGGTAGATAGATACAGATAGGTAGGTAGGTAGATAGATAGATAGAGATAGGTAGGTAGGTAGATAGATAAATACAGATAGGTAGGTAGGTAGGTAGATAGATAGAGATAGATAGTTAGGTAGATAGATAGATAGAGATAGGTAGGTATGTAGATTGATAGATACAGATAGGTAGGTAGGTAGATTGATAGATACAGATAGGTAGGTAGGTAGGTAGATAGATACAGATAGGTAGGTAGGTAGATTGATAGATACAGATAGGTAGGTAGGTAGATAGATAGATAGAGATAGGTAGGTAGGTAGATAGATAAATACAGATAGGTAGGTAGATAGATAGAGATAGGTAGGTAGGTAGATAGATAAATACAGATAGGTAGGTAGGTAGGCAGATAGATACAGATAGGTAGGTAGGTAGATAGATAGATACAGATAGGTAGGTAAGTAGATAGATAAATACAGATAGGTAGGTAGGTAGATAGATAGATAGAGATAGGTAGGTAGGTAGATTGATAGATACAGATAGGTAGGTAGGTAGGTAGATAGATAGAGATAGGTAGGTAGATAGATAAATACAGATAGGTAGGAAGGTAGGTAGATAGATAGAGATAGGTAGGTAGGTAGATAGATAGATAGAGATAGGTAGGTAGGTAGATTGATAGATACAGATAGGTAGGTAGGTAGATAGATAGATACAGATAGGTAGGTAGGTAGATAGATAAATACAGATAGGTAGGTAGGTAGATAGATAGATAGAGATAGGTAGGTAGGTAGATTGATAGATACAGATAGGTAGGTAGGTAGATAGATAGATACAGATAGGTAGGTAGGTAGATAGATAGAGATAGGTAGGTAGGTAGATAGATAAATACAGATAGGTAGGTAGGTAGGTAGATAGATAGAGATAGGTAGGTAGGTAGATAGATAGATAGAGATAGGTAGGTATGTAGATTGATAGATACAGATAGGTAGGTAGGTAGATTGATATATACAGATAGGTAGGTAGGTAGGTAGATAGATACAGATAGGTAGGTAGGTAGATTGATAGATACAGATAGGTAGGTATGTAGAAATATAGATACAGATAGGTAGGTAGGTAGATAGATAGAGATAGGTAGGTAGGTAGATAGATAAATACAGATAGGTAGGTAGGTAGGTAGATAGATAGAGATAGGTAGGTAGATAGATAAATACAGATAGGTAGGTAGGTAGGTAGATAGATAGAGATAGGTAGGTAGGTAGATAGATAGATACAGATAGGTAGGTAGGTAGATAGATAAATACAGATAGGTAGGTAGGTAGATAGATAGATAGAGATAGTTAGGTAGGTAGATTGATAGATACAGATAGGTAGGTAGATAGATAGATAGATACAGATAGATAGATAGATAGATAGATAGATAGATAGATAGATAGATAGATACAGATAGGCAGGTAGGTAGATAGATAGATACAGATAGGTAGGTAGGTAGATAGATAGAGATAGGTAGGTAGGTAGATAGATAAATACAGATAGGTAGGTAGGTAGGTAGATAGATAGAGATAGGTAGGTAGGTAGATAGATAGAGATAGGTAGGTATGTAGATTGATAGATACAGATAGGTAGGTAGGTAGATTGAAAGATACAGATCGGTAGGTATGTAGGTAGATAGATACAGATAGGTAGGTAGGTAGATTGATAGATACAGGTAGGTAGGTAGGTAGATAGATAGATAGAGATAGGTAGGTAGGTAGATAGATAGATAGAGATAGGTAGGTAGGTAGATAGATAAATACAGATAGGTAGGTAGGTAGGTAGATAGATAGAGATAGGTAGGTAGGTAGATAGATAAATACAGATAGGTAGGTAGGTAGGTAGATAGATAGAGATAGGTAGGTAGGTAGATAGATAGATACAGATAGGTAGGTAGGTAGATAGATAAATACAGATAGGTAGGTAGGTAGATAGATAGATAGAGATAGGTAGGTAGGTAGATTGATAGATACAGATAGGTAGGTAGGTAGATTGATAGATACAGATAGGTAGGTAGGTAGATAGATAGGTACAGATAGGTAGGTAGATAGATAGATAGATAGATAGATAGATAGATAGATAGATAGATAGATAGATAGATAGATAGATAGATAGATAGAGATAGGTAGGTAGGTAGGTAGATAGATAAATACAGATAGGTAGGAAGGTAGGTAGATAGATAGAGATAGGTAGGTAGGTAGATAGATAGATAGAGATAGGTAGGTAGGTAGATTGATAGATACAGATAGGTAGGTAGGTAGATAGATAGATAGAGATAGGTAGGTAGGTAGATAGATAAATACAGATAGTTAGGTAGGTAGGTAGATAGATAGAGATAGGTAGGTAGGTAGATAGATAGATACAGATAGGTAGGTAGGTAGATAGATAAATACAGATAGGTAGGTAGGTAGATAGATAGATAGAGATAGGTAGGTAGGTAGATTGATAGATACAGATAGGTAGGTAGGTAGATTGATAGATACAGATAGGTAGGTAGGTAGATTGATAGATACAGATAGGTAGGTAGGTAGATAGATAAATACAGATAGGTAGGTAGGAAGATAGATAGATAGAGATAGGTAGGTAGGTAGATTGATAGATACAGATAGGTAGGTAGGTAGATTGATAGATACAGATAGGTAGGTAGGTAGATTGATAGATACAGATAGGTAGGTAGGTAGATAGATAGATACAGATAGTTAGGTAGGTAGATAGATAGAGATAGGTAGGTAGGTAGGTAGATAAATACAGATAGGTAGGTAGGTAGGTAGATAGATTGAGATAGGTAGGTAGATAGATAGATAGAGATAGGTAGGTATGTAGATTGATAGATACAGATAGGTAGTTATGTAGATTGATAGATACAGATAGGTAGGTAGGTAGATAGATAGATAGAGATAGGTAGGTAGGTAGATAGATAGACATAGGTAGGTAGGCAGATTGATAGATACAGATAGGTAGGTAGGTAGATAGATAGATAGAGATAGGTAGGTAGGTAGATAGATAGACATAGTTAGGTAGGTAGATTGATAGATACAGATAGGTAGGTAGGTAGATAGATAGATACAGATAGGTAGGTAGATAGATAGATAGATAGATAGATAGATAGATAGATAGATAGATAGATAGATAGATAGATAGAGATAGGTAGGTAGGTAGATAGATAAATACAGATAGGTAGGTAGGTAGGTAGATAGATAGAGATAGGTAGGTAGGTAGATAGATAGATACAGATAGGTAGGTAGGTAGGTAGATAGATAGAGATAGGTAGGTAGGTAGATAGATAGATAGAGATAGGTAGGTATGTAGATTGATAGATACAGATAGGTAGGTAGGTAGATTGATAGATACAGAAAGGTAGGTAGGTAGGTAGATAGATACAGATAGGTAGGTAGGTAGATTGATAGATACAGATAGGTAGGTAGGTAGATTGATAGATACAGATAGGTAGGTAGGTAGATAGATAGATACAGATAGGTAGGTAGGTAGATAGATAGAGATAGGTAGGTAGGTAGATAGATAAATACAGATAGGTAGGTAGGTAGGTAGATAGATAGAGATAGGTAGGTAGGTAGATAGATAGATAGAGATAGGTAGGTATGTAGATTGATAGATACAGATAGGTAGGTAGGTAGATTGATAGATACAGATAGGTAGGTAGGTAGGTAGATAGATACAGATAGGTAGGTAGGTAGATTGATAGATACAGATCGGTAGGTAGGTAGATAGATAGATACAGATAGGTAGGTAGGTAGATAGATAGATAGAGATAGGTAGGTAGGTAGATAGATAAATACAGATAGGTAGGTAGGTAGGTAGGTAGTTAGAGATAGGTAGGTAGGTAGATAGATAAATACAGATAGGTAGGTAGGTAGGTAGATAGATAGAGATAGGTAGGTAGGTAGATAGATACAGAGAGTTAGGTAGGTAGATAGATAAATACAGATAGGTAGGTAGGTAGATAGATAGATAGAGATAGGTAGGTAGGTAGATTGATAGATACAGATAGGTAGGTAGGTAGATTGATAGATTCAGATAGGTAGGTAGGTAGATAGATAGATAGAGATAGGTAGGTAGGTAGATAGATAAATACAGATAGGTAGGTAGGTAGGTAGGTAGATAGAGATAGGTAGGTAGGTAGATAGATAAATACAGATAGATAGGTAGGTAGGTAGATAGATAGAGATAGGTAGGTAGGTAGATAGATAGATACAGATAGGTAGGTAGGTAGATAGATAAATACAGATAGGTAGGTAGGTAGATAGATAGATAGAGATAGGTAGGTAGGTAGATTGATAGATACAGATAGGTAGGTAGGTAGATTGATAGATACAGATAGGTAGGTAGGTAGATTGATAGATACAGATAGGTAGGTAGGTAGATAGATACAGATAGGTAGGTAGGTAGATAGATAGAGATAGGTAGGTAGGTAGATAGATAAATACAGATAGGTAGGTAGGTAGGTAGATAGATAGAGATAGGTAGGTAGGTAGATAGATAGATAGAGATAGGTAGGTATGTAGATTGATAGATACAGATAGGTAGGTAGGTAGATTGATAGATACAGATAGGTAGGTCGGTAGGTAGATAGATACAGATAGGTAGGTAGGTAGATTGATAGATACAGATAGGTAGGTAGGTAGATAGATAGATACAGATAGGTAGGTAGGTAGATAGATAGATAGAGATTGGTAGGTAGGTAGATAGATAAATACAGATAGGTAGGTAGGTAGGTAGGTAGATAGAGATAGGTAGGTAGGTAGATAGATAAATACAGATAGGTAGGTAGGTAGGTCGATAGATAGAGATAGGTCGGTAGGTAGGTAGATAGATAGATACAGATAGGTAGGTAGGTAGATAGATAAATACAGATAGGTAGATAGGTAGATAGATAGATAGAGATAGGTAGGTAGGTAGAATGATAGATACAGATAGGTAGGTAGGTAGATTGATAGATACAGATAGGTAGGTAGGTAGATAGATAGATACAGATAGGTAGGTAGGTAGATAGATAGAGATAGGTAGGTAGGTAGATAGATAAATACAGATAGGTAGGTAGGTAGGTAGATAGATAGAGATAGGTAGGTAGGTAGATAGATAGATAGAGACAGGTAGGTATGTAGATTGATAGATACAGATAGGTAGGTAGGTAGATTGATAGATACAGATAGGTAGGTAGGTAGGTAGATAGATACAGATAGGTAGGTAGGTAGATTGATAGATACAGATAGGTAGGTAGGTAGATAGATAGATACAGAGAGGTAGGTAGGTTGATAGATAGATAGAGTTAGGTAGGTAGGTAGATAGATAAATACAGATAGGTAGGTAGGTAGGTAGGTAGATAGAGATAGGTAGGTAGGTAGATAGATAAATACAGATAGGTAGGTAGGTAGGTAGATAGATAGAGATAGGTAGGTAGGTAGATAGATAGATACAGATAGGTAGGTAGGTAGATAGATAAATACAGATAGGTAAGTAGGTAGATAGATAGATAGAGATAGGTAGGTAGGTAGGTAGATAGATAGAGATAGGTAGGAAGGTAGATAGATAAATACAGATAGGTAGTTAGGTAGGTAGATAGATAGAGATAGGTAGGTAGGTAGATAGATAGATACAGATAGATAGGTAGGTAGATAGATAAATACAGATAGGTAGGTAGGTAGATTGATAGATAGAGATAGGTAGGTAGGTAGATTGATAGATACAGATAGGTAGGTAGGTAGATTGATAGATACAGATAGGTAGGTAGGTAGATTGATAGATACAGATAGGTAGGTAGGTAGATAAATAGATACAGATAGGTAGGTAGGTAGATAGATAGATAGATAGATAGATAGATAGATAGATAGATAGATAGATAGATAGATAGATAGATAGATAGATAGATAGATAGATAGATAGATATAGGTAGGTAGGTAGATAGATAAATACAGATAGGTAGGAAGGTAGGTAGATAGATAGATAGAGATAGGTAGGTAGGTAGATAGATAGATAGAGATAGGTATGTAGGTAGATAGATAAATACAGATAGGTAGGTAGGTAGGTAGATAGATACAGATAGGTAGGAACGTAGATAGATAGATAGAGATAGGTAGGTATGTAGATTGATAGATACAGATAGGTAGGTAGGTAGATTGATATATACAGATAGGTAGGTAGGTAGGTAGATAGATACAGATAGGTAGGTAGGTAGATTGATAGATACAGATAGGTAGGTAGGTAGATAGATAGATACAGATAGGTAGGTAGGTAGATAGATAGATAGAGATAGGTAGGTAGGTAGATAGATAAATACAGATAGGTAGGTAGGTAGATAGATAGATACAGATAGGTAGGTAGGTAGATAGATAGAGATAGGTAGGTAGGTAGATAGATAAATACAGATAGGTAGGTAGGTAGGTAGATAGATAGAGATAGGTAGGTAGGTAGATAGATAGATAGAGATAGGTAGGTAGGTAGATAGATAGATAGAGATAGGTAGGTAGGTAGGTAGATAGATAGAGATAGGTAGGTAGGTAGATAGATAGATAGAGATAGGTAGGTATGTAGATTGATAGATACAGATAGGTAGGTAGGTAGATTGATAGATACAGATAGGTAGGTAGGTAGGTAGATAGATACAGATAGGTAGGTAGGTAGATTGATAGATACAGATAGGTAGGTAGGTAGATTGATAGATACAGATAGGTAGGTAGGTAGATAGATAGATACAGATAGGTAGGTAGGTAGATAGATAAATACAGATAGGTAGGTAGGTAGATAGATATATACAGATAGGTAGGTAGGTAGATAGATAGAGATAGGTAGGTAGGTAGATAGATAAATACAGATAGGTAAGTAGGTAGGTAGATAGATAGAGATAGGTAGGTAGGTAGATAGATAGAGATAGGTAGGTATGTAGATTGATAGATACAGATAGGTAGGTAGGTAGATTGATAGATACAGATAGGTAGGTAGGTAGGTAGATAGATACAGATAGGTAGGTAGGTAGATTGATAGATACAGATAGGTAGGTAGGTAGATAGATAGATACAGATAGGTAGGTAAGTAGATAGATAGAGATAGGTAGGTAGGTAGATAGATAGATAGAGATAGGTAGGTATGTAGATTGATAGATACAGATAGGTAGGTAGGTAGATTGATAGATACAGATAGGTAGGTAGGTAGGTAGATAGATACAGATAGGTAGGTAGGTAGATTGATAGATACAGATAGGTAGGTAGGTAGATTGATAGATAC
>CM077934.1:9296616-9381616 GCA_039797435.1 Crotalus adamanteus
AGATAGATACAGATAGGTAGGTAGGTAGATAGATAGAGATAGGTAGGTAGGTAGATAGATAAATACAGATAGGTAGGTAGGTAGGTAGATAGATAGAGATAGGTAGGTAGGTAGGTAGATAGATAGAGATAGGTAGGTATGTAGATTGATAGATACAGATAGGTAGGTATGTAGATTGATAGATACAGATAGGTAGGTAGGTAGATAGATAGATAGAGATAGGTAGGTAGGTAGATAGATAGACATAGGTAGGTAGGTAGATTGATAGATACAGATAGGTAGGTAGGTAGATAGATAGATAGAGAAAGGTAGGTAGGTAGATAGATAGACATAGGTAGGTAGGTAGATTGATAGATACAGATAGGTAGGTAGGTAGATAGATAGATACAGATAGGTAGGTAGGTAGATAGATAGAGATAGGTAGGTAGGTAGATAGATAAATACAGATAGGTAGGTAGGTAGGTAGGTAGATAGAGATAGGTAGGTAGGTAGATAGATAGATAGAGATAGGTAGGTATGTAGATTGATAGATACAGATAGGTAGGTAGGTAGATTGATAGATACAGATAGGTAGGTAGGTAGGTAGGTAGATAGATACAGATAGGTAGGTAGATAGATTGATAGATACAGATAGGTAGGTAGGTAGATAGATAGATACAGATAGGTAGGTAGGTACGTAGATAGATAGAGATAGGTAGGTAGGTAGATAGATAAATACAGATAGGTAGGTAGGTAGATAGATAGAGATAGGTAGGTAGGTAGATAGATAGATACAGATAGGTAGGTAGGTAGATAGATAAATACAGATAGGTAGGTAGGTAGATAGATAGATAGAGATAGGTAGGTAGGTAGATTGATAGATACAGATAGGTAGGTAGGTAGATTGATAGATACAGATAGGTAGGTAGGTAGATTGATAGATACAGATAGGTAGGTAGGTAGATAGATAGATACAGATAGGTAGGTAGGTAGATAGATAAATACAGATAGGTAGGTAGGTAGATAGATATATACAGATAGGTAGGTAGGTAGATAGATAGAGATAGGTAGGTAGGTAGATAGATAAATACAGATAGGTAAGTAGGTAGGTAGATAGATAGAGATAGGTAGGTAGGTAGATAGATAGAGATAGGTAGGTATGTAGATTGATAGATACAGATAGGTAGGTAGGTAGATTGATAGATACAGATAGGTAGGTAGGTAGGTAGATAGATACAGATAGGTAGGTAGGTAGATTGATAGATACAGATCGGTAGGTAGGTAGATAGATAGATACAGATAGGTAGGTAAGTAGATAGATAGAGATAGGTAGGTAGGTAGATAGATAGATAGAGATAGGTAGGTATGTAGATTGATAGATACAGATAGGTAGGTAGGTAGATTGATAGATACAGATAGGTAGGTAGGTAGGTAGGTAGATACAGATAGGTAGGTAAGTAGATTGATAGATACAGATAGGTAGGTAGGTAGATTGATAGATACAGATAGGTAGGTAGGTAGATAGATAGATACAGATAGGTAGGTAGGTAGATAGATAAATACAGATAGGTAGGTAGGTAGATAGATATATACAGATAGGTAGGTAGGTAGATAGATAGAGATAGGTAGGTAGGTAGATAGATAAATACAGATAGGTAGGTAGGTAGGTAGATAGATAGAGATAGGTAGGTAGGTAGATAGATAGAGATAGGTAGGTATGTAGATTGATAGATACAGATAGGTAGGTAGGTAGATTGATAGATACAGATAGGTAGGTAGGTAGGTAGGTAGATAGATACAGATAGGTAGGTAGGTAGATTGATAGATACAGATAGGTAGGTAGGTAGATAGATAGATACAGATAGGTAGGTAAGTAGATAGATAGAGATAGGTAGGTAGATAGATAAATACAGATAGGTAGGTAGGTAGGTAGATAGATAGAGATAGGTAGGTAAGTAGATAGATAGATAGAGATAGGTAGGTATGTAGATTGATAGATACAGATAGGTAGGTAGGTAGATTGATAGATACAGATAGGTAGGTAGGTAGGTAGGTAGATAGATACAGATAGGTAGGTAGATTGATAGATACAGATAGGTAGGTAGGTAGATAGATAAATACAGATAGGTAGGTAGGTAGGTAGATAGATAGAGATAGGTAGGTAGGTAGATAGATAGAGATAGGTAGGTATGTAGATTGATAGATACAGATAGGTAGGTAGGTAGATTGATAGATACAGATAGGTAGGTAGGTAGGTAGATAGATACAGATAGGTAGGTAGGTAGATTGATAGATACAGATAGGTAGGTAGGTAGATAGATAGATACAGATAGGTAGGTAGGTAGATAGATAGAGATAGGTAGGTAGGTAGATAGATAAATACAGATAGGTAGGTAGGTAGGTAGATAGATAGAGATAGGTAGGTAGGTAGATAGATAGATAGATAGAGATAGGTAGGTATGTAGATTGATAGATACAGATAGGTAGGTAGGTAGATTGATAGATACAGATAGGTAGGTAGGTAGATAGATAGATACAGATAGGTAGGTAAGTAGATAGATAGAGATAGGTAGGTAGATAGATAAATACAGATAGGTAGGTAGGTAGGTAGATAGATAGAGATAGGTAGGTAAGTAGATAGATAGATAGAGATAGGTAGGTATGTAGATTGATAGATATAGATAGGTAGGTAGGTAGATTGATAGATACAGGTAGGTAGGTAGGTAGATAGATACAGATAGGTAGGTAGGTAGATTGATAGATACAGATAGGTAGGTAGGTAGATTGATAGATACAGATAGGTAGGTAGGTAGATAGATAGATACAGATAGGTAGGTAGGTAGATAGATAGATAGATAGATAGATAGATAGATAGATAGATAGATAGATAGATAGATAGAGATAGGTAGGTAGGTAGATAGATAGATAGAGATAGGTAGGTATGTAGATTGATAGATACAGATAGGTAGGTAGGTAGATTGATAGATACAGATAGGTAGGTAGGTAGGTAGGTAGATAGATACAGATAGGTAGGTAGATAGATTGATAGATACAGATAGGTAGGTAGGTAGATAGATAGATACAGATAGGTAGGTAGGTACGTAGATAGATAGAGATAGGTAGGTAGGTAGATAGATAAATACAGATAGGTAGGTAGGTAGATAGATAGAGATAGGTAGGTAGGTAGATAGATAGATACAGATAGGTAGGTAGGTAGATAGATAAATACAGATAGGTAGGTAGGTAGATAGATAGATAGAGATAGGTAGGTAGGTAGATTGATAGATACAGATAGGTAGGTAGGTAGATTGATAGATACAGATAGGTAGGTAGGTAGATTGATAGATACAGATAGGTAGGTAGGTAGATAGATAGATACAGATAGGTAGGTAGGTAGATAGATAAATACAGATAGGTAGGTAGGTAGATAGATATATACAGATAGGTAGGTAGGTAGATAGATAGAGATAGGTAGGTAGGTAGATAGATAAATACAGATAGGTAAGTAGGTAGGTAGATAGATAGAGATAGGTAGGTAGGTAGATAGATAGAGATAGGTAGGTATGTAGATTGATAGATACAGATAGGTAGGTAGGTAGATTGATAGATACAGATAGGTAGGTAGGTAGGTAGATAGATACAGATAGGTAGGTAGGTAGATTGATAGATACAGATCGGTAGGTAGGTAGATAGATAGATACAGATAGGTAGGTAAGTAGATAGATAGAGATAGGTAGGTAGGTAGATAGATAGATAGAGATAGGTAGGTATGTAGATTGATAGATACAGATAGGTAGGTAGGTAGATTGATAGATACAGATAGGTAGGTAGGTAGGTAGGTAGATACAGATAGGTAGGTAGGTAGATTGATAGATACAGATAGGTAGGTAGGTAGATTGATAGATACAGATAGGTAGGTAGGTAGATAGATAGATACAGATAGGTAGGTAGGTAGATAGATAAATACAGATAGGTAGGTAGGTAGATAGATATATACAGATAGGTAGGTAGGTAGATAGATAGAGATAGGTAGGTAGGTAGATAGATAAATACAGATAGGTAGGTAGGTAGGTAGATAGATAGAGATAGGTAGGTAGGTAGATAGATAGAGATAGGTAGGTATGTAGATTGATAGATACAGATAGGTAGGTAGGTAGATTGATAGATACAGATAGGTAGGTAGGTAGGTAGGTAGATAGATACAGATAGGTAGGTAGGTAGATTGATAGATACAGATAGGTAGGTAGGTAGATAGATAGATACAGATAGGTAGGTAAGTAGATAGATAGAGATAGGTAGGTAGATAGATAAATACAGATAGGTAGGTAGGTAGGTAGATAGATAGAGATAGGTAGGTAAGTAGATAGATAGATAGAGATAGGTAGGTATGTAGATTGATAGATACAGATAGGTAGGTAGGTAGATTGATAGATACAGATAGGTAGGTAGGTAGGTAGGTAGATAGATACAGATAGGTAGGTAGATTGATAGATACAGATAGGTAGGTAGGTAGATAGATAAATACAGATAGGTAGGTAGGTAGGTAGATAGATAGAGATAGGTAGGTAGGTAGATAGATAGAGATAGGTAGGTATGTAGATTGATAGATACAGATAGGTAGGTAGGTAGATTGATAGATACAGATAGGTAGGTAGATAGATACAGATAGGTAGGTAGGTAGATTGATAGATACAGATAGGTAGGTAGGTAGATAGATAGATACAGATAGGTAGGTAGGTAGATAGATAGAGATAGGTAGGTAGGTAGATAGATAAATACAGATAGGTAGGTAGGTAGGTAGATAGATAGAGATAGGTAGGTAGGTAGATAGATAGATAGAGATAGGTAGGTATGTAGATTGATAGATACAGATAGGTAGGTAGGTAGATTGATAGATACAGATAGGTAGGTAGGTAGGTAGATAGATACAGATAGGTAGGTAGGTAGATTGATAGATACAGATAGGTAGGTAGGTAGATAGATAGATACAGATAGGTAGGTAGGTAGATAGATAGAGAGAGGTAGGTAGGTAGATAGATAAATACAGATAGGTAGGTAGGTAGGTAGATAGATAGAGATAGGTAGGTAGGTAGATAGATAGATAGAGATAGGTAGGTATGTAGATTGATAGATATAGATAGGTAGGTAGGTAGATTGATAGATACAGGTAGGTAGGTAGGTAGATAGATACAGATAGGTAGGTAGGTAGATTGATAGATACAGATAGGTAGGTAGGTAGATTGATAGATACAGATAGGTAGGTAGGTAGATAGATAGATACAGATAGGTAGGTAGGTAGATAGATAGATAGATAGATAGATAGATAGATAGATAGATAGATAGATAGATAGATAGATAGATAGATAGAGATAGGTAGGTAGGTAGATAGATAAATACAGATAGGTAGGAAGGTAGGTAGATAGATAGAGATAGGTAGGTAGGTAGATTGATAGATACAGATAGGTAGGTAGGTAGATTGATAGATACAGATAGGTAGGTAGGTAGATAGATAGATACAGATAGGTAGGTAGGTAGATAGATAGATAGAGATAGGTAGGTAGGTAGATAGATAAATACAGATAGGTAGGTAGGTAGGTAGATAGATAGAGATAGGTAGGTAGGTAGATAGATAGATACAGATAGGTAGGTAGATAGATAAATACAGATAGGTAGGTAGATAGATAGATAGATAGATAGATAGATAGATAGATAGATAGATAGATAGATAGATAGATAGATAGATAGAAAGATAGATAGGTAGGTAGGTAGATTCATAGATAGAGATAGGTAGGTAGGTAGATTGATAGATACAGATAGGTAGGTAGGTAGATTGATAGATACAGATAGGTAGGTAGGTAGGTAGATAGATACAGATAGGTAGGTAGGTAGATAGATAGAGATAGGTAGGTAGGTAGATAGATAAATACAGATAGGTAGGTAGGTAGGTAGATAGATAGAGATAGGTAGGTAGGTAGGTAGATAGATAGAGATAGGTAGGTATGTAGATTGATAGATACAGATAGGTAGGTATGTAGATTGATAGATACAGATAGGTAGGTAGGTAGATAGATAGATAGAGATAGGTAGGTAGGTAGGTAGATAGATAGAGATAGGTAGGTATGTAGATTGATAGATACAGATAGGTAGGTAGGTAGATAGATAGATACAGATAGGTAGGTAGGTAGATAGATAAATACAGATAGGTAGGTAGGTAGATAGATATATACAGATAGGTAGGTAGGTAGATAGATAGAGATAGGTAGGTAGGTAGATAGATAAATACAGATAGGTAGGTAGGTAGGTAGATAGATAGAGATAGGTAGGTAGGTAGATAGATAGATAGAGATAGGTAGGTATGTAGATTGATAGATACAGATAGGTAGGTAGGTAGATTGATAGATACAGATAGGTAGGTAGGTAGGTAGATAGATACAGATAGGTAGGTAGGTAGATTGATAGATACAGATAGGTAGGTAGGTAGATAGATAGATACAGATAGGTAGGTAGGTAGATAGATAGAGAGAGGTAGGTAGGTAGATAGATAAATACAGATAGGTAGGTAGGTAGGTAGATAGATAGAGATAGGTAGGTAGGTAGATAGATAGATAGAGATAGGTAGGTATGTAGATTGATAGATATAGATAGGTAGGTAGGTAGATTGATAGATACAGGTAGGTAGGTAGGTAGATAGATACAGATAGGTAGGTAGGTAGATTGATAGATACAGATAGGTAGGTAGGTAGATAGATAGATACAGATAGGTAGGTAGGTAGATAGATAGATAGATAGATAGATAGATAGATAGATAGATAGATAGATAGATAGAGATAGGTAGGTAGGTAGATAGATAAATACAGATAGGTAGGAAGGTAGGTAGATAGATAGAGATAGGTAGGTAGGTAGATTGATAGATACAGATAGGTAGGTAGGTAGATTGATAGATACAGATAGGTAGGTAGGTAGATAGATAGATACAGATAGGTAGGTAGGTAGATAGATAGATAGAGATAGGTAGGTAGGTAGATAGATAAATACAGATAGGTAGGTAGGTAGGTAGATAGATAGAGATAGGTAGGTAGGTAGATAGATAGATACAGATAGGTAGGTAGATAGATAAATACAGATAGGTAGGTAGGTAGGTAGATAGATAGATAGATAGATAGATAGATAGATAGATAGATAGATAGATAGATAGATAGATAGATAGATAGATAGATAGATAGATAGATAGAAAGATAGATAGGTAGGTAGGTAGATTCATAGATAGAGATAGGTAGGTAGGTAGATTGATAGATACAGATAGGTAGGTAGGTAGATTGATAGATACAGATAGGTAGGTAGGTAGGTAGATAGATACAGATAGGTAGGTAGGTAGATAGATAGAGATAGGTAGGTAGGTAGATAGATAAATACAGATAGGTAGGTAGGTAGGTAGATAGATAGAGATAGGTAGGTAGGTAGGTAGATAGATAGAGATAGGTAGGTATGTAGATTGATAGATACAGATAGGTAGGTATGTAGATTGATAGATACAGATAGGTAGGTAGGTAGATAGATAGATAGAGATAGGTAGGTAGGTAGGTAGATAGATAGAGATAGGTAGGTATGTAGATTGATAGATACAGATAGGTAGGTATGTAGATTGATAGATACAGATAGGTAGGTAGGTAGATAGATAGACATAGGTAGGTAGGTAGATTGATAGATACAGATAGGTAGGTAGGTAGATAGATAGATAGAGAAAGGTAGGTAGGTAGATAGATAGACATAGGTAGGTAGGTAGATTGATAGATACAGATAGGTAGGTAGGTAGATAGATAGATACAGATAGGTAGGTAGGTAGATAGATAGAGATAGGTAGGTAGGTAGATAGATAAATACAGATAGGTAGGTAGGTAGGTAGGTAGATAGAGATAGGTAGGTAGGTAGATAGATAGATAGAGATAGGTAGGTATGTAGATTGATAGATACAGATAGGTAGGTAGGTAGATTGATAGATACAGATAGGTAGGTAGGTAGGTAGGTAGATAGATACAGATAGGTAGGTAGATAGATTGATAGATACAGATAGGTAGGTAGGTAGATAGATAGATACAGATAGGTAGGTAGGTACGTAGATAGATAGAGATAGGTAGGTAGGTAGATAGATAAATACAGATAGGTAGGTAGGTAGATAGATAGAGATAGGTAGGTAGGTAGATAGATAGATACAGATAGGTAGGTAGGTAGATAGATAAATACAGATAGGTAGGTAGGTAGATAGATAGATAGAGATAGGTAGGTAGGTAGATTGATAGATACAGATAGGTAGGTAGGTAGATTGATAGATACAGATAGGTAGGTAGGTAGATTGATAGATACAGATAGGTTGGTAGGTAGATAGATACAGATAGGTAGGTAGGTAGATAGATAGAGATAGGTAGGTAGGTAGATAGATAAATACAGATAGGTAGGTAGGTAGGTAGATAGATAGAGATAGGTAGGTAGGTAGATAGATAGATAGAGATAGGTAGGTATGTAGATTGATAGATACAGATAGGTAGGTAGGTAGATTGATAGATACAGATAGGTAGGTAGGTAGGTAGATAGATACAGATAGGTAGGTAGGTAGATTGATAGATACAGATAGGTAGGTAGGTAGATAGATAGATACAGATAGGTAGGTAGGTAGATAGATAGATAGAGATAGGTCGGTAGGTAGATAGATAAATACAGATAGGTAGGTAGATAGATAGATATAGGTAGGTAGGTAGATAGATAAATACAGATAGGTAGGTAGGTAGGTAGATATATACAGATAGGTAGGTAGGTAGATTGATAGATACAGATAGGTAGGTAGGTACATAGATAAATACAGATAGGTAGGTAGGTAGGTAGATAGATAGAGATAGGTAGGTAGGTAGATAGATAGAGATAGGTAGGTATGTAGATTGATAGATACAGATAGGTAGGTAGGTAGATTGATAGATACAGATAGGTAGGTAGGTAGGTAGATAGATACAGATAGGTAGGTAGGTAGATTGATAGATACAGATAGGTAGGTAGGAAGATAGATAGATACAGATAGGTAGGTAGGTAGATAGATAGAGATAGGTAGGTAGGTAGATAGATAAATACAGATAGGTAGGTAGGTAGGTAGATAGATAGAGATAGGTAGGTAGGTAGATAGATAGATAGAGATAGGTAGGTATGTATATTGATAGATACAGATAGGAAGGTAGGTAGATTGATAGATACAGATAGGTAGGTAGGTAGGTAGATAGATACAGATAGGTAGGTAGGTAGATTGATAGATACAGATAGGTAGGTAGGTAGATAGATAAATACAGATAGGTAGGTAGGTAGATTGATAGATACAGATAGGTAGGTAGGTAGATAGATAAATACAGATAGGTAGGTAGGTAGGTAGATAGATAGAGATAGGTAGGTAGGTAGATAGATAGATACAGATAGGTAGGTAGGTAGATAGATAGAGAGTGGTAGGTAGGTAGATAGATAAATACAGATAGGTAGGTAGGTAGGTAGATAGATAGAGATAGGTAGGTAGGTAGATAGATAAATACAGATAGGTAGGTAGGTAGATAGATAGATACAGATAGGTAGGTAGGTAGATAGATAGATAGAGATAGGTAGGTAGGTAGATAGATAAATACAGATAGGTAGGTAGGTAGGTAGATAGATAGAGATAGGTAGGTAGGTAGATAGATAAATACAGATAGGTAGGTAGGTAGGTAGATAGATAGAGATAGGTAGGTAGGAAGATAGATAGATACAGATAGGTAGGTAGGTAGATAGATAAATACAGATAGGTAGTTAGGTAAATAGATATATAGAGATAGGTAGGTAGGTAGATTGATAGATACAGATAGGTAGGTAGGTAGATTGATAGATACAGATAGGTAGGTAGGTAGATTGATAGATACAGATAGGTAGGTAGGTAGATAGATAGATACAGATAGGTAGGTAGATAGATAGATAGATAGATAGATAGATAGATAGATAGATAGAGATAGGTAGGTAGGTAGATAGATAAATACAGATAGGTAGGAAGGTAGGTAGATAGATAGAGATAGGTAGGTAGGTAGATTGATAAATACAGATAGGTAGGTAGGTAGATTGATAGATACAGATAGGTAGGTAGGTAGATAGATAGATACAGATAGGTAGGTAGGTAGATAGATAGATAGAGATAGGTAGGTAGGTAGATAGATAAATACAGATAGGTAGGTAGGTAGGTAGATAGATAGAGATAGGTAGGTAGGTAGATAGATAGATACAGATAGGTAGGTAGGTAGATAGATAAATACAGATAGGTAGGTAGGTAGATAGATAGATAGATAGATAGATAGATAGATAGATAGATAGATAGATAGATAGATAGATAGATAGATAGATAGAGATAGGTAGGTAGGTAGATTCATAGATAGAGATAGGTAGGTAGGTAGATTGATAGATACAGATAGGTAGGTAGGTAGATTGATAGATACAGATAGGTAGGTAGGTAGGTAGATAGATACAGATAGGTAGGTAGGTAGATAGATAGAGATAGGTAGGTAGGTAGATAGATAAATACAGATAGGTAGGTAGGTAGGTAGATAGATAGAGATAGGTAGGTAGGTAGGTAGATAGATAGAGATAGGTAGGTATGTAGATTGATAGATACAGATAGGTAGGTATGTAGATTGATAGATACAGATAGGTAGGTATGTAGATAGATAGATAGAGATAGGTAGGTAGGTAGATAGATAGACATAGGTAGGTAGGTAGATTGATAGATACAGATAGGTAGGTAGGTAGATAGATAGATAGAGAAAGGTAGGTAGGTAGATAGATAGACATAGGTAGGTAGGTAGATTGATAGATACAGATAGGTAGGTAGGTAGATAGATAGATACAGATAGGTAGGTAGGTAGATAGATAGAGATAGGTAGGTAGGTAGATTGATAGATACAGATAGGTAGGTAGGTAGATAGATAGAGAGTGGTAGGTAGGTAGATAGATAAATACAGATAGGTAGGTAGGTAGGTAGATTGATAGAGATAGGTAGGTAGGTAGATAGATAAATACAGATAGGTAGGTAGGTAGATAGATAGATACAGATAGGTAGGTAGGTAGATAGATAGATAGAGATAGGTAGGTAGGTAGATAGATAAATACAGATAAGTAGGTAGGTAGGTAGATAGATAGAGATAGGTAGGTAGGTAGATAGATAAATACAGATAGGTAGGTAGGTAGGTAGATAGATAGAGATAGGTAGGTAGGAAGATAGATAGATACAGATAGGTAGGTAGGTAGATAGATAAATACAGATAGGTAGTTAGGTAAATAGATATATAGAGATAGGTAGGTAGGTAGTTTGATAGATACAGATAGGTAGGTAGGTAGATTGATAGATACAGATAGGTAGGTAGGTAGATTGATACATACAGATAGGTAGGTAGGTAGATAGATAGATACAGATAGGTAGGTAGATAGATAGATAGATAGATAGATAGATAGATAGATAGATAGATAGATAGATAGATAGATAGATAGATAGAGATAGGTAGGTAGGTAGATAGATAAATACAGATAGGTAGGAAGGTAGGTAGATAGATAGAGATAGGTAGGTAGGTAGATTGATAGATACAGATAGGTAGGTAGGTAGATTGATAGATACAGATAGGTAGGTAGGTAGATAGATAGATACAGATAGGTAGGTAGGTAGATAGATAGATAGAGATAGGTAGGTAGGTAGATAGATAAATACAGATAGGTAGGTAGGTAGGTAGATAGATAGAGATAGGTAGGTAGGTAGATAGATAGATACAGATAGGTAGGTAGGTAGATAGATAAATACAGATAGGTAGGTAGGTAGATAGATAGATAGATAGATAGATAGATAGATAGATAGATAGATAGATAGATAGATAGATAGATAGATAGAGATAGGTAGGTAGGTAGATTCATAGATAGAGATAGGTAGGTAGGTAGATTGATAGATACTGATAGGTAGGTAGGTAGATTGATAGATACAGATAGGTAGGTAGGTAGATTGATAGATACAGATAGGTAGGTAGGTAGATAGATAGAGATAGGTAGGTAGGTAGATAGATAAATACAGATAGGTAGGTAGGTAGGTAGATAGATAGAGATAGGTAGGTAGGTAGGTAGATAGATAGAGATAGGTAGGTATGTAGATTGATAGATACAGATAGGTAGGTATGTAGATTGATAGATACAGATAGGTAGGTAGGTAGATAGATAGATAGAGATAGGTAGGTAGGTAGATAGATAGACATAGGTAGGTAGGTAGATTGATAGATACAGATAGGTAGGTAGGTAGATAGATAGATAGAGAAAGGTAGGTAGGTAGATAGATAGACATAGGTAGGTAGGTAGATTGATAGATACAGATAGGTAGGTAGGTAGATAGATAGATACAGATAGGTAGGTAGGTAGGTAGATAGATAGAGATAGGTAGGTAGGTAGATAGATAAATACAGATAGGTAGGTAGGTAGATAGATAGATAGAGATAGGTAGGTAGGAAGATAGATAGATACAGATAGGTAGGTAGGTAGATAGATAAATACAGATAGGTAGTTAGGTAAATAGATATATAGAGATAGGTAGGTAGGTAGATTGATAGATACAGATAGGTAGGTAGGTAGATTGATAGATACAGATTGGTAGGTAGGTAGATTGATAGATACAGATAGGTAGGTAGGTAGATAGATAGATACAGATAGGTAGGTAGATAGATAGATAGATAGATAGATAGATAGATAGATAGATAGATAGATAGATAGATAGATAGATAGAGATAGGTAGGTAGGTAGATAGATAAATACAGATAGGTATGTAGGTAGGTAGATAGATAGAGATAGGTAGGTAGGTAGGTAGATAGATAGAGATAGGTAGGTATGTAGATTGATAGATACAGATAGGTAGGTATGTAGATTGATAGATACAGATAGGTAGGTCGGTAGATAGATAGATAGAGATAGGTAGGTAGGTAGATAGATAGACATAGGTAGGTAGGTAGATTGATAGATACAGATAGGTAGGTAGGTAGATAGATAGATAGAGAAAGGTAGGTAGGTAGATAGATAGACATAGGTAGGTAGGTAGATTGATAGATACAGATAGGTAGGTAGGTAGATAGATAGATACAGATAGGTAGGTAGGTAGATAGATAGAGATAGGTAGGTAGGTAGATTGATAGATACAGATAGGTAGGTAGGTAGATAGATAGAGAGTGGTAGGTAGGTAGATAGATAAATACAGATAGGTAGGTAGGTAGGTAGATAGATAGAGATAGGTAGGTAGGTAGATAGATAAATACAGATAGGTAGGTAGGTAGATAGATAGATACAGATAGGTAGGTAGGTAGATAGATAGATAGAGATAGGTAGGTAGGTAGATAGATAAATACAGATAGGTAGGTAGGTAGGTAGATAGATAGAGATAGGTAGGTAGGTAGATAGATAAATACAGATAGATAGGTAGGTAGGTAGATAGATAGAGATAGGTAGGTAGGAAGATAGATAGATACAGATAGGTAGGTAGGTAGATAGATAAATACAGATAGGTAGTTAGGTAAATAGATATATAGAGATAGGTAGGTAGGTAGATTGATAGATACAGATAGGTAGGTAGGTAGATTGATAGATACAGATAGGTAGGTAGGTAGATTGATAGATACAGATAGGTAGGTAGGTAGATAGATAGATACAGATAGGTAGGTAGATAGATAGATAGATAGATAGATAGATAGATAGATAGATAGATAGATAGATAGATAGATAGATAGATAGAGATAGGTAGGTAGGTAGATAGATAAATACAGATAGGTAGGAAGGTAGGTAGATAGATAGAGATAGGTAGGTAGGTAGATTGATAGATACAGATAGGTAGGTAGGTAGATTGATAGATACAGATAGGTAGGTAGGTAGATAGATAGATACAGATAGGTAGGTAGGTAGATAGATAGATAGAGATAGGTAGGTAGGTAGATAGATAAATACAGATAGGTAGGTAGGTAGGTAGATAGATAGAGATAGGTAGGTAGGTAGATAGATAGATACAGATAGGTAGGTAGGTAGATAGATAAATACAGATAGGTAGGTAGGTAGGTAGATAGATAGATAGATAGATAGATAGATAGATAGATAGATAGATAGATAGATAGATAGAGATAGGTAGGTAGGTAGATTCATAGATAGAGATAGGTAGGTAGGTAGATTGATAGATACAGATAGGTAGGTAGGTAGATTGATAGATACAGATAGGTAGGTAGGTAGGTAGATAGATACAGATAGGTAGGTAGGTAGATAGATAGAGATAGGTAGGTAGGTAGATAGATAAATACAGATAGGTAGGTAGGTAGGTAGATAGATAGAGATAGGTAGGTAGGTAGGTAGATAGATAGAGATAGGTAGGTATGTAGATTGATAGATACAGATAGGTAGGTATGTAGATTGATAGATACAGATAGGTAGGTAGGTAGATAGATAGATAGAGATAGGTAGGTAGGTAGATAGATAGACATAGGTAGGTAGGTAGATTGATAGATACAGATAGGTAGGTAGGTAGATAGATAGATAGAGAAAGGTAGGTAGGTAGATAGATAGATACAGATAGGTAGGTAGGTAGATAGATAGAGATAGGTAGGTAGGTAGATAGATAAATACAGATAGGTAGGTAGGTAGGTAGGTAGATAGAGATAGGTAGGTAGGTAGATAGATAGATAGAGATAGGTAGGTATGTAGATTGATAGATACAGATAGGTAGGTAGGTAGATTGATAGATACAGATAGGTAGGTAGGTAGGTAGGTAGATAGATACAGATAGGTAGGTAGATAGATTGATAGATACAGATAGGTAGGTAGGTAGATAGATAGATACAGATAGGTAGGTAGGTAGATAGATAGATAGAGATAGGTAGGTAGGTAGATAGATAAATACAGATAGGTAGGTAGGTAGGTAGATAGATAGAGATAGGTAGGTAGGTAGATAGATAAATACAGATAGGTAGGTAGGTAGGTAGATAGATAGAGATAGGTAGGTAGGTAGATAGATAAATACAGATAGGTAGGTAGGTAGGTAGATAGATAGAGATAGGTAGGTAGGTAGATAGATAAATACAGATAGGTAGGTAGGTAGATAGATAGATAGAGATAGGTAGGTAGGTAGATTGATAGATACAGATAGGTAGGTAGGTAGATTGATAGATACAGATAGGTAGGTAGGTAGATTGATAGATACAGATAGGTTGGTAGGTAGATAGATACAGATAGGTAGGTAGGTAGATAGATGGAGATAGGTAGGTAGGTAGATAGATAAATACAGATAGGTAGGTAGGTAGGTAGATAGATAGAGATAGGTAGGTAGGTAGATAGATAGATAGAGATAGGTAGGTATGTAGATTGATAGATACAGATAGGTAGGTAGGTAGATTGATAGATACAGATAGGTAGGTAGGTAGGTAGATAGATACAGATAGGTAGGTAGGTAGATTGATAGATACAGATAGGTAGGTAGGTAGATAGATAGATACAGATAGGTAGGTAGGTAGATAGATAGATAGAGATAGGTCGGTAGGTAGATAGATAAATACAGATAGGTAGGTAGATAGATAGATATAGGTAGGTAGGTAGATAGATAAATACAGATAGGTAGGTAGGTAGGTAGATAGATACAGATAGGTAGGTAGGTAGATTGATAGATACAGATAGGTAGGTAGGTAGATAGATAAATACAGATAGGTAGGTAGGTAGGTAGATAGATAGAGATAGGTAGGTAGGTAGATAGATAGAGATAGGTAGGTATGTAGATTGATAGATACAGATAGGTAGGTAGGTAGATTGATAGATACAGATAGGTAGGTAGGTAGGTAGATAGATACAGATAGGTAGGTAGGTAGATTGATAGATACAGATAGGTAGGTAGGAAGATAGATAGATACAGATAGGTAGGTAGGTAGATAGATAGAGATAGGTAGGTAGGTAGATAGATAAATACAGATAGGTAGGTAGGTAGGTAGATAGATAGAGATAGGTAGGTAGGTAGATAGATAGATAGAGATAGGTAGGTATGTATATTGATAGATACAGATAGGAAGGTAGGTAGATTGATAGATACAGATAGGTAGGTAGGTAGGTAGATAGATACAGATAGGTAGGTAGGTAGATTGATAGATACAGATAGGTAGGTAGGTAGATAGATAAATACAGATAGGTAGGTAGGTAGATTGATAGATACAGATAGGTAGGTAGGTAGATAGATAAATACAGATAGGTAGGTAGGTAGGTAGATAGATAGAGATAGGTAGGTAGGTAGATAGATAGATACAGATAGGTAGGTAGGTAGATAGATAGAGAGTGGTAGGTAGGTAGGTAGATAGATAGATAGAGATAGGTAGGTATGTAGATTGATAGATACAGATAGGTAGGTAGGTAGATTGATAGATACAGATAGGTAGGTAGGTAGGTAGATAGATACAGATAGGTAGGTAGGTAGATAGATAGATAGAGATAGGTAGGTAGGTAGATAGATAAATACAGATAGGTAGGTAGGTAGGTAGATAGATAGAGATAGGTAGGTAGGAAGATAGATAGATACAGATAGGTAGGTAGGTAGATAGATAAATACAGATAGGTAGTTAGGTAAATAGATATATAGAGATAGGTAGGTAGGTAGATTGATAGATACAGATAGGTAGGTAGGTAGATTGATAGATACAGATAGGTAGGTAGGTAGATTGATAGATACAGATAGGTAGGTAGGTAGATAGATAGATACAGATAGGTAGGTAGATAGATAGATAGATAGATAGATAGATAGATAGATAGATAGATAGATAGATAGATAGATAGAGATAGGTAGGTAGGTAGATAGATAAATACAGATAGGTAGGAAGGTAGGTAGATAGATAGAGATAGGTAGGTAGGTAGATTGATAGATACAGATAGTTAGGTAGGTAGATTGATAGATACAGATAGGTAGGTAGGTAGATTGATAGATACAGATAGGTTGGTAGGTAGATAGATACAGATAGGTAGGTAGGTAGATAGATAGATAGAGATAGGTAGGTAGGTAGATAGATAAATACAGATAGGTAGGTAGGTAGGTAGATAGATAGAGATAGGTAGGTAGGTAGATAGATAGATAGAGATAGGTAGGTATGTAGATTGATAGATACAGATAGGTAGGTAGGTAGATTGATAGATACAGATAGGTAGGTAGGTAGGTAGATAGATACAGATAGGTAGGTAGGTAGATTGATAGATACAGATAGGTAGGTAGGTAGATAGATAGATACAGATAGGTAGGTAGGTAGATAGATAGATAGAGATAGGTAGGTAGGTAGATAGATAAATACAGATAGGTAGGTAGATAGATAGAGATAGGTAGGTAGGTAGATAGATAAATACAGATAGGTAGGTAGGTAGGTAGATAGATACAGATAGGTAGGTAGGTAGATAGATAGATACAGATAGGTAGGTAGGTAGATAGATAAATACAGATAGGTAGGTAGGTAGATAGATAGATAGAGATAGGTAGGTAGGTAGATTGATAGATACAGATAGGTAGGTAGGTAGATTGATAGATACAGATAGGTAGGTAGGTAGATAGATAGATACAGATAGGTAGGTAGGTAGATAGATAGAGATAGGTAGGTAGATAGATAGATACAGATAGGTAGGTAGGTAGGTAGATAGATAGAGATAGGTAGGTAGGTAGATAGATAGATAGAGATAGGTAGGTATGTAGATTGATAGATACAGATAGGTAGGTAGGTAGATTGATAGATACAGATAGGTAGGTAGGTAGGTAGATAGATACAGATAGGTAGGTAGGTAGGTAGATTGATAGATACAGATAGGTAGGTAGGTAGAAAGATAGATACAGATAGGTAGGTAGGTAGATAGATAGAGATAGGTAGGTAGGTAGATAGATAAATACAGATAGGTAGGTAGGTAGGTAGATAGATAGAGATAGGTAGGTAGATAGATAAATACAGATAGGTAGGAAGGTAGGTAGATAGAGATAGGTAGGTAGGTAGATAGATAGATAGAGATAGGTAGGTAGGTAGATTGATAGATACAGATAGGTAGGTAGGTAGATAGATAGATACAGATAGGTAGGTAGGTAGATAGATAAATACAGATAGGTAGGTAGGTAGATAGATAGATAGAGATAGGTAGGTATGTAGATTGATAGATACAGATAGGTAGGTAGGTAGATAGATAGATACAGATAGGTAGGTAGGTAGATAGATAGAGATAGGTAGGTAGGTAGATAGATAAATACAGATAGGTAGGTAGGTAGGTAGATAGATAGAGATAGGTAGGTAGGTAGATAGATAGATAGAGATAGGTAGGTATGTAGATTGATAGATACAGATAGGTAGGTAGGTAGATTGATAGATACAGATAGGTAGGTAGGTAGGTAGATAGATACAGATAGGTAGGTAGGTAGATTGATAGATACAGATAGGTAGGTAGGTAGAAATATAGATACAGATAGGTAGGTAGGTAGATAGATAGATAGAGATAGGTAGGTAGGTAGATAGATAAATACAGATAGGTAGGTAGGTAGGTAGATAGATAGAGATAGGTAGGTAGATAGATAAATACAGATAGGTAGGTAGGTAGGTAGATAGATAGAGATAGGTAGGTAGGTAGATAGATAGATACAGATAGGTAGGTAGGTAGATAGATAAATACAGATAGGTAGGTAGGTAGATAGATAGATAGAGATAGTTAGGTAGGTAGATTGATAGATACAGATAGGTAGGTAGGTAGATTGATAGATACAGATAGGTAGATAGGTAGATTGATAGATACAGATAGGCAGGTAGGTAGATAGATAGATACAGATAGGTAGGTAGGTAGATAGATAGAGATAGGTAGGTAGGTAGATAGATAAATACAGATAGGTAGGTAGGTAGGTAGATAGATAGAGATAGGTAGGTAGGTAGATAGATAGAGATAGGTAGGTATGTAGATTGATAGATACAGATAGGTAGGTAGGTAGATTGAAAGATACAGATAGGTAGGTAGGTAGGTAGGTAGATACAGATAGGTAGGTAGGTAGATTGATAGATACAGATAGGTAGGTAGGTAGATAGATAGATAGAGATAGGTAGGTAGGTAGATAGATAGATAGAGATAGGTAGGTAGGTAGGTAGATAAATACAGATAGGTAGGTAGGTAGGTAGATAGATAGAGATAGGTAGGTAGGTAGATAGATAAATACAGATAGGTAGGTAGGTAGGTAGATAGATAGAGATAGGTAGGTAGGTAGATAGATAGATACAGATAGGTAGGTAGGTAGATAGATAAATACAGATAGGTAGGTAGGTAGATAGATAGATAGAGATAGTTAGGTAGGTAGATTGATAGATACAGATAGGTAGGTAGGTAGATTGATAGATACAGATAGGTAGATAGGTAGATTGATAGATACAGATAGGCAGGTAGGTAGATAGATAGATACAGATAGGTAGGTAGGTAGATAGATAGAGATAGGTAGGTAGGTAGATAGATAAATACAGATAGGTAGGTAGGTAGATAGATAGAGATAGGTAGGTAGGTAGATAGATAGAGATAGGTAGGTATGTAGATTGATAGATACAGATAGGTAGGTAGGTAGATTGAAAGATACAGATAGGTAGGTAGGTAGGTAGATAGATACAGATAGGTAGGTAGGTAGATTGATAGATACAGATAGGTAGGTAGGTAGATAGATAGATAGAGATAGGTAGGTAGGTAGATAGATAGATAGAGATAGGTAGGTAGGTAGGTAGATAAATACAGATAGGTAGGTAGGTAGGTAGATAGAGAGAGATAGGTAGGTAGGTAGATAGATAAATACAGATAGGTAGGTAGGTAGGTAGATAGATAGAGATAGGTAGGTAGGTAGATAGATAGATACAGATAGGTAGGTAGGTAGATAGATAAATACAGATAGGTAGGTAGGTAGATAGATAGATAGAGATAGGTAGGTAGGTAGATTGATAGATACAGATAGGTAGGTAGGTAGATAGATAGATACAGATAGGTAGGTAGGTAGATAGATAGATACAGATAGGTAGGTAGGTAGATAGATAAATACAGATAGGTAGGTAGGTAGATAGATAGATAGAGATAGGTAGGTATGTAGATTGATAGATACAGATAGGTAGGTAGGTAGATAGATAGATACAGATAGGTAGGTAGGTAGATAGAGATAGGTAGGTAGGTAGATAGATAAATACAGATAGGTAGGTAGGTAGATAGATAGAGATAGGTAGGTAGGTAGATAGATAGATAGAGATAGGTAGGTATGTAGATTGATAGATACAGATAGGTAGGTAGGTAGATTGATAGATACAGATAGGTAGGTAGGTAGGTAGATAGATACAGATAGGTAGGTAGGTAGATTGATAGATACAGATAGGTAGGTAGGTAGAAATATAGATACAGATAGGTAGGTAGGTAGATAGATAGATAGAGATAGGTAGGTAGGTAGATAGATAAATACAGATAGGTAGGTAGGTAGGTAGATAGATAGAGATAGGTAGGTAGATAGATAAATACAGATAGGTAGGTAGGTAGGTAGATAGATAGAGATAGGTAGGTAGGTAGATAGATAGATACAGATAGGTAGGTAGGTAGATAGATAAATACAGATAGGTAGGTAGGTAGGTAGATAGATAGAGATAGGTAGGTAGGTAGATAGATAGAGATAGGTAGGTATGTAGATTGATAGATACAGATAGGTAGGTAGGTAGATTGAAAGATACAGATAGGTAGGTAGGTAGATTGATAGATACAGATAGGCAGGTAGGTAGATAGATAGATACAGATAGGTAGGTAGGTAGATAGATAGAGATAGGTAGGTAGGTAGATAGATAAATACAGATAGGTAGGTAGGTAGGTAGATAGATAGAGATAGGTAGGTAGGTAGATAGATAGAGATAGGTAGGTATGTAGATTGATAGATACAGATAGGTAGGTAGGTAGATTGAAAGATACAGATAGGTAGGTAGGTAGGTAGATAGATACAGATAGGTAGGTAGGTAGATTGATAGATACAGATAGGTAGGTAGGTAGATAGATAGATAGAGATAGGTAGGTAGGTAGATAGATAGATAGAGATAGGTAGGTAGGTAGGTAGATAAATACAGATAGGTAGGTAGGTAGGTAGATAGATAGAGATAGGTAGGTAGGTAGATAGATAAATACAGATAGGTAGGTAGGTAGGTAGATAGATAGAGATAGGTAGGTAGGTAGATAGATAGATACAGATAGGTAGGTAGGTAGATAGATAAATACAGATAGGTAGGTAGGTAGATAGATAGATAGAGATAGTTAGGTAGGTAGATTGATAGATACAGATAGGTAGGTAGGTAGATTGATAGATACAGATAGGTAGATAGGTAGATTGATAGATACAGATAGGCAGGTAGGTAGATAGATAGATACAGATAGGTAGGTAGGTAGATAGATAGAGATAGGTAGGTAGGTAGATAGATAAATACAGATAGGTAGGTAGGTAGGTAGATAGATAGAGATAGGTAGGTAGGTAGATAGATAGAGACAGGTAGGTATGTAGATTGATAGATACAGATAGGTAGGTAGGTAGATTGAAAGATACAGGTAGGTAGGTAGGTAGATAGATACAGATAGGTAGGTAGGTAGATTGATAGATACAGATAGGTAGGTAGGTAGATAGATAGATAGAGATAGGTAGGTAGGTAGGTAGGTAGATAGATAGATAGAGATAGGTAGGTAGGTAGGTAGATAAATACAGATAGGTAGGTAGGTAGGTAGATAGATAGAGATAGGTAGGTAGGTAGATAGATAAATACAGATAGGTAGGTAGGTAGGTAGATAGATAGAGATAGGTAGGTAGGTAGATAGATAGATACAGATAGGTAGGTAGGTAGATAGATAAATACAGATAGGTAGGTAGGTAGATAGATAGATAGAGATAGGTAGGTAGGTAGATTGATAGATACAGATAGGTAGGTAGGTAGATAGATAGATACAGATAGGTAGGTAGGTAGATAGATAGATAGATAGATAGATAGATAGATAGATAGAGATAGGTAGGTAGGTAGGTAGATAGATAAATACAGATAGGTAGGAAGGTAGGTAGATAGATAGAAATAGGTAGGTAGGTAGATAGATAGATAGAGATAGGTAGGTAGGTAGATTGATAGATACAGATAGGTAGGTAGGTAGATAGATAGATAGAGATAGGTAGGTAGGTAGATAGATAAATACAGATAGGTAGGTAGGTAGGTAGATAGATAGAGATAGGTAGGTAGGTAGATAGATAGATACAGATAGGTAGGTAGGTAGATAGATAAATACAGATAGGTAGGTAGGTAGATAGATAGATAGAGATAGGTAGGTAGGTAGATTGATAGATACAGATAGGTAGGTAGGTAGATTGATAGATACAGATAGGTAGGTAGGTAGATTGATAGATACAGATAGGTAGGTAGGTAGATTGAAAGATACAGATAGGTAGGTAGGTAGGTAGATAGATACAGATAGGTAGGTAGGTAGATAGATAGATAGAGATAGGTAGGTAGGTAGATAGATAAATACAGATAGGTAGGTAGATAGATAGAGATAGGTAGGTAGGTAGATAGATAAATACAGATAGGTAGGTAGGTAGGTAGATAGATACAGATAGGTAGGTAGGTAGATAGATAGATACAGATAGGTAGGTAGGTAGATAGATAAATACAGATAGGTAGGTAGGTAGATAGATAGATAGAGATAGGTAGGTAGGTAGATTGATAGATACAGATAGGTAGGTAGGTAGATTGATAGATACAGATAGGTAGGTAGGTAGATAGATAGATACAGATAGGTAGGTAGGTAGATAGATAGAGATAGGTAGGTAGATAGATAGATACAGATAGGTAGGTAGGTAGGTAGATAGATAGAGATAGGTAGGTAGGTAGATAGATAGATAGAGATAGGTAGGTATGTAGATTGATAGATACAGATAGGTAGGTAGGTAGATTGATAGATACAGATAGGTAGTTAGGTAGGTAGATAGATACAGATAGGTAGGTAGGTAGGTAGATTGATAGATACAGATAGGTAGGTAGGTAGAAAGATAGATACAGATAGGTAGGTAGGTAGATAGATAGATAGAGATAGGTAGGTAGGTAGATAGATAAATACAGATAGGTAGGTAGGTAGGTAGATAGATAGAGATAGGTAGGTAGATAGATAAATACAGATAGGTAGGAAGGTAGGTAGATAGAGATAGGTAGGTAGGTAGATAGATAGATAGAGATAGGTAGGTAGGTAGATTGATAGATACAGATAGGTAGGTAGGTAGATAGATAGATACAGATAGGTAGGTAGGTAGATAGATAAATACAGATAGGTAGGTAGGTAGATAGATAGATAGAGATAGGTAGGTATGTAGATTGATAGATACAGATAGGTAGGTAGGTAGATAGATAGATACAGATAGGTAGGTAGGTAGATAGATAGAGATAGGTAGGTAGGTAGATAGATAAATACAGATAGGTAGGTAGGTAGGTAGATAGATAGAGATAGGTAGGTAGATAGATAGATAGAGATAGGTAGGTATGTAGATTGATAGATACAGATAGGTAGGTAGGTAGATTGATAGATACAGATAGGTAGGTAGGTAGGTAGATAGATACAGATAGGTAGGTAGGTAGAAATATAGATACAGATAGGTAGGTAGGTAGATAGATAGATAGAGATAGGTAGGTAGGTAGATAGATAAATACAGATAGGTAGGTAGGTAGGTAGATAGATAGAGATAGGTAGGTAGATAGATAAATACAGATAGGTAGGTAGGTAGGTAGATAGATAGAGATAGGTAGGTAGGTAGATAGATAGATACAGATAGGTAGGTAGGTAGATAGATAAATACAGATAGGTAGGTAGGTAGATAGATAGATAGAGATAGTTAGGTAGGTAGATTGATAGATACAGATAGGTAGGTAGGTAGATTGATAGATACAGATAGGTAGATAGGTAGATTGATAGATACAGATAGGCAGGTAGGTAGATAGATAGATACAGATAGGTAGGTAGGTAGATAGATAGAGATAGGTAGGTAGGTAGATAGATAAATACAGATAGGTAGGTAGGTAGGTAGATAGATAGAGATAGGTAGGTAGGTAGATAGATAGAGATAGGTAGGTATGTAGATTGATAGATACAGATAGGTAGGTAGGTAGATTGAAAGATACAGATAGGTAGGTAGGTAGGTAGATAGATACAGATAGGTAGGTAGGTAGATTGATAGATACAGATAGGTAGGTAGGTAGATAGATAGAGATAGGTAGGTAGGTAGATAGATAGATAGAGATAGGTAGGTAGGTAGGTAGATAAATACAGATAGGTAGGTAGGTAGGTAGATAGATAGAGATAGGTAGGTAGGTAGATAGATAAATACAGATAGGTAGGTAGGTAGGTAGATAGATAGAGATAGGTAGGTAGGTAGATAGATAGATACAGATAGGTAGGTAGGTAGATAGATAAATACATATAGGTAGGTAGGTAGATAGATAGATAGAGATAGTTAGGTAGGTAGATTGATAGATACAGATAGGTAGGTAGGTAGATTGATAGATACAGATAGGTAGATAGGTAGATTGATAGATACAGATAGGCAGGTAGGTAGATAGATAGATACAGATAGGTAGGTAGGTAGATAGATAGAGATAGGTAGGTAGGTAGATAGATAAATACAGATAGGTAGGTAGGTAGATAGATAGAGATAGGTAGGTAGGTAGATAGATAGAGATAGGTAGGTATGTAGATTGATAGATACAGATAGGTAGGTAGGTAGATTGAAAGATACAGATAGGTAGGTAGGTAGGTAGATAGATACAGATAGGTAGGTAGGTAGATTGATAGATACAGATAGGTAGGTAGGTAGATAGATAGATAGAGATAGGTAGGTAGGTAGATAGATAGATAGAGATAGGTAGGTAGGTAGGTAGATAAATACAGATAGGTAGGTAGGTAGGTAGATAGATAGAGATAGGTAGGTAGGTAGATAGATAAATACAGATAGGTAGGTAGGTAGGTAGATAGATAGAGATAGGTAGGTAGGTAGATAGATAGATACAGATAGGTAGGTAGGTAGATAGATAAATACAGATAGGTAGGTAGGTAGATAGATAGATAGAGATAGGTAGGTAGGTAGATTGATTGATACAGATAGGTAGGTAGGTAGATAGATAGATACAGATAGGTAGGTAGGTAGATAGATAGATACAGATAGGTAGGTAGGTAGATAGATAAATACAGATAGGTAGGTAGGTAGATAGATAGATAGAGATAGGTAGGTATGTAGATTGATAGATACAGATAGGTAGGTAGGTAGATAGATACAGATAGGTAGGTAGGTAGATAGATAGAGATAGGTAGGTAGGTAGATAGATAAATACAGATAGGTAGGTAGGTAGATAGATAGAGATAGGTAGGTAGGTAGATAGATAGATAGAGATAGGTAGGTATGTAGATTGATAGATACAGATAGGTAGGTAGGTAGATTGATAGATACAGATAGGTAGGTAGGTAGGTAGATAGATACAGATAGGTAGGTAGGTAGATTGATAGATACAGATAGGTAGGTAGGTAGAAATATAGATACAGATAGGTAGGTAGGTAGATAGATAGATAGAGATAGGTAGGTAGGTAGATAGATAAATACAGATAGGTAGGTAGGTAGGTAGATAGATAGAGATAGGTAGGTAGATAGATAAATACAGATAGGTAGGTAGGTAGGTAGATAGATAGAGATAGGTAGGTAGGTAGATAGATAGATACAGATAGGTAGGTAGGTAGATAGATAAATACAGATAGGTAGGTAGGTAGATAGATAGATAGAGATAGTTAGGTAGGTAGATTGATAGATACAGATAGGTAGGTAGGTAGATTGATAGATACAGATAGGTAGATAGGTAGATTGATAGATACAGATAGGCAGGTAGGTAGATAGATAGATACAGATAGGTAGGTAGGTAGATAGATAGAGATAGGTAGGTAGGTAGATAGATAAATACAGATAGGTAGGTAGGTAGGTAGATAGATAGAGATAGGTAGGTAGGTAGATAGATAGAGATAGGTAGGTATGTAGATTGATAGATACAGATAGGTAGGTAGGTAGATTGAAAGATACAGATAGGTAGGTAGGTAGGTAGATAGATACAGATAGCTAGGTAGGTAGATTGATAGATACAGATAGGTTGGTAGGTAGATAGATAGATAGAGATAGGTAGGTAGGTAGATAGATAGATAGAGATAGGTAGGTAGGTAGGTAGATAAATACAGATAGGTAGGTAGGTAGGTAGATAGATAGAGATAGGTAGGTAGGTAGATAGATAAATACAGATAGGTAGGTAGGTAGGTAGATAGATAGAGATAGCTAGGTAGGTAGATAGATAGATACAGATAGGTAGGTAGGTAGATAGATAAATACAGATAGGTAGGTAGGTAGATAGATAGATAGAGATAGTTAGGTAGGTAGATTGATAGATACAGATAGGTAGGTAGGTAGATTGATAGATACAGATAGGTAGATAGGTAGATTGATAGATACAGATAGGCAGGTAGGTAGATAGATAGATACAGATAGGTAGGTAGGTAGATAGATAGAGATAGGTAGGTAGGTAGATAGATAAATACAGATAGGTAGGTAGGTAGGTAGATAGATAGAGATAGGTAGGTAGGTAGATAGATAGAGATAGGTAGGTATGTAGATTGATAGATACAGATAGGTAGGTAGGTAGATTGAAAGATACAGGTAGGTAGGTAGGTAGATAGATACAGATAGGTAGGTAGGTAGATTGATAGATACAGATAGGTAGGTAGGTAGATAGATAGATAGAGATAGGTAGGTAGGTAGGTAGATAGATAGATAGAGATAGGTAGGTAGGTAGGTAGATAAATACAGATAGGTAGGTAGGTAGGTAGATAGATAGAGATAGGTAGGTAGGTAGATAGATAAATACAGATAGGTAGGTAGGTAGGTAGATAGATAGAGATAGGTAGGTAGGTAGATAGATAGATACAGATAGGTAGGTAGGTAGATAGATAAATACAGATAGGTAGGTAGGTAGATAGATAGATAGAGATAGGTAGGTAGGTAGATTGATAGATACAGATAGGTAGGTAGGTAGATAGATAGATACAGATAGGTAGGTAGATAGATAGATAGATAGATAGATAGATAGATAGATAGATAGATAGATAGATAGATAGATAGAGATAGGTAGGTAGGTAGGTAGATAGATAAATACAGATAGGTAGGAAGGTAGGTAGATAGATAGAAATAGGTAGGTAGGTAGATAGATAGATAGAGATAGGTAGGTAGGTAGATTGATAGATACAGATAGGTAGGTAGGTAGATAGATAGATAGAGATAGGTAGGTAGGTAGATAGATAAATACAGATAGGTAGGTAGGTAGGTAGATAGATAGAGATAGGTAGGTAGGTAGATAGATAGATACAGATAGGTAGGTAGGTAGATAGATAAATACAGATAGGTAGGTAGGTAGATAGATAGATAGAGATAGGTAGGTAGGTAGATTGATAGATACAGATAGGTAGGTAGGTAGATTGATAGATACAGATAGGTAGGTAGGTAGATTGATAGATACAGATAGGTAGGTAGGTAGATAGATAAATACAGATAGGTAGGTAGGTAGATAGATAGATAGAGATAGGTAGGTAGGTAGATTGATAGATACAGATAGGTAGGTAGGTAGATTGATAGATACAGATAGGTAGGTAGGTAGATTGATAGATACAGATAGGTAGGTAGGTAGATAGATAGATACAGATAGGTAGGTAGGTAGATAGATAGAGATAGGTAGGTAGGTAGGTAGATAAATACAGATAGGTAGGTAGGTAGGTAGATAGATTGAGATAGGTAGGTAGATAGATAGATAGACATAGGTAGGTAGGCAGATTGATAGATACAGATAGGTAGGTAGGTAGATAGATAGATAGAGATAGGTAGGTAGGTAGATAGATAGACATAGTTAGGTAGGTAGATTGATAGATACAGATAGGTAGGTAGGTAGATAGATAGATACAGATAGGTAGGTAGATAGATAGATAGATAGATAGATAGATAGATAGATAGATAGATAGATAGAGATAGGTAGGTAGGTAGATAGATAAATACAGATAGGTAGGTAGGTAGGTAGATAGATAGAGATAGGTAGGTAGGTAGATAGATAGATACAGATAGGTAGGTAGGTAGATAGATAGAGATAGGTAGGTAGGTAGATAGATAAATACAGATAGGTAGGTAGGTAGGTAGATAGATAGAGATAGGTAGGTAGGTAGATAGATAGATAGAGATAGGTAGGTATGTAGATTGATAGATACAGATAGGTAGGTAGGTAGATTGATAGATACAGAAAGGTAGGTAGGTAGGTAGATAGATACAGATAGGTAAGTAGGTAGATTGATAGATACAGATAGGTAGGTAGGTAGATTGATAGATACAGATAGGTAGGTAGGTAGATAGATAGATACAGATAGGTAGGTAGGTAGATAGATAAATACAGATAGGTAGGTAGGTAGGTAGATAGATAGAGATAGGTAGGTAGGTAGATAGATAGATAGAGATAGGTAGGTATGTAGATTGATAGATACAGATAGGTAGGTAGGTAGATTGATAGATACAGATAGGTAGGTAGGTAGATAGATAGATACAGATAGGTAGGTAGGTAGATAGATAGATAGAGATAGGTAGGTAGGTAGATAGATAAATACAGATAGGTAGGTAGGTAGGTAGGTAGATAGAGATAGGTAGGTAGGTAGATAGATAAATACAGATAGGTAGGTAGGTAGGTAGATAGATAGAGATAGGTAGGTAGGTAGATAGATAGATACAGAGAGGTAGGTAGGTAGATAGATAAATACAGATAGGTAGGTAGGTAGATAGATAGATAGAGATAGGTAGGTAGGTAGATTGATAGATACAGATAGGTAGGTAGGTAGATTGATAGATACAGATAGGTAGGTAGGTAGATAGATAGATAGAGATAGGTAGGTAAGTAGATAGATAAATACAGATAGGTAGGTAGGTAAGTAGGTAGATAGAGATAGGTAGGTAGGTAGATAGATAAATACAGATAGGTAGGTAGGTAGGTAGATAGATAGAGATAGGTAGGTAGGTAGATAGATAGATACAGATAGGTAGGTAGGTAGATAGATAAATACAGATAGGTAGGTAGGTAGATAGATAGATAGAGATAGGTAGGTAGGTAGATTGATAGATACAGATAGGTAGGTAGGTAGATTGATAGATACAGATAGGTAGGTAGGTAGATTGATAGATACAGATAGGTAGGTAGGTAGATAGATACAGATAGGTAGGTAGGTGGATAGATAGAGATAGGTAGGTAGGTAGATAGATAAATACAGATAGGTAGGTAGGTAGGTAGATAGATAGAGATAGGTAGGTAGGTAGATAGATAGATAGAGATAGGTAGGTATGTAGATTGATAGATACAGATAGGTAGGTAGGTAGATTGATAGATACAGATAGGTAGGTCGGTAGGTAGATAGATACAGATAGGTAGGTAGGTAGATTGATAGATACAGATAGGTAGGTAGGTAGATAGATACAGATAGGTAGGTAGGTGGATAGATAGAGATAGGTAGGTAGGTAGATAGATAAATACAGATAGGTAGGTAGGTAGGTAGATAGATAGAGATAGGTAGGTAGGTAGATAGATAGATAGAGATAGGTAGGTAGGTAGATTGATAGATACAGATAGGTAGGTAGGTAGATTGATAGATACAGATAGGTAGGTAGGTAGATAGATAGATAGAGATAGGTAGGTAAGTAGATAGATAAATACAGATAGGTAGGTAGGTAGGTAGGTAGATAGAGATAGGTAGGTAGGTAGATAGATAAATACAGATAGGTAGGTAGGTAGGTAGATAGATAGAGATAGGTAGGTAGGTAGATAGATAGATACAGATAGGTAGGTAGGTAGATAGATAAATACAGATAGGTAGGTAGGTAGATAGATAGATAGAGATAGGTAGGTAGGTAGATTGATAGATACAGATAGGTAGGTAGGTAGATTGATAGATACAGATAGGTAGGTAGGTAGATTGATAGATACAGATAGGTAGGTAGGTAGATAGATACAGATAGGTAGGTAGGTGGATAGATAGAGATAGGTAGGTAGGTAGATAGATAAATACAGATAGGTAGGTAGGTAGGTAGATAGATAGAGATAGGTAGGTAGGTAGATAGATAGATAGAGATAGGTAGGTATGTAGATTGATAGATACAGATAGGTAGGTAGGTAGATTGATAGATACAGATAGGTAGGTCGGTAGGTAGATAGATACAGATAGGTAGGTAGGTAGATTGATAGATACAGATAGGTAGGTAGGTAGATAGATAGATAGAGATAGGTAGGTAGGTAGATTGATAGATACAGATAGGTAGGTAGGTAGATTGATAGATACAGATAGGTAGGTAGGTAGATAGATAGATAGAGATAGGTAGGTAAGTAGATAGATAAATACAGATAGGTAGGTAGGTAGGTAGGTAGATAGAGATAGGTAGGTAGGTAGATAGATAAATACAGATAGGTAGGTAGGTAGGTAGATAGATAGAGATAGGTAGGTAGGTAGATAGATAGATACAGATAGGTAGGTAGGTAGATAGATAAATACAGATAGGTAGGTAGGTAGATAGATAGATAGAGATAGGTAGGTAGGTAGATTGATAGATACAGATAGGTAGGTAGGTAGATTGATAGATAGAGATAGGTAGGTAGGTAGATTGATAGATACAGATAGGTAGGTAGGTAGATAGATACAGATAGGTAGGTAGGTGGATAGATAGAGATAGGTAGGTAGGTAGATAGATAAATACAGATAGGTAGGTAGGTAGGTAGATAGATAGAGATAGGTAGGTAGGTAGATAGATAGATAGAGATAGGTAGGTATGTAGATTGATAGATACAGATAGGTAGGTAGGTAGATTGATAGATACAGATAGGTAGGTCGGTAGGTAGATAGATACAGATAGGTAGGTAGGTAGATTGATAGATACAGATAGGTAGGTAGGTAGATAGATAGATACAGATAGGTAGGTAGGTAGATAGATAGATAGAGATTGGTAGGTAGGTAGATAGATAAATACAGATAGGTAGGTAGGTAGGTAGGTAGATAGAGATAGGTAGGTAGGTAGATAGATAAATACAGATAGGTAGGTAGGTAGGTCGATAGATAGAGATAGGTAGGTAGGTAGGTAGATAGATAGATACAGATAGGTAGGTAGGTAGATAGATAAATACAGATAGGTAGATAGGTAGATAGATAGATAGAGATAGGTAGGTAGGTAGAATGATAGATACAGATAGGTAGGTAGGTAGATTGATAGATACAGATAGGTAGGTAGGTAGATTGATAGATACAGATAGGTAGGTAGGTAGATAGATAGAGATAGGTAGGTAGGTAGATAGATAAATACAGATAGGTAGGTAGGTAGGTAGATAGATAGAGATAGGTAGGTAGGTAGATAGATAGATAGAGATAGGTAGGTAGGTAGATAGATACAGATAGGTAGGTAGGTAGATAGATAGATAGAGATAGGTAGGTAGGTAGATTGATAGATACAGATAGGTAGGTAGGTAGATTGATAGATACAGATAGGTAGGTAGGTAGATAGATAGATACAGATAGGTAGGTAGATAGATAGATAGATAGATAGATAGATAGATAGATAGATAGATAGATAGATAGATAGATAGATAGATAGAGATAGGTAGGTAGGTAGGTAGATAGATAAATACAGATAGGTAGGAAGGTAGGTAGATAGATAGAGATAGGTAGGTAGGTAGATAGATAGATAGAGATAGGTAGGTAGGTAGATTGATAGATACAGATAGGTAGGTAGGTAGATAGATAGATAGAGATAGGTAGGTAGGTAGATAGATAAATACAGATTGGTAGGTAGGTAGATAGATAAATACAGATAGGTAGGTAGGTAGATAGATAGATAGAGATAGGTAGGTAGGTAGATAGATAGATACAGATAGGTAGGTAGGTAGATAGATAAATACAGATAGGTAGGTAGGTAGATAGATAGATAGAGATAGGTAGGTAGGTAGATTGATAGATACAGATAGGTAGGTAGGTAGATTGATAGATACAGATAGGTAGGTAGGTAGATTGATAGATACAGATAGGTAGGTAGGTAGATAGATAGATACAGATAGGTAGGTAGGTAGATAGATAGAGATAGGTAGGTAGGTAGGTAGATAAATACAGATATGTAGGTAGGTAGGTAGATAGATTGAGATAGGTAGGTAGATAGATAGATAGAGATAGGTAGGTATGTAGATTGATAGATACAGATAGGTAGGTATGTAGATTGATAGATACAGATAGGTAGGTAGGTAGATAGATAGATAGAGATAGGTAGGTAGGTAGATAGATAGACATAGGTAGGTAGGCAGATTGATAGATACAGATAGGTAGGTAGGTAGATAGATAGATAGAGATAGGTAGGTAGGTAGATAGATAGACATAGTTAGGTAGGTAGATTGATAGATACAGATAGGTAGGTAGGTAGATAGATAGATACAGATAGGTAGGTAGATAGATAGATAGATAGATAGATAGATAGATAGATAGATAGATAGATAGATAGATAGATAGATAGATAGAGATAGGTAGGTAGGTAGATAGATAAATACAGATAGGTAGGTAGGTAGGTAGATAGATAGAGATAGGTAGGTAGGTAGATAGATAGATACAGATAGGTAGGTAGGTAGATAGATAGAGATAGGTAGGTAGGTAGATAGATAAATACAGATAGGTAGGTAGGTAGGTAGATAGATAGAGATAGGTAGGTAGGTAGATAGATAGATAGAGATAGGTAGGTATGTAGATTGATAGATACAGATAGGTAGGTAGGTAGATTGATAGATACAGAAAGGTAGGTAGGTAGGTAGATAGATACAGATAGGTAGGTAGGTAGATTTATAGATACAGATAGGTAGGTAGGTAGATTGATAGATACAGATAGGTAGGTAGGTAGATAGATAGATACAGATAGGTAGGTAGGTAGATAGATAGAGATAGGTAGGTAGGTAGATAGATAAATACAGATAGGTAGGTAGGTAGGTAGATAGATAGAGATAGGTAGGTAGGTAGATAGATAGATAGAGATAGGTAGGTATGTAGATTGATAGATACAGATAGGTAGGTAGGTAGATTGATAGATACAGATAGGTAGGTAGGTAGGTAGATAGATACAGATAGGTAGGTAGGTAGATTGATAGATACAGATAGGTAGGTAGGTAGATAGATAGATACAGATAGGTAGGTAGGTAGATAGATAGATAGAGATAGGTAGGTAGGTAGATAGATAAATACAGATAGGTAGGTAGGTAGGTAGGTAGATAGAGATAGGTAGGTAGGTAGATAGATAAATACAGATAGGTAGGTAGGTAGGTAGATAGATATAGATAGGTAGGTAGGTAGATAGATAGATACAGAGAGGTAGGTAGGTAGATAGATAAATACAGATAGGTAGGTAGGTAGATAGATAGATAGAGATAGGTAGGTAGGTAGGTAGATAGATAGAGATAGGTAGGTAGGTAGATAGATAAATACAGATAGGTAGGTAGGTAGGTAGATAGATAGAGATAGGTAGGTAGGTAGATAGATAGATACAGATAGGTAGGTAGGTAGATAGATAAATACAGATAGGTAGGTAGGTAGATAGATAGATAGATAGAGATAGGTAGGTAGGTAGATAGATAAATACAGATAGGTAGGTAGGTAGGTAGATAGATAGAGATAGGTAGGTAGGTAGATAGATAGATACAGATAGGTAGGTAGGTAGATTGATAGATACAGATAGGTAGGTAGGTAGATTGATAGATACAGATAGGTAGGTAGGTAGATAGATAGATACAGATAGGTAGGTAGATAGATAGATAGATAGATAGATAGATAGATAGATAGATAGATAGATAGATAGATAGATAGATAGATATAGGTAGGTAGGTAGATAGATAAATACAGATAGGTAGGAAGGTAGGTAGATAGATAGAGATAGGTAGGTAGGTAGATAGATAGATAGAGATAGGTAGGTAGGTAGATAGATAAATACAGTTAGGTAGGTAGGTAGGTAGATAGATACAGATAGGTAGGTAGGTTGATAGATAGATAGAGATAGGTAGGTATGTAGATTGATAGATACAGATAGGTAGGTAGGTAGATTGATAGATACAGATAGGTAGGTCGGTAGGTAGATAGATACAGATAGGTAGGTAGGTAGATTGATAGATACAGATAGGTAGGTAGGTAGATAGATAGATACAGATAGGTAGGTAGGTAGATAGATAAATACAGATAGGAAGGTAGGTAGGTAGGTAGATAGAGATAGGTAGGTAGGTAGATAGATAAATACAGATAGGTAGGTAGGTAGGTCGATAGATAGAGGTAGGTAGGTAGGTAGATAGATAGATACAGATAGGTAGGTAGGTAGATAGATAAATACAGATAGGTAGATAGGTAGATAGATAGATAGAGATAGGTAGGTAGGTAGGTAGATAGATAGAGATAGGTAGGTAGGTAGATAGATAAATACAGATAGGTAGGTAGGTAGGTAGATAGATAGAGATAGGTAGGTAGGTAGATAGATAGATACAGATAGGTAGGTAGGTAGATAGATAAATACAGATAGGTAGGTAGGTAGATAGATAGATAGAGATAGGTAGGTAGGTAGGTAGATAGATAGAGACAGGTAGGTAGGTAGATAGATAAATACAGATAGGTAGGTAGGTAGGTAGATAGATAGAGATAGGTAGGTAGGTAGATAGATAGATACAGATAGATAGGTAGGTAGATAGATAAATACAGATAGGTAGGTAGGTAGATTGATAGATACAGATAGGTAGGTAGGTAGATTGATAGATACAGATAGGTAGGTAGGTAGATTGATAGATACAGATAGGTAGGTAGGTAGATAGATAGATACAGATAGGTAGGTAGATAGATAGATAGATAGATAGATAGATAGATAGATAGATAGATAGATAGATAGATAGATATAGGTAGGTAGGTAGATAGATAAATACAGATAGGTAGGAAGGTAGGTAGATAGATAGAGATAGGTAGGTAGGTAGATAGATAGATAGAGATAGGTAGGTAGGTAGATAGATAAATACAGATAGGTAGGTAGGTAGGTAGGTAGATAGATACAGATAGGTAGGTAGGTAGATAGATAGATACAGATAGGTAGGTAGGTAGATAGATAGAGATAGGTAGGTAGGTAGATAGATAAATACAGATAGGTAGGTAGGTAGGTAGATAGATAGAGATAGGTAGGTAGGTAGATAGATAGATAGAGATAGGTAGGTATGTAGATTGATAGATACAGATAGGTAGGTAGGTAGATAGATAAATACAGATAGGTAGGTAGGTAGATTGATAGATAGAGATAGGTAGGTAGGTAGATTGATAGATACAGATAGGTAGGTAGGTAGATTGATAGATACAGATAGGTAGGTAGGTAGATTGATAGATACAGATAGGTAGGTAGATAGATAGATAGATAGATAGATAGATAGATAGATAGATAGATAGATAGATAGATAGATAGATAGATATAGGTAGGTAGGTAGATAGATAAATACAGATAGGTAGGAAGGTAGGTAGATAGATAGAGATAGGTAGGTAGGTAGATAGATAGATAGAGATAGGTAGGTAGGTAGATTGATAGATACAGATAGGTAGGTAGGTAGATAGATAGATAGAGATAGGTAGGTAGGTAGATAGATAAATACAGATAGGTAGGTAGGTAGATAGATAGATAGAGATAGGTAGGTAGGTAGATAGATAGATACAGATAGGTAGGTAGGTAGATAGATAAATACAGATAGGTAGGTAGGTAGATAGATAGATAGAGATCGGTAGGTAGGTAGATTGATAGATACAGATAGGTAGGTAGGTAGATTGATAGATACAGATAGGTAGGTAGATAGATAGATACAGATAGGTAGGTAGGTAGATAGATAAATACAGATAGGTAGGTAGGTAGATAGATAGATAGAGATAGGTAGGTAGGTAGATTGATAGATACAGATAGGTAGGTAGGTAGATTGATAGATACAGATAGGTAGGTAGGTAGATTGATAGATACAGATAGGTAGGTAGGTAGATAGATAGATACAGATAGGTAGGTAGGTAGATAGATAGAGATAGGTAGGTAGGTAGATAGATAAATACAGATAGGTAGGTAGGTAGGTAGATAGATAGAGATAGGTAGGTAGGTAGATAGATAGATAGAGATAGGTAGGTATGTAGATTGATAGATACAGATAGGTAGGTAGGTAGATTGATAGATACAGATAGGTAGGTAGGTAGGTAGATAGATAGAGATAGGTAGGTAGGTAGATTGATAGATACAGATAGGTAGGTAGGTAGAAAGATAGATACAGATAGGTAGGTAGGTAGATAGATAGATAGAGATAGGTAGGTAGGTAGATAGATAAATACAGATAGGTAGGTAGGTAGGTAGATAGATAGAGATAGGTAGGTAGATAGATAAATACAGATAGGTAGGAAGGTAGGTAGATAGATAGAGATAGGTAGGTAGGTAGATAGATAGATAGAGATAGGTAGGTAGGTAGATTGATAGATACAGATAGGTAGGTAGGTAGATAGATAGATACAGATAGGTAGGTAGGTAGATAGATAAATACAGATAGGTAGGTAGGTAGATAGATAGATAGAGATAGGTAGGTAGGTAGATTGATAGATACAGATAGGTAGGTAGGTAGATAGATAGATACAGATAGGTAGGTAGGTAGATAGATAGAGATAGGTAGGTAGGTAGATAGATAAATACAGATAGGTAGGTAGGTAGGTAGATAGATAGAGATAGGTAGGTAGGTAGATAGATAGATAGAGATAGGTAGGTATGTAGATTGGTAGATACAGATAGGTAGGTAGGTAGATTGATAGATACAGATAGGTAGGTAGGTAGGTAGATAGATACAGATAGGTAGGAAGGTAGATTGATAGATACAGATAGGTAGGTAGGTAGATAGATAGATAGAGATAGGTAGGTAGGTAGATTGATAGATACAGATAGGTAGGTAGGTAGATAGATAGATACAGATAGGTAGGTAGGTAGATAGATAAATACAGATAGGTAGGTAGGTAGATAGATAGATAGAGATAGGTAGGTAGGTAGATTGATAGATACAGATAGGTAGGTAGGTAGATAGATAGATACAGATAGGTAGGTAGGTAGATAGATAGAGATAGGTAGGTAGGTAGATAGATAAATACATATAGGTAGGTAGGTAGGTAGATAGATAGAGATAGGTAGGTAGGTAGATAGATAGAGATAGGTAGGTAGGTAGATAGATAGATAGAGATAGGTAGGTATGTAGATTGGTAGATACAGATAGGTAGGTAGGTAGATTGATAGATACAGATAGGTAGGTAGGTAGGTAGATAGATACAGATAGGTAGGAAGGTAGATTGATAGATACAGATAGGTAGGTAGGTAGAAATATAGATACAGATAGGTAGGTAGGTAGATAGATAGATAGAGATAGGTAGGTAGGTAGATAGATAAATACAGATAGGTAGGTAGGTAGGTAGATAGATAGAGATAGGTAGGTAGATAGATAAATACAGATAGGTAGGTAGGTAGGTAGATAGATAGAGATAGGTAGGTAGGTAGATAGATAGATACAGATAGGTAGGTAGGTAGATAGATAAATACAGATAGGTAGTTAGGTAGATAGATAGATAGAGATAGTTAGGTAGGTAGATTGATAGATACAGATAGGTAGGTAGGTAGATTGATAGATACAGATAGGTAGATAGGTAGATTGATAGATACAGATAGGTAGGTAGGTAGATAGATAGAGATAGGTAGGTAGGTAGATAGATAAATACAGATAGGTAGGTAGGTAGGTAGATAGATAGAGATAGGTAGGTAGGTAGATAGATAGATACAGATAGGTAGGTAGGTAGATAGATAAATACAGATAGGTAGGTAGGTAGATAGATAGATAGAGATAGGTAGGTAGGTAGATTGATAGATACAGATAGGTAGGTAGGTAGATTGATAGATACAGATAGGTAGGTAGGTAGATTGATAGATACAGATAGGTAGGTAGGTAGGTAGGTAGATAGATACAGATAGGTAGGTAGATAGATAGATAGATAGATAGATAGATAGATAGATAGATAGATAGATAGATAGATAGATAGATAGAGATAGGTAGGTAGGTAGATAGATAAATACAGATAGGTAGGAAGGTAGGTAGATAGATAGAGATAGGTAGGTAGGTAGATAGATAGATAGAGATAGGTAGGTAGGTAGATTGATAGATACAGATAGGTAGGTAGGTAGATAGATAGATAGAGATAGGTAGGTAGGTAGATAGATAAATACAGTTAGGTAGGTAGGTAGGTAGATAGATAGAGATAGGTAGGTAGGTAGATAGATAGATACAGATAGGTAGGTAGGTAGATAGATAAATACAGATAGGTAGGTAGGTAGATAGATAGATAGAGATAGGTAGGTAGGTAGATTGATAGATACAGATAGGTAGGTAGGTAGATTGATAGATACAGATAGGTAGGTAGGTAGATTGATAGATACAGATAGGTAGGTAGGTAGATAGATACAGATAGGTAGGTAGGTAGATAGATAGAGATAGGTAGGTATGTAGATAGATAAATACAGATAGGTATGTAGGTAGGTAGATAGATAGAGATAGGTAGGTAGGTAGATAGATAGATAGAGATAGGTAGGTATGTAGATTGATAGATACAGATAGGTAGGTAGGTAGATTGATAGATACAGATAGGTAGGTCGGTAGGTAGATAGATACAGATAGGTAGGTAGGTAGATTGATAGATACAGATAGGTAGGTAGGTAGATAGATAGATACAGATAGGTAGGTAGGTAGATAGATAGATAGAGATAGGTAGGTAGGTAGATAGATAAATAGAGATAGGTAGGTAGGTAGGTAGGTCGATAGAGATAGGTAGGTAGGTAGATAGATAAATAAAGATAGGTAGGTAGGTAGGTCGATAGATAGAGATAGGTAGGTAGGTAGGTAGATAGATAGATACAGATAGGTAGGTAGGTAGATAGATAAATACAGATAGGTAGATAGGTAGATAGATAGATAGAGATAGGTAGATAGGTAGATAGATAGATAGAGATAGGTAGGTAGGTAGAATGATAGATACAGATAGGTAGGTAGGTAGATTGATAGATACATATAGGTAGGTAGGTAGATTGATAGATACAGATAGGTAGGTAGGTAGATAGATAGATAAAGATAGGTAGGTAGGTAGATAGATAGAGATAGGTAGGTAGGTAGATAGATAAATACAGATAGGTAGGTAGGTAGGTAGATAGATAGAGATAGGTAGGTAGGTAGATAGATAGATAGAGATAGGTAGGTATGTAGATTGATAGATACAGATAGGTAGGTAGGTAGATTGATAGATACAGATAGGTAGGTAGGTAGGTAGATAGATACAGATAGGTAGGTAGGTAGATTGATAGATACAGATAGGTAGATAGGTAGATAGATAGATACAGATAGGTAGGTAGGTAGATAGATAGATAGAGATAGGTAGGTAGGTAGATAGATAAATACAGATAGGTAGGTAGGTAGGTAGATAGATAGAGATAGGTAGGTAGGTAGATAGATAAATACAGATAGGTAGGTAGGTAGGTAGATAGATAGAGATAGGTAGGTAGGTAGATAGATAGATACAGATAGGTAGGTAGGTAGATAGATAAATACAGATAGGTAGGTAGGTAGATAGATAGATAGAGATAGGTAGGTAGGTAGGTAGATAGATAGAGATAGGTAGGTAGGTAGATAGATAAATACAGATAGGTAGGTAGGTAGGTACATAGATAGAGATAGGTAGGTAGGTAGATAGATAGATACAGATAGGTAGGTAGGTAGATAGATAAATACAGATAGGTAGGTAGGTAGATAGATAGAGATAGGTAGGTAGGTAGATAGATAGATACAGATAGGTAGGTAGGTAGATAGATAGAGATAGGTAGGTAGGTAGATAGATAGATACAGATAGGTAGGTAGGTAGATAGATAAATACAGATAGGTAGGTAGGTAGATTGATAGATAGAGATAGGTCGGTATGTAGATTGATAGATACAGATAGGTAGGTAGGTAGATTGATAGATACAGATAGGTAGGTAGGTAGATAGATAGATACAGATAGGTAGGTAGGTAGATAGATAGATAGATAGATAGATAGATAGATAGATAGATAGATAGATAGATAGATAGATAGATAGATAGATAGATCGAGATAGGTAGGTAGGTAGATAGATAGATACAGATAGGTAGGTAGGTAGATAGATAGATACAGATAGGTTTGTAGATAGATAGATAGATAGATAGATAGATAGATAGATAGATAGATAAATAGATAGATAGAGATAGGTAGGTAGGTAGATAGATAAATACAGATAGGTAGGAAGGTAGGTAGATAGATAGAGATAGGTAGGTAGGTAGATAGATAAATACAGATCGGTAGGTAGGTAGGTAGATAGATAGAGATAGGTAGGTAGGTAGATAGATAGATACAGATAGGTAGGTAGGTAGATAGATAGAGATAGGTAGGTAGGTAGATAGATAGATACAGATAGGTAGGTAGGTAGATAGATAAATACAGATAGGTAGGTAGGTAGATAGATAGATAGAGATAGGTAGGTAGGTAGATTGATAGATACAGATAGGTAGGTAGGTAGATTGATAGATACAGATAGGTAGGTAGGTAGATTGATAGATACAGATAGGTAGGTAGGTAGATAGATAGATACAGATAGGTAGGTAGATAGATAGATAGATAGATAGATAGATAGATAGATAGATAGATTGATAGAGATAGGTAGGTAGGTAGATAGATAAATACAGATAGGCAGGAAGGTAGGTAGATAGATAGAGATAGGTAGGTAGGTAGATAGATAGATAGAGATAGGTAGGTAGGTAGATTGATAGATACATATAGGTAGGTAGGTAGATTGATAGATACAGATAGGTAGGTAGATAGATAGATAGATACAGATAGGTAGGTAGGTAGATAGATAGATAGAGATAGGTAGGTAGGTAGATAGATAAATACAGATAGGTAGGTAGGTAGGTAGATAGATAGAGATAGGTAGGTAGGTAGATTGATAGATACAGATAGGTAGGTAGGTAGATTGATAGATACAGATAGGTAGGTAGGTAGATAGATAGATACAGATAGGTAGGTAGGTAGATAGATAGATAGATAGATAGATAGATAGATAGATAGATAGATAGATAGATAGATAGATAGATAGATAGATAGATAGATCGAGATAGGTAGGTAGGTAGATAGATAGATACAGATAGGTAGGTAGGTAGATAGATAGATACAGATAGGTAGGTAGGTAGATAGATAGATACAGATAGGTTTGTAGATAGATAGATAGATAGATAGATAGATAGATAGATAGATAGATAGATAGATAGAGATAGGTAGGTAGGTAGATAGATAAATACAGATAGGTAGGAAGGTAGGTAGATAGATAGAGATAGGTAGGTAGGTAGATAGATAAATACAGATAGGTAGGTAGGTAGGTAGATAGATAGAGATAGGTAGGTAGGTAGATAGATAGATACAGATAGGTAGGTAGGTAGATAGATAGAGATAGGTAGGTAGGTAGATAGATAAATACAGATAGGTAGGTAGGTAGGTAGATAGATAGAGATAGGTAGGTAGGTAGATAGATATATACAGATAGGTAGGTAGGTAGATAGATAGAGATAGGTAGGTAGGTAGATAGATAGATACAGATAGGTAGGTAGGTAGATAGATAAATACAGATAGGTAGGTAGGTAGATTGATAGATACAGATAGGTAGGTAGGTAGATTGATAGATACAGATAGGTAGGTAGGTAGATTGATAGATACAGATAGGTAGGTAGGTAGATAGATAGATAGATAGATAGATAGATAGATAGATAGATAGATAGATAGATAGATTGATAGAGATAGGTAGGTAGGTAGATAGATAAATACAGATAGGTAGGAAGGTAGGTAGATAGATAGAGATAGGTAGGTAGGTAGATAGATAGATAGAGATAGGTAGGTAGGTAGATTGATAGATACATATAGGTAGGTAGGTAGATTGATAGATACAGATAGGTAGGTAGATAGATAGATAGATACAGATAGGTAGGTAGGTAGGTAGATAGATAGAGATAGGTAGGTAGGTAGATAGATAGATAGAGATAGGTAGGTAGGTAGATAGATAGACATAGGTAGGTAGGTAGATTGATAGATACAGATAGGTAGGTAGGTAGATTGATAGATACAGATACGTAGGTAGGTAGATAGATAGATACAGATAGGTAGGTAGGTAGATAGATAGATACAGATAGGTAGGTAGGTAGATTGATAGATACAGATAGGTAGGTAGGTAGATAGATAGATACAGATAGGTAGGTAGGTAGATAGATACAGATAGGTAGGTAGGTAGATAGATAAATACAGATAGGTAGGTAGGTAGGTAGGTAGATAGAGATAGGTAGGTAGGTAGATAGATAGATAGAGATAGGTAGGTAGGTAGATTGATAGATAGAGATAGGTAGGTAGGTAGATAGATAAATACAGATAGGTAGGTAGGTAGGTAGATAGATAGAGATAGGTAGGTAGGTAGATAGATAGATAGAGATAGGTAGGTAGGTAGATTGATAGATACAGATAGGTAGGTAGGTAGATTGATAGATACAGATAGGTAGGTAGGTAGATTGATAGATACAGATAGGTAGGTAGGTAGATAGATAGATACAGATAGGTAGGTAGGTAGATAGATAGAGATAGGTAGGTAGGTAGATAGATAAATACAGGTAGGTAGGTAGGTAGGTAGATAGATAGAGATAGGTAGGTAGGTAGATAGATAGATAGAGATAGGTAGGTATGTAGATTGATAGATACAGATAGGTAGGTAGGTAGATTGATAGATACAGATAGGTAGGTAGGTAGGTAGATAGATACAGATAGGTAGGTAGGTAGATTGATAGATACAGATAGGTAGGTATGTAGATAGATAGATACAGATAGGTAGGTAGGTAGATAGATAGGGATAGGTAGGTAGGTAGATAGATAAATACAGATAGGTAGGTAGGTAGGTAGATAGATAGAGATAGGTAGGTAGGTAGATAGATAGATAGAGATAGGTAGGTATGTAGATTGATAGATACAGATAGGTAGGTAGGTAGATTGATAGATACAGATAGGTAGGTAGGTAGATTGATAGATACAGATAGGTAGGTAGGTAGATAGATAGATAGAGATAGGTAGGTAGATAGATAGATAGATAGATAGATAGAGATAGGTAGGTAGGTAGATAGATAAATATAGATAGGTAGGTAGGAAGATAGATAAATACAGATAGGTAGGTAGGTAGATAGATAGAGATAGGTAGGTAGGTAGATTGATAGATACAGATAGGTAGGTAGGTAGATTGACAGATACAGATAGGTAGGTAGGTAGGTAGATAGATACTGATAGGTAGGTAGGTAGATAGATAGATACAGATAGGTAGGTAGGTAGATAGATAGATAGAGATAGGTAGGTAGGTAGATAGATAGATAGAGATAGGTAGGTAGGTAGATAGATAAATACATATAGGTAGGTAGATAGATAGATAGATAGAGATAGGTAGGTAGGTAGATAGATAAATACAGATAGGTAGGTAGGTAGGTAGATAGATACAGATAGGTAGGTAGGTAGATAGATAAATACAGATAGGTAGGTAGGTAGATAGATAGATAGAGATAGGTAGGTAGGTAGATTGATAGATACAGATAGGTAGGTAGGTAGATTGATAGATACAGATAGGTAGGTAGGTAGATTGATAGATACAGATAGGTAGGTAGGTAGATAGATAGATACAGATAGGTAGGTAGGTAGATAGATAGAGATAGGTAGGTAGGTAGATACATAAATACAGGTAGGTAGGTAGGTAGGTAGATAGATAGAGATAGGTAGGTAGGTAGATAGATAGATAGAGATAGGTAGGTATGTAGATTGATAGATACAGATAGGTAGGTAGGTAGATTGATAGATACAGATAGGTAGGTAGGTAGGTAGATAGATACAGATAGGTAGGTAGGTAGATTGATAGATACAGATAGGTAGGTATGTAGATAGATAGATACAGATAGGTAGGTAGGTAGATAGATAGGGATAGGTAGGTAGGTAGATAGATAAATACAGATAGGTAGGTAGGTAGGTAGATAGATAGAGATAGGTAGGTAGGTAGATAGATAGATAGAGATAGGTAGGTATGTAGATTGATAGATACAGATAGGTAGGTAGGTAGATTGATAGATACAGATAGGTAGGTAGGTAGATTGATAGATACAGATAGGTAGGTAGGTAGATAGATAGATAGAGATAGGTAGGTAGATAGATAGATAGATAGATAGAGATAGGTAGGTAGGTAGATAGATAAATATAGATAGGTAGGTAGGAAGATAGATAAATACAGATAGGTAGGTAGGTAGATAGATAGAGATAGGTAGGTAGGTAGATTGATAGATACAGATAGGTAGGTAGGTAGATTGACAGATAAAGATAGGTAGGTAGGTAGGTAGATAGATACTGATAGGTAGGTAGGTAGATTGATAGATAGATAGATAGATAGATAGATAGATAGATAGATAGATAGATAGATTGATAGAGATAGGTAGGTAGGTAGATAGATAAATACAGATAGGTAGGAAGGTAGGTAGATAGATAGAGATAGGTAGGTAGGTAGATAGATAGATAGAGATAGGTAGGTAGGTAGATTGATAGATACATATAGGTAGGTAGGTAGATTGATAGATACAGATAGGTAGGTAGATAGATAGATAGATACAGATAGGTAGGTAGGTAGGTAGATAGATAGAGATAGGTAGGTAGGTAGATAGATAGATAGAGATAGGTAGGTAGGTAGATAGATAGACATAGGTAGGTAGGTAGATTGATAGATACAGATAGGTAGGTAGGTAGATTGATAGATACAGATACGTAGGTAGGTAGATAGATAGATACAGATAGGTAGGTAGGTAGATAGATAGATACAGATAGGTAGGTAGGTAGATTGATAGATACAGATAGGTAGGTAGGTAGATAGATAGATACAGATAGGTAGGTAGGTAGATAGATACAGATAGGTAGGTAGGTAGATAGATAAATACAGATAGGTAGGTAGGTAGGTAGGTAGATAGAGATAGGTAGGTAGGTAGATAGATAGATAGAGATAGGTAGGTAGGTAGATTGATAGATAGAGATAGGTAGGTAGGTAGATAGATAAATACAGATAGGTAGGTAGGTAGGTAGATAGATAGAGATAGGTAGGTAGGTAGATAGATAGATAGAGATAGGTAGGTAGGTAGATTGATAGATACAGATAGGTAGGTAGGTAGATTGATAGATACAGATAGGTAGGTAGGTAGATTGATAGATACAGATAGGTAGGTAGGTAGATAGATAGATACAGATAGGTAGGTAGGTAGATAGATAGAGATAGGTAGGTAGGTAGATAGATAAATACAGGTAGGTAGGTAGGTAGGTAGATAGATAGAGATAGGTAGGTAGGTAGATAGATAGATAGAGATAGGTAGGTATGTAGATTGATAGATACAGATAGGTAGGTAGGTAGATTGATAGATACAGATAGGTAGGTAGGTAGGTAGATAGATACAGATAGGTAGGTAGGTAGATTGATAGATACAGATAGGTAGGTATGTAGATAGATAGATACAGATAGGTAGGTAGGTAGATAGATAGGGATAGGTAGGTAGGTAGATAGATAAATACAGATAGGTAGGTAGGTAGGTAGATAGATAGAGATAGGTAGGTAGGTAGATAGATAGATAGAGATAGGTAGGTATGTAGATTGATAGATACAGATAGGTAGGTAGGTAGATTGATAGATACAGATAGGTAGGTAGGTAGATTGATAGATACAGATAGGTAGGTAGGTAGATAGATAGATAGAGATAGGTAGGTAGATAGATAGATAGATAGATAGATAGAGATAGGTAGGTAGGTAGATAGATAAATATAGATAGGTAGGTAGGAAGATAGATAAATACAGATAGGTAGGTAGGTAGATAGATAGAGATAGGTAGGTAGGTAGATTGATAGATACAGATAGGTAGGTAGGTAGATTGACAGATACAGATAGGTAGGTAGGTAGGTAGATAGATACTGATAGGTAGGTAGGTAGATAGATAGATACAGATAGGTAGGTAGGTAGATAGATAGATAGAGATAGGTAGGTAGGTAGATAGATAGATAGAGATAGGTAGGTAGGTAGATAGATAAATACATATAGGTAGGTAGATAGATAGATAGATAGAGATAGGTAGGTAGGTAGATAGATAAATACAGATAGGTAGGTAGGTAGGTAGATAGATACAGATAGGTAGGTAGGTAGATAGATAAATACAGATAGGTAGGTAGGTAGATAGATAGATAGAGATAGGTAGGTAGGTAGATTGATAGATACAGATAGGTAGGTAGGTAGATTGATAGATACAGATAGGTAGGTAGGTAGATTGATAGATACAGATAGGTAGGTAGGTAGATAGATAGATACAGATAGGTAGGTAGGTAGATAGATAGAGATAGGTAGGTAGGTAGATACATAAATACAGGTAGGTAGGTAGGTAGGTAGATAGATAGAGATAGGTAGGTAGGTAGATAGATAGATAGAGATAGGTAGGTATGTAGATTGATAGATACAGATAGGTAGGTAGGTAGATTGATAGATACAGATAGGTAGGTAGGTAGGTAGATAGATACAGATAGGTAGGTAGGTAGATTGATAGATACAGATAGGTAGGTATGTAGATAGATAGATACAGATAGGTAGGTAGGTAGATAGATAGGGATAGGTAGGTAGGTAGATAGATAAATACAGATAGGTAGGTAGGTAGGTAGATAGATAGAGATAGGTAGGTAGGTAGATAGATAGATAGAGATAGGTAGGTATGTAGATTGATAGATACAGATAGGTAGGTAGGTAGATTGATAGATACAGATAGGTAGGTAGGTAGATTGATAGATACAGATAGGTAGGTAGGTAGATAGATAGATAGAGATAGGTAGGTAGATAGATAGATAGATAGATAGAGATAGGTAGGTAGGTAGATAGATAAATATAGATAGGTAGGTAGGAAGATAGATAAATACAGATAGGTAGGTAGGTAGATAGATAGAGATAGGTAGGTAGGTAGATTGATAGATACAGATAGGTAGGTAGGTAGATTGACAGATAAAGATAGGTAGGTAGGTAGGTAGATAGATACTGATAGGTAGGTAGGTAGATTGATAGATACAGATAGGTAGGTAGGTAGGTAGATAGATAGATACAGATAGGTAGGTAGGTAGATAGATAGATAGAGATAGGTAGGTAGGTAGATAGATAGATAGAGATAGGTAGGTAGGTAGATAGATAAATACATATAGGTAGGTAGATAGATAGATAGATAGAGATAGGTAGGTAGGTAGATAGATAAATACAGATAGGTAGGTAGGTAGGTAGATAGATACAGATAGGTAGGTAGGTAGATAGATAAATACAGATAGGTAGGTAGGTAGATAGATAGATAGAGATAGGTAGGTAGGTAGATTGATAGATAGAGATAGGTAGGTAGGTAGATTGATAGATACAGATAGGTAGGTAGGTAGATAGATAGATAGAGATAGGTAGGTAGGTACATAGATAGACATAGGTAGGTAGGTAGATTGATAGATATAGATAGGTAGGTAGGTAGATAGATAAATACAGATAGGTAGGTAGATAGATAGATAGAGATAGGTAGGTAGGTAGATAGATAAATACAGATAGGTAGGTAGGTAGGTAGATAGATACAGATAGGTAGGTAGGTAGATAGATAGATACAGATAGGTAGGTAGGTAGATAGATAGATAGAGATAGGTAGGTAGGTAGATTGATAGATCGAGATAGGAAGGTAGGTAGATTGATAGATACAGATAGGTAGGTAGGTAGATAGATAGATAGAGATAGGTAGGTAGGTAGATAGATAGACATAGGTAGGTAGGTAGATTGATAGATACAGATAGGTAGGTAGGTAGATTGATAGATACAGATACGTAGGTAGGTAGATAGATAGATACAGATAGGTAGGTAGGTAGATAGATAGATACAGATAGATAGGTAGGTAGATTGATAGATACAGATAGGTAGGTAGGTAGATTGGTAGATACAGATAGGTAGGTAGGTAGATTGATAGATACAGATAGGTAGGTAGGTAGATAGACAGATACAGATAGGTAGGTAGATACATAGATAGAGATAGGTAGGTAGGTAGATAGATAAATACAGATAGGTAGGTAGGTAGGTAGATAGATAGAGATAGGTAGGTAGATAGATAGATAGAGATAGGTAGGTAGGTAGATTGATAGATACAGATAGGTAGGTAGGTAGATTGATAAATACAGATAGGTAGGTAGGTAGGTAGATAGATAGAGATAGGTAGGTAGGTAGATAGATAAATACAGATAGGTAGGTAGGTAAGTAGATAGATAGAGATAGGTAGGTAGGTAGATAGATAGATACAGATAGGTAGGTAGGTAGATAGATAGATACAGATAGGTAGGTAGATAGATAAATACAGATAGGTAGGTAGGTAGGTAGATAGATAGACATAGGTAGGTAGGTAGATTGATAGATACAGATAGGTAGGTAGGTAGGTAGATAGATAGAGATAGGTAGGTAGGTAGATTGGTAGATACAGATAGGTAGGTAGGTAGATAGATAGATACAGATAGGTAGGTAGGTAGATAGATAGAGATAGGTAGGTAGGTAGATAGATAAATACAGATAGGTAGGTAGGTAGGTAGATAGAGATAGGTACGTAGGTAGATAGATAGATAGAGATAGGTAGGTAGGTAGATTGATAGATAGAGATAGGTAGGTAGGTAGATAGATAAATACAGATAGGTAGGTAGGTAGATAGATAGAGATAGGTAGGTAGGTAGATAGATAGATAGATATAGGTAGGTAGGTAGATTGATAGATACAGATAGGTAGGTAGGTAGATTGGTAGATACAGATAGGTAGGTAGGTAGATTGATAGATACAGATAGGTAGGTAGGTAGATAGACAGATACAGATAGGTAGGTAGGTAGATAGATAGAGATAGGTATGTAGGTAGATAGATAAATACAGATAGGTAGGTAGGTAGGTAGGTAGATAGATAGAGATAGGTAGGTAGATAGATAGATAGAGATAGGTAGGTAGGTAGATTGATAGATACAGATAGGTAGGTAGGTAGATTGATAAATACAGACAGGTAGGTAGGTAGGTAGATAGATAGAGATAGGTAGGTAGATAGATAAATACAGATAGGTAGGTAGGTAGGTAGATAGATAGAGATAGGTAGGTAGGTAGATAGATAGATACAGATAGGTAGGTAGGTAGATAGATAGATACAGATAGGTAGGTAGATAGATAAATACAGATAGGTAGGTAGGTAGGTAGATAGATAGACATAGGTAGGTAGGTAGATTGATAGATACAGATAGGTAGGTAGGTAGATAGATAGATAGAGATAGGTAGGTAGGTAGATTGATAGATACAGATAGGTAGGTAGGTAGATTGATAGATACAGATAGGTAGGTAGGTAGATAGACACAGATAGGTAGGTAGATAGATAGATAGATAGATAGATAGATAGATAGATAGATAGAGATAGGTAGGTAGGTAGATAGATAAATACAGATAGGTAGGTAGGTAGGTAGATTGATAGATACAGTTAGGTAGGTAGGTAGATAGATAGATAGAGATAGGTAGGTAGGTAGATAGATAGACATAGGTAGGTAGGTAGATTGATAGATACAGATAGGTAGGTAGGTAGATTGATAGATACAGATACGTAGGTAGGTAGATAGATAGATACAGATAGGTAGGTAGGTAGATAGATAGATACAGATAGGTAGGTAGGTAGATTGATAGATACAGATAGGTAGGTAGGTAGATTGGTAGATACAGATAGGTAGGTAGGTAGATTGATAGATACAGATAGGTAGGTAGGTAGATAGACAGATACAGATAGGTAGGTAGGTACATAGATAGAGATAGGTAGGTAGGTAGATAGATAAATACAGATAGGTAGGTAGGTAGGTAGATAGATAGAGATAGGTAGGTAGATAGATAGATAGAGATAGGTAGGTAGGTAGATTGATAGATACAGATAGGTAGGTAGGTAGATTGATAAATACAGATAGTTAGGTAGGTAGGTAGATAGATAGAGATAGGTAGGTAGGTAGATAGATAAATACAGATAGGTAGGTAGGTAAGTAGATAGATAGAGATAGGTAGGTAGGTAGATAGATAGATACAGATAGGTAGGTAGGTAGATAGATAGATACAGATAGGTAGGTTGATAGATAAATACAGATAGGTAGGTAGGTAGGTAGATAGATAGACATAGGTAGGTAGGTAGATTGATAGATACAGATAGGTAGGTAGGTAGGTAGATAGATAGAGATAGGTAGGTAGGTAGATTGGTAGATACAGATAGGTAGGTAGGTAGATAGATAGATACAGATAGGTAGGTAGGTAGATAGATAGAGATAGGTAGGTAGGTAGATAGATAAATACAGATAGGTAGGTAGGTAGGTAGGTAGATAGAGATAGGTACGTAGGTAGATAGATAGATAGAGATAGGTAGGTAGGTAGATTGATAGATAGAGATAGGTAGGTAGGTAGATAGATAAATACAGATAGGTAGGTAGGTAGATAGATAGAGATAGGTAGGTAGGTAGATAGATAGATAGAGATAGGTAGGTAGGTAGATTGATAGATACAGATAGGTAGGTAGGTAGATTGATAGATACAGATAGGTAGGTAGGTAGATAGACAGTTACAGATAGGTAGGTAGGTAGATAGATAGAGATAGGTATGTAGGTAGATAGATAAATACAGATAGGTAGGTAGGTAGGTAGGTAGATAGATAGAGATAGGTAGGTAGATAGATAGATAGAGATAGGTAGGTAGGTAGATTGATAGATACAGATAGGTAGGTAGGTAGATTGATAAATACAGATAGGTAGGTAGGTAGGTAGATAGATAGAGATAGGTAGGTAGATAGATAAATACAGATAGGTAGGTAGGTAGGTAGATAGATAGAGATAGGTAGGTAGGTAGATAGATAGATACAGATAGGTAGGTAGGTAGATAGATAGATACAGATAGGTAGGTAGAATGATAAATACAGATAGGTAGGTAGGTAGGTAGATAGACAGACATAGGTAGGTAGGTAGATTGATAGATACAGATAGGTAGGTAGGTAGATAGATAGATAGAGATAGGTAGGTAGGTAGATTGATAGATACAGGTAGGTAGGTAGGTAGATTGATAGATACAGATAGGTAGGTAGGTAGATAGACACAGATAGGTAGGTAGGTAGATAGATAGATAGATAGATAGATAGATAGATAGATAGATAGATAGATAGATAGATAGATAGATAGATAGAGATAGGTAGGTAGATAGATAAATACAGATAGGTAGGTAGGTAGGTAGATTGATAGATACAGTTAGGTAGGTAGGTAGATAGATAGAGATAGGTAGGTAGGTAGATAGATAAATACAGATACGTAGGTAGGTAGGTAGATAGATAGAGATAGGTAGGTACGTAGATAGATAGATAGAGATAGGTAGGTATGTAGATTGATAGATACAAATAGGTAGGTAGGTAGATTGATAGATACAGATAGGTAGGTAGATATATACAGATAGGTAGGTAGGTAGATTGATAGATACAGATAGGTAGGTAGGTAGATAGATAGATAGAGATAGGTAGGTAGGTAGATAGATAAATACAGATAGGTAGGTAGGTAGGTAGATAGATAGAGATAGGTAGGTAGGTAGATAGATAGATACAGATAGGTAGGTAGGTAGGTAGATAAATACAGATAGGTAGGTAGGTAGATAGATTGATAGAGATAGGTAGGTAGGTAGATTGATAGATACAGATAGGTAGGTAGGTAGATTGATAGATACAGATAGGTAGGTAGGTAGATAGATAGATACAGATAGGTAGGTAGATAGATAGATAGATAGATAGATAGATAGATAGATAGATAGATAGATAGATAGATAGATAGATAGATAGAGATAGGTAGGTAGGTAGATAGATAAATACAGAAAGGTAGGAAGGTAGGTAGATAGATAGAGATAGGTAGGTAGGTAGATAGATAGATAGAGATATGTAGGTAGGTAGATTGATAGATACAGATAGGTAGGTAGGTAGATTGATAGATACAGATAGGTAGGTAGGTAGATAGATAGATACAGATAGGTAGGTAGGTAGATAGATAGATAGAGATAGGTAGGTAGGTAGATAGATAAATACAGATAGGTAGGTAGGTAGGTAGATAGATAGAGATAGGTAGGTAGGTAGGTAGATAGATACAGATAGGTAGGTAGGTAGATAGATAAATACAGATAGGTAGGTAGGTAGATAGATAGATAGAGATAGGTAGGTAGGTAGATTGATAGATACAGATAGGTAGGTAGGTAGATTGATAGATACAGATAGGTAGGTAGGTAGATTGATAGATACAGATAGGTAGGTAGGTAGATAGATAGATACAGATAGGTAGGTAGGTAGATAGATAAATACAGATAGGTAGGTAGGTAGATAGATAGAGATAGGTAGGTAGGTAGATTGATAGATACAGATAAGTAGGTAGGTAGATTGATAGATACAGATAGGTAGGTAGGTAGATAGATAGATACAGATAGGTAGGTAGGTAGATAGATAGAGATAGGTAGGTAGGTAGATAGATAAATACAGATAGGTAGGTAGGTAGGTAGATAGATAGAGATAGGTAGGTAGGTAGATAGATAGATAGAGATAGGTAGGTATGTAGATTGATAGATACAGATAGGTAGGTAGGTAGATAGATAGATAGAGATAGGTAGGTAGGTAGATAGATAGACATAGGTAGGTAGGTAGATTGATAGATACAGATAGGTAGGTAGGTAGATAGATAGATAGAGATAGGTAGGTAGGTAGATAGATAGACATAGGTAGGTAGGTAGATTGATAGATACAGATAGGTAGGTAGGTAGATAGATAGATACAGATAGGTTGGTAGGTAGATAGATAGAGATAGGTAGAATAGGTAGATAGATAAATACAGATAGGTAGGTAGGTAAGTAGATAGATAGAGATAGGTAGGTAGGTAGATAGATAGATAGAGATAGGTAGGTATGTAGATTGATAGATACAGATAGGTAGGTAGGTAGATTGATAGATACAGATAGGTAGGTAGGTAGGTAGATAGATACAGATAGGTAGGTAGGTAGATTGATAGATACAGATAGGTAGGTAGGTAGATAGATAGATACAGATAGGTAGGTAGGTAGATAGATAGATAGATAGATAGAGATAGGTAGGTAGGTAGATAGATAGAGATAGGTAGGTAGGTAGATTGATAGATACAGATACGTAGGTAGGTAGATAGATAGATACAGATAGGTAGGTAGGTAGATAGATAGATACAGATAGATAGGTAGGTAGATTGATAGATACAGATAGGTAGCTAGGTAGATTGGTAGATACAGATAGGTAGGTAGGTAGATTGATAGATACAGATAGGTAGGTAGGTAGATAGACAGATACAGATAGGTAGGTAGATACATAGATAGAGATAGGTAGGTAGGTAGATAGATAAATACAGATAGGTAGGTAGGTAGGTAGATAGATAGAGATAGGTAGGTAGATAGATAGATAGAGATAGGTAGGTAGGTAGATTGATAGATACAGATAGGTAGGTAGGTAGATTGATAAATACAGATAGGTAGGTAGGTAGGTAGATAGATAGAGATAGGTAGGTAGGTAGATAGATAAATACAGATAGGTAGGTAGGTAAGTAGATAGATAGAGATAGGTAGGTAGGTAGATAGATAGATACAGATAGGTAGGTAGGTAGATAGATAGATACAGATAGGTAGGTAGATAGATAAATACAGATAGGTAGGTAGGTAGGTAGATAGATAGACATAGGTAGGTAGGTAGATTGATAGATACAGATAGGTAGGTAGGTAGGTAGATAGATAGAGATAGGTAGGTAGGTAGATTGGTAGATACAGATAGGTAGGTAGGTAGATAGATAGATACAGATAGGTAGGTAGGTAGATAGATAGAGATAGGTAGGTAGGTAGATAGATAAATACAGATAGGTAGGTAGGTAGGTAGATAGAGATAGGTACGTAGGTAGATAGATAGATAGAGATAGGTAGGTAGGTAGATTGATAGATAGAGATAGGTAGGTAGGTAGATAGATAAATACAGATAGGTAGGTAGGTAGATAGATAGAGATAGGTAGGTAGGTAGATAGATAGATAGATATAGGTAGGTAGGTAGATTGATAGATACAGATAGGTAGGTAGGTAGATTGGTAGATACAGATAGGTAGGTAGGTAGATTGATAGATACAGATAGGTAGGTAGGTAGATAGACAGATACAGATAGGTAGGTAGGTAGATAGATAGAGATAGGTATGTAGGTAGATAGATAAATACAGATAGGTAGGTAGGTAGGTAGGTAGATAGATAGAGATAGGTAGGTAGATAGATAGATAGAGATAGGTAGGTAGGTAGATTGATAGATACAGATAGGTAGGTAGGTAGATTGATAAATACAGACAGGTAGGTAGGTAGGTAGATAGATAGAGATAGGTAGGTAGATAGATAAATACAGATAGGTAGGTAGGTAGGTAGATAGATAGAGATAGGTAGGTAGGTAGATAGATAGATACAGATAGGTAGGTAGGTAGATAGATAGATACAGATAGGTAGGTAGATAGATAAATACAGATAGGTAGGTAGGTAGGTAGATAGATAGACATAGGTAGGTAGGTAGATTGATAGATACAGATAGGTAGGTAGGTAGATAGATGGATAGAGATAGGTAGGTAGGTAGATTGATAGATACAGATAGGTAGGTAGGTAGATTGATAGATACAGATAGGTAGGTAGGTAGATAGACACAGATAGGTAGGTAGATAGATAGATAGATAGATAGATAGATAGATAGATAGATAGATAGATAGATAGATAGATAGATAGAGATAGGTAGGTAGGTAGATAGATAAATACAGATAGGTAGGTAGGTAGGTAGATAGATAGACATAGGTAGGTAGGTAGATTGATAGATACAGATAGGTAGGTAGGTAGATTGATAGATACAGATACGTAGGTAGGTAGATAGATAGATACAGATAGGTAGGTAGGTAGATAGATAGATACAGATAGGTAGGTAGGTAGATTGATAGATACAGATAGGTAGGTAGGTAGATTGGTAGATACAGATAGGTAGGTAGGTAGATTGATAGATACAGATAGGTAGGTAGGTAGATAGACAGATACAGATAGGTAGGTAGGTACATAGATAGAGATAGGTAGGTAGGTAGATAGATAAATACAGATAGGTAGGTAGGTAGGTAGATAGATAGAGATAGGTAGGTAGATAGATAGATAGAGATAGGTAGGTAGGTAGATTGATAGATACAGATAGGTAGGTAGGTAGATTGATAAATACAGATAGTTAGGTAGGTAGGTAGATAGATAGAGATAGGTAGGTAGGTAGATAGATAAATACAGATAGGTAGGTAGGTAAGTAGATAGATAGAGATAGGTAGGTAGGTAGATAGATAGATACAGATAGGTAGGTAGGTAGATAGATAGATACAGATAGGTAGGTAGATAGATAAATACAGATAGGTAGGTAGGTAGGTAGATAGATAGACATAGGTAGGTAGGTAGATTGATAGATACAGATAGGTAGGTAGGTAGGTAGATAGATAGAGATAGGTAGGTAGGTAGATTGGTAGATACAGATAGGTAGGTAGGTAGATAGATAGATACAGATAGGTAGGTAGGTAGATAGATAGAGATAGGTAGGTAGGTAGATAGATAAATACAGATAGGTAGGTAGGTAGGTAGATAGATAGAGATAGGTACGTAGGTAGGTAGGTAGATTGATAGATAGAGATAGGTAGGTAGGTAGATAGATAAATACAGATAGGTAGGTAGGTAGATAGATAGAGATAGGTAGGTAGGTAGATAGATAGATAGAGATAGGTAGGTAGGTAGATTGATAGATACAGATAGGTAGGTAGGTAGATTGATAGATACAGATAGGTAGGTAGGTAGATAGACAGTTACAGATAGGTAGGTAGGTAGATAGATAGAGATAGGTATGTAGGTAGATAGATAAATACAGATAGGTAGGTAGGTAGGTAGGTAGATAGATAGAGATAGGTAGGTAGATAGATAGATAGAGATAGGTAGGTAGGTAGATTGATAGATACAGATAGGTAGGTAGGTAGATTGATAAATACAGATAGGTAGGTAGGTAGGTAGATAGATAGAGATAGGTAGGTAGATAGATAAATACAGATAGGTAGGTAGGTAGGTAGATAGATAGAGATAGGTAGGTAGGTAGATAGATAGATACAGATAGGTAGGTAGGTAGATAGATAGATACAGATAGGTAGGTAGATAGATAAATACAGATAGGTAGGTAGGTAGGTAGATAGATAGACATAGGTAGGTAGGTAGATTGATAGATACAGATAGGTAGGTAGGTAGATAGATAGATAGAGATAGGTAGGTAGGTAGATTGATAGATACAGGTAGGTAGGTAGGTAGATTGATAGATACAGATAGGTAGGTAGGTAGATAGACACAGATAGGTAGGTAGGTAGATAGATAGATAGATAGATAGATAGATAGATAGATAGATAGATAGATAGATAGATAGATAGATAGATAGATAGAGATAGGTAGGTAGATAGATAAATACAGATAGGTAGGTAGGTAGGTAGATTGATAGATACAGTTAGGTAGGTAGGTAGATAGATAGAGATAGGTAGGTAGGTAGATAGATAAATACAGATAGGTAGGTAGGTAGGTAGATAGATAGAGTTAGGTAGGTACGTAGATAGATAGATAGAGATAGGTAGGTATGTAGATTGATAGATACAAATAGGTAGGTAGGTAGATTGATAGATACAGATAAGTAGGTAGGTAGGTAGATAGATACAGATAGGTAGGTAGGTAGATTGATAGATACAGATAGGTAGGTAGGTAGATAGATAGATAGAGATAGGTAGGTAGGTAGATAGATAAATACAGATAGGTAGGTAGGTAGGTAGATAGATAGAGATAGGTAGGTAGGTAGATAGATAGATACAGATAGGTAGGTAGGTAGGTAGATAAATACAGATAGGTAGGTAGGTAGATAGATTGATAGAGATAGGTAGGTAGGTAGATTGATAGATACAGATAGGTAGGTAGGTAGATTGATAGATACAGATAGGTAGGTAGGTAGATAGATAGATACAGATAGGTAGGTAGATAGATAGATAGATAGATAGATAGATAGATAGATAGATAGATAGATAGATAGATAGATAGATAGATAGATAGATAGAGATAGGTAGGTAGGTAGATAGATAAATACAGATAGGTAGGAAGGTAGGTAGATAGATAGAGATAGGTAGGTAGGTAGATAGATAGATAGAGATATGTAGGTAGGTAGATTGATAGATACAGATAGGTAGGTAGGTAGATTGATAGATACAGATAGGTAGGTAGGTAGATAGATAGATAGAGATAGGTAGGTAGGTAGATAGATAAATACAGATAGGTAGGTAGGTAGGTAGATAGATAGAGATAGGTAGGTAGGTAGGTAGATAGATACAGATAGGTAGGTAGGTAGATAGATAAATACAGATAGGTAGGTAGGTAGATAGATAGATAGAGATAGGTAGGTAGGTAGATTGATAGATACAGATAGGTAGGTAGGTAGATTGATAGATACAGATAGGTAGGTAGGTAGATTGATAGATACAGATAGGTAGGTAGGTAGATAGATAGATACAGATAGGTAGGTAGGTAGATAGATAAATACAGATAGGTAGGTAGGTAGATAGATAGAGATAGGTAGGTAGGTAGATTGATAGATACAGATAAGTAGGTAGGTAGATTGATAGATACAGATAGGTAGGTAGGTAGATAGATAGATACAGATAGGTAGGTAGGTAGATAGATAGAGATAGGTAGGTAGGTAGATAGATAAATACAGATAGGTAGGTAGGTAGGTAGATAGATAGAGATAGGTAGGTAGGTAGATAGATAGATAGAGATAGGTAGGTATGTAGATTGATAGATACAGATAGGTAGGTAGGTAGATAGATAGATAGAGATAGGTAGGTAGGTAGATAGATAGACATAGGTAGGTAGGTAGATTGATAGATACAGATAGGTAGGTAGGTAGATAGATAGATAGAGATAGGTAGGTAGGTAGATAGATAGACATAGGTAGGTAGGTAGATTGATAGATACAGATAGGTAGGTAGGTAAGTAGATAGATAGAGATAGGTAGGTAGGTAGATAGATAGATAGAGATAGGTAGGTATGTAGATTGATAGATACAGATAGGTAGGTAGGTAGATTGATAGATACAGATAGGTAGGTAGGTAGGTAGATAGATACAGATAGGTAGGTAGGTAGATTGATAGATACAGATAGGTAGGTAGGTAGATAGATAGATACAGATAGGTAGGTAGGTAGATAGATAGATAGATAGATAGATAGAGATAGGTAGGTAGGTAGATAGATAAATACAGATAGGTAGGTAGGTAGGTAGATAGATAGAGATAGGTAGGTAGGTAGATAGATAGATACAGATAGGTAGGTAGGTATATAGATAAATACAGATAGGTAGGTAGGTAGATAGATAGATAGAGATAGGTAGGTAGGTAGATTGATAGATACAGATAGGTAGGTAGGTAGATTGATAGATACAGATAGGTAGGTAGGTAGATTGATAGATACAGATAGGTAGGTAGGTAGATAGATAGATACAGATAGGTAGGTAGATAGATAGATAGATAGATAGATAGATAGATAGATAGATAGATAGATAGATAGATAGATAGATAGAGATAGGTAGGTAGGTAGATAGATAAATACAGATAGGTAGGTAGGTAGGTAGATAGATAGAGATAGGTAGGTAGGTAGATAGATAGATACAGATAGGTAGGTAGGTAGATAGATAGAGATAGGTAGGTAGGTAGATAGATAAATACAGATAGGTATGTAGGTAGATAGATAGAGATAGGTAGGTAGGTAGGTAGATAGATAGAGATAGGTAGGTATGTAGATTGATAGATACAGATAGGTAGGTAGGTAGATTGATAGATACAGATAGGTAGGTAGGTAGGTAGATAGATACAGATAGGTAGGTAGGTAGATTGATAGATACAGATAGGTAGGTAGGTAGATAGATAGAGATAGGTAGGTAGGTAGATAGATAAATACAGATAGGTAGGTAGGTAGGTAGATAGATAGAGATAGGTAGGTAGGTAGATAGATAGAGATAGGTAGGTATGTAGATTGATAGATACAGATAGGTAGGTAGGTAGATTGATAGATACAGATAGGTAGGTAGGTAGGTAGATAGATACAGATAGGTAGATAGGTAGATTGATAGATACAGATAGGTAGGTAGGTAGATAGATAGATACAGATAGGTAGGTAGGTAGATAGATAGAGATAGGTAGGTAGGTAGATAGATAAATACAGATAGGTAGGTAGGTAGGTAGATAGATAGAGATAGGTAGGTAGGTAGATAAATAAATACAGATAGGTAGGTAGGTAGGTAGATAGATGGAGATAGGTAGGTAGGTAGATAGATAGATAGAGATAGGTAGGTATGTAGATTGATAGATACAGATAGGTAGGTAGGTAGATTGATAGATACAGATAGGTAGGTAGGTATGTAGATAGATACAGATAGGTAGGTAGGTAGATTGATAGATACAGATAGGTAGGTAGGTAGATAGACAGATACAGATAGGTAGGTAGGTAGATAGATAGAGATAGGTAGGTAGGTAGATAGATAGATACAGATAGGTAGGTAGGTAGGTAGATAGATAGAGATAGGTAGGTAGATAGATAGATAGAGATAGGTAGGTAGGTAGATTGATAGATACAGATAGGTAGGTAGGTAGATTGATAAATACAGATAGGTAGGTAGGTAGGTAGATAGATAGAGATAGGTAGGTAGGTAGATAGATAAATACAGATAGGTATGTAGGTAAGTAGATAGATAGAGATAGGTAGGTAGGTAGATAGATAGATACAGATAGGTAGGTAGGTAGATAGATAGATACAGATAGGTAGGTAGATAGATAAATACAGATAGGTAGGTAGGTAGGTAGATAGATAGACATAGGTAGGTAGGTAGATTGATAGATACAGATAGGTAGGTAGGTAGATAGATAGATAGAGATAGGTAGGTAGGTAGATTGATAGATACAGATAGGTAGGTAGGTAGATTGATAGATACATATAGGTAGGTAGGTAGATAGATAGACACAGATAGGTAGGTAGATAGATAGATAGATAGATAGATAGATAGATAGATAGATAGATAGATAGATAGAGATAGGTAGGTATGTAGATAGATAAATACAGATAGGTAGGTAGGTAGGTAGATAGATAGAGATAGGTAGGTAGGTAGATAGATAGATAGAGATAGGTAGGTAGGTAGGTAGATAGATAGAGATAGGTAGGTAGGTAGATAGATAGATAGAGATAGGTAGGTATGTAGATTGATAGATACAGATAGGTAGGTAGGTAGATTGATAGATACAGATAGGTAGGTAGGTAGGTAGATAGATACAGATAGGTAGGTAGGTAGATTGATAGATACAGATAGGTAGGTAGGTAGATAGATAGATACAGATAGGTAGGTAGGTAGATAGATAGATAGAGATAGGTAGGTATGTAGATTGATAGATACAGATAGGTAGGTAGGTAGATTGATAGATACAGATAGGTAGGTAGGTAGATAGATAGATACAGATAGGTAGGTAGGTAGATAGATAGATAGAGATAGGTAGGTAGGTAGATAGATAAATACAGATAGTTAGGTAGGTAAGTAGATAGATAGAGATAGGTAGGTAGGTAGATAGATAAATACATATAGGTAGGTAGGTAGGTAGATAGATAGAGATAGGTAGGTAGGTAGATAGATAGATAGAGATAGGTAGGTAGGTAGGTAGATAGATAGAGATAGGTAGGTAGGTAGATAGATAGATAGAGATAGGTAGGTATGTAGATTGATAGATACAGATAGGTAGGTAGGTAGATTGATAGATACAGATAGGTAGGTAGGTAGGTAGATAGATACAGATAGGTAGGTCGGTAGATTGATAGATACAGATAGGTAGGTAGGTAGATAGATAGATACAGATAGGTAGGTAGGTAGATAGATAGATAGAGATAGGTAGGTAGGTAGGTAGATAGATAGAGATAGGTAGGTAGGTAGATAGATAGATAGAGATAGGTAGGTATGTAGATTGATAGATACAGATAGGTAGGTAGGTAGATTGATAGATACAGTTAGGTAGGTAGGTAGGTAGATAGATACAGATAGGTAGGTAGGTAGATTGATAGATACAGATAGGTAGGTAGGTAGATAGATAGATACAGATAGGTAGGTAGGTAGATAGATAGATACAGATAGGTAGGTATGTAGATTGATAGATACAGATAGGTAGGTAGGTAGATTGATAGATACAGATAGGTAGGTAGGTAGATAGATAGATACAGATAGGTAGGTAGGTAGATAGATAGATAGAGATAGGTAGGTAGGTAGATAAATACAGATAGTTAGGTAGGTAAGTAGATAGATAGAGATAGGTAGGTAGGTAGATAGGTAAATACAGATAGGTAGGTAGGTAGGTAGATAGATAGAGATAGGTAGGTAGGTAGATAGATAGATAGAGATAGGTAGGTAGGTAGGTAGATAGATAGAGATAGGTAGGTAGGTAGATAGATAGATAGAGATAGGTAGGTATGTAGATTGATAGATACAGATAGGTAGGTAGGTAGATTGATAGATACAGATAGGTAGGTAGGTAGGTAGATAGATACAGATAGGTAGGTAGGTAGATTGATAGATACAGATAGGTAGGTAGGTAGATAGATAGATACAGATAGGTAGGTAGGTAGATAGATAGATAGAGATAGGTAGGTATGTAGATTGATAGATACAGATAGGTAGGTAGGTAGATTGATAGATACAGATAGGTAGGTAGGTAGATAGATAGATACAGATAGGTAGGTAGGTACATAGATAGATAGAGATAGGTAGGTAGGTAGATAGATAAATACAGATAGTTAGGTAGGTAAGTAGATAGATAGAGATAGGTAGGTAGGTAGATAGATAAATACAGATAGGAAGGTAGGTAGGTAGGTAGATAGAGTTAGGTAGGTAGGTAGATAGATATATAGAGATAGGTAGGTAGGTAGATTGATAGATAGAGATAGGTAGGTAGGTAGATAGATAAATACAGATAGGTAGGTAGGTAGGTAGATAGATAGAGATAGGTAGGTAGGTAGATAGATAAATACAGATAGGTAGGTAGGTAAGTAGATAGATAGAGATAGGTAGGTAGGTAGATAGATAGATACAGATAGGTAGGTAGGTAGATAGATAGATACAGATAGGTAGGTAGATAGATAAATACAGATAGGTAGGTAGGTAGGTAGATAGATAGACATAGGTAGGTAGGTAGATTGATAGATACAGATAGGTAGGTAGGTAGATAGATAGAGATAGGTAGGTAGGTAGATTGATAGATACAGATAGGTAGGTAGGTAGATTGATAGATACAGATAGGTAGGTAGGTCGATTGATAGATACAGATAGGTAGGTAGGTAGATAGATAGACACAGATAGGTAGGTAGATAGATAGATAGATAGATAGATAGATAGATAGATAGATAGATAGATAGATAGATAGATAGATAGATAGAGATAGGTAGGTAGGTAGATAGATAAATACAGATAGATAGGTAGGTAGGTAGATAGATAGAGATAGGTAGGTAGGTAGATAGATAGATAGAGATAGGTAGGTAGGTAGGTAGATAGATAGAGATAGGTAGGTAGGTAGATAGATAGATAGAGATAGGTAGGTATGTAGATTGATAGATACAGATAGGTAGGTAGGTAGATTGATAGATACAGATAGGTAGGTAGGTAGATAGATAGATACAGATAGGTAGGTAGGTAGGTAGATAGATAGATAGATAGATAGAGATAGTTAGGTAGGTAGATAGATAAATACAGATAGTTAGGTAGGTAGGTAGATAGATAGAGATAGGTAGGTAGGTAGATAGATAAATACAGATAGGTAGGTAGGTAGGTAGATAGATAGAGATAGGTAGGTAGGTAGATAGATAGATACAGATAGGTAGGTAGGTAGATAGATAAATACAGATAGGTAGGTAGGTAGGTAGGTAGATAGAGATAGGTAGGTAGGTAGATAGATAGATAGAGATAGGTAGGTATGTAGATTGATAGATACAGATAGGTAGGTAGGTAGATTGATAGATACAGATAGGTAGGTAGGTAGGTAGATAGATACAGATAGGTAGGTAGGTAGATTGATAGATACAGATAGGTAGGTAGGTAGATAGATAGATAGAGATAGGTAGGTAGGTAGATAGATAAATACAGATAGGTAGGTAGGTAGGTAGATAGATAGAGATAGGTAGGTAGGTAGATAGATAAATACAGATAGGTAGGTAGGTAGGTAGATAGATAGAGATAGGTAGGTAGGTAGATAGATAGATAAAGATAGGTAGGTAGGTAGATAGATAAATACAGATAGGTAGGTAGGTAGATAGATAGATAGAGATAGGTAGGTAGGTAGATTGATAGATACAGATAGGTAGGTAGGTAGATTGATAGATACAGATAGGTAGGTAGGTAGATTGATAGATACAGATAGGTAGGTAGGTAGGTAGATAGATAGATAGATAGATAGATAGATAGATAGATAGATAGATAGATAGATAGATAGATAGATAGATAGATAGGTAGATAGATAGATAGAGATAGGTAGGTAGGTAGATAAATACAGATAGGTAGGAAGGTAGGTAGATAGATAGAGATAGGTAGGTAGGTAGATAGATAGATAGAGATAGGTAGGTAGGTAGATTGATAGATACAGATAGGTAGGTAGGTAGATTGATAGATACAGATAGGTAGGTAGGTAGATAGATAGATACAGATAGGTAGGTAGGTAGATAGATAGAGATAGGTAGGTAGGTAGATAGATAAATACAGATAGGTAGGTAGGTAGATTGATAGATACAGATAGGTAGGTAGGTAGATAGATAGACACAGATAGGTAGGTAGATAGATAGATAGATAGATAGATAGATAGATAGATAGATAGATAGATAGATAGATAGATAGATAGAGATAGGTAGGTAGGTAGATAGATAGATAGAGATAGGTAGGTAGGTAGGTAGATAGATAGAGATAGGTAGGTAGGTAGATAGATAGATAGAGATAGGTAGGTATGTAGATTGATAGATACAGATAGGTAGGTAGGTAGATTGATAGATACAGATAGGTAGGTAGGTAGATTGATAGATACAGATAGGTAGGTAGGTAGATAGATAGATACAGATAGGTAGGTAGGTAGATAGATAGAGATAGGTAGGTAGGTAGATAGATAGATACAGATAGGTAGGTAGGTAGATAGATAAATACAGATAGGTAGGTAGGTAGATAGATAGATAGAGATAGGTAGGTAGGTATATTGATAGATACAGATAGGTAGGTAGGTAGATTGATAGATACAGATAGGTAGGTAGGTAGATTGATAGATACAGATAGGTAGGTAGGTAGATAGATAGATACAGATAGGTAGGTAGGTAGATAGATAAATACAGATAGGTAGGTGGTAGATAGATAGATAGAGATAGGTAGGTAGGTAGATTGATAGATACAGATAGGTAGGTAGGTAGATTGATAGATACAGATAGGTAGGTAGGTAGATAGATAGATACAGATAGGTAGGTAGGTAGATAGATAGAGATAGGTAGGTAGGTAGATAGATAAATACAGATAGGTAGGTAGGTAGGTAGCTAGATAGAGATAGGTAGGTAGGTAGATAGATACATAGAGATAGGTAGGTATGTAGATTGATAGATACAGATAGGTAGGTAGGTAGATTGATAGATACAGATAGGTAGGTAGGTAGATAGATAGATACAGATAGGTAGGTAGGTAGATAGATAAATACAGATAGGTAGGTGGTAGATAGATAGATAGAGATAGGTAGGTAGGTAGATTGATAGATACAGATAGGTAGGTAGGTAGATAGATAGATACAGATAGGTAGGTAGGTAGATAGATAGAGATAGGTAGGTAGGTAGATAGATAAATACAGATAGGTAGGTAGGTAGGTAGCTAGATAGAGATAGGTAGGTAGGTAGATAGATACATAGAGATAGGTAGGTATGTAGATTGATAGATACAGATAGGTAGGTATGTAGATTGATAGATACAGATAGGTAGGTAGGTAGATAGATAGATAGAGATAGGTAGGTAGGTAGGTAGATAGATAGACATAGGTAGGTAGGTAGATTGATAGATACAGATAGGTAGGTAGGTAGATAGATAGATAGAGATAGGTAGGTAGGTAGATAGATAGACATAGGTAGGTAGGTAGATTGATAGATACAGATAGGTAGGTAGGTAGATAGATAGATACAGATAGGTAGGTAGGTAGATAGATAGAGATAGGTAGGTAGGTAGATAGATAAATACAGATAGGTAGGTAGGTAGGTAGATAGATAGAGATAGGTAGGTAGGTAGATAGATAGATAGGGATAGGTAGGTAGGTAGATAGATAGATAGAGATAGGTAGGTAGGTAGGTAGATAGATAGAGATAGGTAGGTAGGTAGATAGATAGATAGAGATAGGTAGGTATGTAGATTGATAGATACAGATAGGTAGGTAGGTAGATTGATAGATACAGATAGGTAGGTAGGTAGGTAGATAGATACAGATAGGTAGGTAGGTAGATTGATAGATACAGATAGGTATGTAGGTAGATAGATAGATACAGATAGGTAGGTAGGTAGATAGATAGATAGAGATAGATAGGTAGGTAGATAGATAAATACAGATAGTTAGGTAGGTAGGTAGATAGATAGAGATAGGTAGGTAGGTAGATAGATAGATACAGATAGGTAGGTAGGTAGATAGATAAATACAGATAGGTAGGTAGGTAGATAGATAGATAGAGATAGGTAGGTAGGTAGATTGATAGATACAGATAGGTAGGTAGGTAGATTGATAGATACAGATAGGTAGGTAGGTAGATTGATAGATACAGATAGGTAGGTAGACAGATAGATAGATAGATAGATAGATAGATAGATAGATAGATAGATAGATAGATAGATAGATAGATAGAGATAGGTAGGTAGGTAGGTAGATAAATACAGATAGGTAGGAAGGTAGGTAGATAGATAGAGATAGGTAGGTAGGTAGATAGATAGATAGAGATAGGTAGGTAGGTAGATAGATAAATACAGATAGGTAGGTAGGTAGGTAGATAGATAGAGATAGGTAGGTAGGTAGATAGATAGATACAGATAGGTAGGTAGGTAGATAGATAAATACAGATAGGTAGGTAGGTAGATAGATAGATAGAGATAGGTAGGTAGGTAGATTGATAGATACAGATAGGTAGGTAGGTAGATTGATAGATACAGATAGGTAGGTAGGTAGATTGATAGATACAGATAGGTAGGTAGGTAGATAGATAGATACAGATAGGTAGGTAGGTAGATATATAGAGATAGGTAGGTAGGTAGATAGATAAATACAGATAGGTAGGTAGGTAGGTAGATAGATAGAGATAGATAGGTAGGTAGATAGATAGATACAGATAGGTAGGTAGGTAGGTAGATAGATAGAGATAGGTAGGTAGATAGATAGATAGAGATAGGTAGGTAGGTAGATTGATAGATACAGATAGGTAGGTAGGTAGATTGATAAATACAGATAGGTAGGTAGGTAGGTAGATAGATAGAGATAGGTAGGTAGGTAGATAGATAAATACAGATAGGTATGTAGGTAAGTAGATAGATAGAGATAGGTAGGTAGGTAGATAGATAGATACAGATAGGTAGGTAGGTAGATAGATAGATACAGATAGGTAGGTAGATAGATAAATACAGATAGGTAGGTAGGTAGGTAGATAGATAGACATAGGTAGGTAGGTAGATTGATAGATACAGATAGGTAGGTAGGTAGATAGATAGATAGAGATAGGTAGGTAGGTAGATTGATAGATACAGATAGGTAGGTAGGTAGATTGATAGATACATATAGGTAGGTAGGTAGATAGATAGACACAGATAGGTAGGTAGATAGATAGATAGATAGATAGATAGATAGATAGATAGATAGATAGATAGATAGATAGATAGATAGATAGATAGATAGATAGATAGATAGAGATAGGTAGGTATGTAGATAGATAAATACAGATAGGTAGGTAGGTAGGTAGATAGATAGAGATAGGTAGGTAGGTAGATAGATAGATAGAGATAGGTAGGTAGGTAGGTAGATAGATAGAGATAGGTAGGTAGGTAGATAGATAGATAGAGATAGGTAGGTATGTAGATTGATAGATACAGATAGGTAGGTAGGTAGATTGATAGATACAGATAGGTAGGTAGGTAGGTAGGTAGATAGATACAGATAGGTAGGTAGGTAGATTGATAGATACAGATAGGTAGGTAGGTAGATAGATAGATACAGATAGGTAGGTAGGTAGATAGATAGATAGAGATAGGTAGGTATGTAGATTGATAGATACAGATAGGTAGGTAGGTAGATTGATAGATACAGATAGGTAGGTAGGTAGATAGATAGATACAGATAGGTAGGTAGGTAGATAGATAGATAGAGATAGGTAGGTAGGTAGATAGATAAATACAGATAGTTAGGTAGGTAAGTAGATAGATAGAGATAGGTAGGTAGGTAGATAGATAAATACAGATAGGTAGGTAGGTAGGTAGATAGATAGAGATAGGTAGGTAGGTAGATAGATAGATAGAGATAGGTAGGTAGGTAGGTAGATAGATAGAGATAGGTAGGTAGGTAGATAGATAGATAGAGATAGGTAGGTATGTAGATTGATAGATACAGATAGGTAGGTAGGTAGATTGATAGATACAGATAGGTAGGTAGGTAGGTAGATAGATACAGATAGGTAGGTCGGTAGATTGATAGATACAGATAGGTAGGTAGGTAGATAGATAGATACAGATAGGTAGGTAGGTAGATAGATAGATAGAGATAGGTAGGTAGGTAGGTAGATAGATAGAGATAGGTACTTAGGTAGATAGATAGATAGAGATAGGTAGGTATGTAGATTGATAGATACAGATAGGTAGGTAGGTAGATTGATAGATACAGTTAGGTAGGTAGGTAGGTAGATAGATACAGATAGGTAGGTAGGTAGATTGATAGATACAGATAGGTAGGTAGGTAGATAGATAGATACAGATAGGTAGGTAGGTAGATAGATAGATAGAGATAGGTAGGTATGTAGATTGATAGATACAGATAGGTAGGTAGGTAGATTGATAGATACAGATAGGTAGGTAGGTAGATTGATAGATACAGATAGGTAGGTAGGTAGATTGATAGATACAGTTAGGTAGGTAGGTAGGTAGATAGATACAGATAGGTAGGTAGGTAGATTGATAGATACAGATAGGTAGGTAGGTAGATAGATAGATACAGATAGGTAGGTAGGTAGATAGATAGATAGAGATAGGTAGGTATGTAGATTGATAGATACAGATAGGTAGGTAGGTAGATTGATAGATACAGATAGGTAGGTAGGTAGATAGATAGATACAGATAGGTAGGTAGGTAGATAGATAGATAGAGATAGGTAGGTAGGTAGATAAATACAGATAGTTAGGTAGGTAAGTAGATAGATAGAGATAGGTAGGTAGGTAGATAGGTAAATACAGATAGGTAGGTAGGTAGGTAGATAGATAGAGATAGGTAGGTAGGTAGATAGATAGATAGAGATAGGTAGGTAGGTAGGTAGATAGATAGAGATAGGTAGGTAGGTAGATAGATAGATAGAGATAGGTAGGTATGTAGATTGATAGATACAGATAGGTAGGTAGGTAGATTGATAGATACAGATAGGTAGGTAGGTAGGTAGATAGATACAGATAGGTAGGTAGGTAGATTGATAGATACAGATAGGTAGGTAGGTAGATAGATAGATACAGATAGGTAGGTAGGTAGATAGATAGATAGAGATAGGTAGGTATGTAGATTGATAGATACAGATAGGTAGGTAGGTAGATTGATAGATACAGATAGGTAGGTAGGTAGATAGATAGATACAGATAGGTAGGTAGGTACATAGATAGATAGAGATAGGTAGGTAGGTAGATAGATAAATACAGATAGTTAGGTAGGTAAGTAGATAGATAGAGATAGGTAGGTAGGTAGATAGATAAATACAGATAGGAAGGTAGGTAGGTAGGTAGATAGAGTTAGGTAGGTAGGTAGATAGATATATAGAGATAGGTAGGTAGGTAGATTGATAGATAGAGATAGGTAGGTAGGTAGATAGATAAATACAGATAGGTAGGTAGGTAGGTAGATAGATAGAGATAGGTAGGTAGGTAGATAGATAAATACAGATAGGTAGGTAGGTAAGTAGATAGATAGAGATAGGTAGGTAGGTAGATAGATAGATACAGATAGGTAGGTAGGTAGATAGATAGATACAGATAGGTAGGTAGATAGATAAATACAGATAGGTAGGTAGGTAGGTAGATAGATAGACATAGGTAGGTAGGTAGATTGATAGATACAGATAGGTAGGTAGGTAGATAGATAGAGATAGGTAGGTAGGTAGATTGATAGATACAGATAGGTAGGTAGGTCGATTGATAGATACAGATAGGTAGGTAGGTAGATAGATAGACACAGATAGGTAGGTAGATAGATAGATAGATAGATAGATAGATAGATAGATAGATAGATAGATAGATAGATAGATAGATAGATAGATAGATAGAGATAGGTAGGTAGGTAGATAGATAAATACAGATAGATAGGTAGGTAGGTAGATAGATAGAGATAGGTAGGTAGGTAGATAGATAGATAGAGATAGGTAGGTAGGTAGGTAGATAGATAGAGATAGGTAGGTAGGTAGATAGATAGATAGAGATAGGTAGGTATGTAGATTGATAGATACAGATAGGTAGGTAGGTAGATTGATAGATACAGATAGGTAGGTAGGTAGATAGATAGATACAGATAGGTAGGTAGGTAGGTAGATAGATAGATAGATAGATAGAGATAGGTAGGTAGGTAGATAGATAAATACAGATAGGTAGGTAGGTAGATAGATAGAGATAGGTAGGTAGGTAGATAGATAAATACAGATAGGTAGGTAGGTAGGTAGATAGATAGAGATAGGTAGGTAGGTAGATAGATAGATACAGATAGGTAGGTAGGTAGATAGATAAATACAGATAGGTAGGTAGGTAGGTAGGTAGATAGAGATAGGTAGGTAGGTAGATAGATAGATAGAGATAGGTAGGTATGTAGATTGATAGATACAGATAGGTAGGTAGGTAGATTGATAGATACAGATAGGTAGGTAGGTAGGTAGATAGATACAGATAGGTAGGTAGGTAGATTGATAGATACAGATAGGTAGGTAGGTAGATAGATAGATAGAGATAGGTAGGTAGGTAGATAGATAAATACAGATAGGTAGGTAGGTAGGTAGATAGATAGAGATAGGTAGGTAGGTAGATAGATAAATACAGATAGGTAGGTAGGTAGGTAGATAGATAGAGATAGGTAGGTAGGTAGATAGATAGATAGAGATAGGTAGGTAGGTAGATAGATAAATACAGATAGGTAGGTAGGTAGGTAGATAGATAGAGATAGGTAGGTAGGTAGATAGATAGATACAGATAGGTAGGTAGGTAGATAGATAAATACAGATAGGTAGGTAGGTAGATAGATAGATAGAGATAGGTAGGTAGGTAGATTGATAGATACAGATAGGTAGGTAGGTAGATTGATAGATACAGATAGGTAGGTAGGTAGATTGATAGATACAGATAGGTAGGTAGGTAGATAGATAGATACAGATAGGTAGGTAGGTAGATATATAGAGATAGGTAGGTAGGTAGATAGATAAATACAGATAGGTAGGTAGGTAGGTAGATAGATAGAGATAGATAGGTAGGTAGATAGATAGATAGAGATAGGTAGGTAGGTAGATTGATAGATACAGATAGGTAGGTAGGTAGATTGATAGATACAGATAGGTAGGTAGGTAGGTAGATAGATACAGATAGGTAGGAAGGTAGGTAGATAGATAGAGATAGGTAGGTAGGTAGATAGATAGATAGAGATAGGTAGGTAGGTAGATTGATAGATACAGATAGGTAGGTAGGTAGATTGATAGATACAGATAGGTAGGTAGGTAGATAGATAGATACAGATAGGTAGGTAGGTAGGTAGATAGAGATAGGTAGGTAGGTAGATAGATAAATACAGATAGGTAGGTAGGTAGATTGATAGATACAGATAGGTAGGTAGGTAGATAGATAGACACAGATAGGTAGGTAGATAGATAGATAGATAGATAGATAGATAGATAGATAGATAGATAGATAGATAGATAGATAGATAGAGATAGGTAGGTAGGTAGGTAGGTAGATAAATACAGATAGGTAGGAAGGTAGGTAGATAGATAGAGATAGGTAGGTAGGTAGATAGATAGATAGAGATAGGTAGGTAGGTAGATTGATAGATACAGATAGGTAGGTAGGTAGATTGATAGATACAGATAGGTAGGTAGGTAGATAGATAGATACAGATAGGTAGGTAGGTAGATAGATAGAGATAGGTAGGTAGGTAGATAGATAAATACAGATAGGTAGGTAGGTAGATTGATAGATACAGATAGGTAGGTAGGTAGATAGATAGACACAGATAGGTAGGTAGATAGATAGATAGATAGATAGATAGATAGATAGATAGATAGATAGATAGATAGAGATAGGTAGGTAGGTAGATAGATAAATACAGATAGGTAGGTAGGTAGGTAGATAGATAGAGATAGGTAGGTAGGTAGGTAGATAGATAGAGATAGGTAGGTAGGTAGATAGATAGATAGAGATAGGTAGGTATGTAGATTGATAGATACAGATAGGTAGGTAGGTAGATTGATAGATACAGATAGGTAGGTAGGTAGATAGATAGATACAGATAGGTAGGTAGGTAGATAGATAGAGATAGGTAGGTAGGTAGATAGCTAGATACAGATAGGTAGGTAGGTAGATAGATAAATACAGATAGGTAGGTAGGTAGATAGATAGATAGAGATAGGTAGGTAGGTAGATTGATAGATACAGATAGGTAGGTAGGTTGATTGATAGATACAGATAGGTAGGTAGGTAGATTGATAGATACAGATAGGTAGGTAGGTAGATAGATAGATACAGATAGGTAGGTAGGTAGATAGATAAATACAGATAGGTAGATTGATAGATACAGATAGGTAGGTAGGTAGATTGATAGATACAGATAGGTAGGTAGGTAGATTGATAGATACAGATAGGTAGGTAGGTAGATAGATAGATACAGATAGGTAGGTAGGTAGATAGATAGAGATAGGTAGGTAGGTAGATAGATAAATACAGATAGGTAGGTAGGTAGGTAGGTAGCTAGATAGAGATAGGTAGGTAGGTAGATAGATACATAGAGATAGGTAGGTATGTAGATTGATAGATACAGATAGGTAGGTATGTAGATTGATAGATACAGATAAGTAGGTAGGTAGATAGATAGATAGAGATAGGTAGGTAGGTAGGTAGATAGATAGACATAGGTAGGTAGGTAGATTGATAGATACAGATAGGTAGGTAGGTAGATAGATAGATAGAGATAGGTAGGTAGGTAGATAGATAGACATAGGTAGGTAGGTAGATTGATAGATACAGATAGGTAGGTAGGTAGATAGATAGATACAGATAGGTAGGTAGGTAGATAGATAGAGATAGGTAGGTAGGTAGATAGATAAATACAGATAGGTAGGTAGGTAGGTAGATAGATAGAGATAGGTAGGTAGGTAGATAGATAGATAGAGATAGGTAGGTAGGTAGATAGATAGATAGAGATAGGTAGGTAGGTAGGTAGATAGATAGAGATAGGTAGGTAGGTAGATAGATAGATAGAGATAGGTAGGTATGTAGATTGATAGATACAGATAGGTAGGTAGGTAGATTGATAGATACAGATAGGTAGGTAGGTAGGTAGATAGATACAGATAGGTAGGTAGGTAGATTGATAGATACAGATAGGTAGGTAGGTAGATAGATAGATACAGATAGGTAGGTAGGTAGATAGATAGATAGAGATAGGTAGGTAGGTAGATAGATAAATACAGATAGTTAGGTAGGTAGGTAGATAGATAGAGATAGGTAGGTAGGTAGATAGATAGATACAGATAGGTAGGTAGGTAGATAGATAAATACAGATAGGTAGGTAGGTAGATAGATAGATAGAGATAGGTAGGTAGGTAGATTGATAGATACAGATAGGTAGGTAGGTAGATTGATAGATACAGATAGGTAGGTAGGTAGATTGATAGATACAGATAGGTAGGTAGATAGATAGATAGATAGATAGATAGATAGATAGATAGATAGATAGATAGATAGATAGATAGATAGATAGATAGAGATAGGTAGGTAGGTAGGTAGATAAATACAGATAGGTAGGAAGGTAGGTAGATAGATAGAGATAGGTAGGTAGGTAGATAGATAGATAGAGATAGGTAGGTAGGTAGATAGATAAATACAGATAGGTAGGTAGGTAGGTAGATAGATACAGATAGGTAGGTAGGTAGATAGATAGATACAGATAGGTAGGTAGGTAGATAGATAAATACAGATAGGTAGGTAGGTAGATAGATAGATAGAGATAGGTAGGTAGGTAGATTGATAGATACAGATAGGTAGGTAGGTAGATTGATAGATACAGATAGGTAGGTAGGTAGATTGATAGATACAGATAGGTAGGTAGGTAGATAGATAGATACAGATAGGTAGGTAGGTAGATATATAGAGATAGGTAGGTAGGTAGATAGATAAATACAGATAGGTAGGTAGGTAGGTAGATAGATAGAGATAGGTAGGTAGGTAGATAGATAGATAGAGATAGGTAGGTATGTAGATTGATAGATACAGATAGGTAGGTAGGTAGATTGATAGATACAGATAGGTAGGTAGGTAGGTAGATAGATACAGATAGGTAGGTAGGTAGATTGATAGATACAGATAGGTAGGTAGGTAGATAGATAGATAGAGATAGGTAGGTAGGTAGATAGATAAATACAGATAGGTAGGTAGGTAGGTAGATAGATAGAGATAGGTAGGTAGGTAGATAGATAAATACAGATAGGTAGGTAGGTAGGTAGATAGATAGAGATAGGTAGGTAGGTAGATAGATAGATACAGATAGGTAGGTAGGTAGATAGATAAATACAGATAGGTAGGTAGGTAGATTGATAGATACAGATAGGTAGGTAGGTAGATTGATAGATACAGATAGGTAGGTAGGTAGATAGATAGATAGATAGATAGATAGATAGATAGATAGATAGATAGATAGATAGATAGAGATAGGTAGGTAGGTAGGTAGATAAATACAGATAGGTAGGAAGGTAGGTAGATAGATAGAGATAGGTAGGTAGGTAGGTAGATAGATAGATAGAGATAGGTAGGTAGGTAGATTGATAGATACAGATAGGTAGGTAGGTAGATTGATAGATACAGATAGGTAGGTAGGTAGATAGATAGATACAGATAGGTAGGTAGGTAGATAGATAGAGATAGGTAGGTAGGTAGATAGATAAATACAGATAGGTAGGTAGGTAGATTGATAGATACAGATAGGTAGGTAGGTAGATAGATAGACACAGATAGGTAGGTAGATAGATAGATAGATAGATAGATAGATAGATAGATAGATAGATAGATAGATAGATAGATAGAGATAGGTAGGTAGGTAGATAGATAAATACAGATAGGTAGGTAGGTAGGTAGATAGATAGAGATAGGTAGGTAGGTAGATAGATAGATAGAGATAGGTAGGTAGGTAGGTAGATAGATAGAGATAGGTAGGTAGGTAGATAGATAGATAGAGATAGGTAGGTATGTAGATTGATAGATACAGATAGGTAGGTAGGTAGATTGATAGATACAGATAGGTAGGTAGGTAGATTGATAGATACAGATAGGTAGGTAGGTAGATAGATAGATACAGATAGGTAGGTAGGTAGATAGATAGAGATAGGTAGGTAGGTAGATAGATAGATACAGATAGGTAGGTAGGTAGATAGATAAATACAGATAGGTAGGTAGGTAGATAGATAGATAGAGATAGGTAGGTAGGTAGATTGATAGATACAGATACGTAGGTAGGTAGATTGATAGATACAGATAGGTAGGTAGGTAGATAGATAGATACAGATAGGTAGGTAGGTAGATAGATAAATACAGATAGGTAGGTGGTAGATAGATAGATAGAGATAGGTAGGTAGGTAGATTGATAGATACAGATAGGTAGGTAGGTAGATTGATAGATACAGATAGGTAGGTAGGTAGGTAGATAGATACAGATAGGTAGGTAGGTAGATAGATAGATACAGATAGGTAGGTAGGTAGATAGATACAGATAGGTAGGTAGGTAGATAGATAGATAGAGATAGGTAGGTAGGTAGATTGATAGATACAGATAGGTAGGTAGGTAGATTGATAGATACAGATAGGTAGGTAGGTAGATTGATAGATACAGATAGGTAGGTAGGTAGATAGATAGATACAGATAGGTAGGTAGGTAGATATATAGAGATAGGTAGGTAGGTAGATAGATAAATACAGATAGGTAGGTAGGTAGGTAGATAGATAGAGATAGCTAGGTAGGTAGATAGATAGATAGAGATAGGTAGGTATGTAGATTGATAGATACAGATAGGTAGGTAGGTAGATTGATAGATACAGATAGGTAGGTAGGTAGGTAGATAGATACAGATAGGTAGGTAGGTAGATTGATAGATACAGATAGGTAGGTAGGTAGATAGATAGATAGAGATAGGTAGGTAGGTAGATAGATAAATACAGATAGGTAGGTAGGTAGATAGATAGAGATAGGTAGGTAGGTAGATAGATAAATACAGATAGGTAGGTAGGTAGATAGATAGAGATAGGTAGGTAGGTAGATAGATAGATACAGATAGGTAGGTAGGTAGATAGATAAATACAGATAGGTAGGTAGGTAGATAGATAGATAGAGATAGGTAGGTAGGTAGATTGATAGATACAGATAGGTAGGTAGGTAGATTGATAGATACAGATAGGTAGGTAGGTAGATTGATAGATACAGATAGGTAGGTAGGTAGATAGATAGATAGATAGATAGATAGATAGATAGATAGATAGATAGATAGATAGATAGAGATAGGTAGGTAGGTAGGTAGATAAATACAGATAGGTAGGAAGGTAGGTAGATAGATAGAGATAGGTAGGTAGGTAGATAGATAGATAGAGATAGGTAGGTAGGTAGATTGATAGATACAGATAGGTAGGTAGGTAGATTGATAGATACAGATAGGTAGGTAGGTAGATAGATAGATACAGATAGGTAGGTAGGTAGATAGATAGAGATAGGTAGGTAGGTAGATAGATAAATACAGATAGGTAGGTAGGTAGATTGATAGATACAGATAGGTAGGTAGGTAGATAGATAGACACAGATAGGTAGGTAGATAGATAGATAGATAGATAGATAGATAGATAGATAGATAGATAGATAGATAGATAGATAGAGATAGGTAGGTAGGTAGATAGATAAATACAGATAGGTAGGTAGGTAGGTAGATAGATAGAGATAGGTAGGTAGGTAGATAGATAGATAGAGATAGGTAGGTAGGTAGGTAGATAGATAGAGATAGGTAGGTAGGTAGATAGATAGATAGAGATAGGTAGGTATGTAGATTGATAGATACAGATAGGTAGGTAGGTAGATTGATAGATACAGATAGGTAGGTAGGTAGATTGATAGATACAGATAGGTAGGTAGGTAGATAGATAGATACAGATAGGTAGGTAGGTAGATAGATAGAGATAGGTAGGTAGGTAGATAGATAGATACAGATAGGTAGGTAGGTAGATAGATAAATACAGATAGGTAGGTAGGTAGATAGATAGATAGAGATAGGTAGGTAGGTAGATTGATAGATACAGATACGTAGGTAGGTAGATTGATAGATACAGATAGGTAGGTAGGTAGATAGATAGATACAGATAGGTAGGTAGGTAGATAGATAAATACAGATAGGTAGGTGGTAGATAGATAGATAGAGATAGGTAGGTAGGTAGATTGATAGATACAGATAGGTAGGTAGGTAGATTGATAGATACAGATAGGGAGGTAGGTAGATTGATAGATACAGATAGGTAGGTAGGTAGATAGATAGATACAGATAGGTAGGTAGGTAGATAGATAGAGATAGGTAGGTAGGTAGATAGATAAATACAGATAGGTAGGTAGGTAGGTAGCTAGATAGAGATAGGTAGGTAGGTAGATAGATACATAGAGATAGGTAGGTATGTAGATTGATAGATACAGATAGGTAGGTATGTAGATTGATAGATACAGATAGGTAGGTAGGTAGATAGATAGATAGAGATAGGTAGGTAGGTAGATAGATAGATAGACATAGGTAGGTAGGTAGATTGATAGATACAGATAGGTAGGTAGGTAGATAGATAGAGATAGGTAGGTAGGTAGATAGATAGACATAGGTAGGTAGGTAGATTGATAGATACAGATAGGTAGGTAGGTAGATAGATAGATACAGATAGGTAGGTAGGTAGATAGATAGAGATAGGTAGGTAGGTAGATAGATAAATACAGATAGGTAGGTAGGTAGGTAGATAGATAGAGATAGGTAGGTAGGTAGATAGATAGATAGAGATAGGTAGGTAGGTAGATAGATAGATAGAGATAGGTAGGTAGGTAGGTAGATAGATAGAGATAGGTAGGTAGGTAGATAGATAGAGATAGGTAGGTATGTAGATTGATAGATACAGATAGGTAGGTAGGTAGATTGATAGATACAGATAGGTAGGTAGGTAGGTAGATAGATACAGATAGGTAGGTAGGTAGATTGATAGATACAGATAGGTAGGTAGGTAGATAGATAGATACAGATAGGTAGGTAGGTAGATAGATAGATAGAGATAGGTAGGTAGGTAGATAGATAAATACAGATAGTTAGGTAGGTAGGTAGATAGATACAGATAGGTAGGTAGGTAGATCGATAGATAGATAGATAGATAGATAGATAGATAGATAGATAGATAGATAGATAGATAGATAGATAGATAGAGATAGGTGGGTAGGTAGGTAGATAAATACAGATAGGTAGGAAGGTAGGTAGATAGATAGAGATAGGTAGGTAGGTAGATAGATAGATAGAGATAGGTAGGTAGGTAGATTGATAGATACAGATAGGTAGGTAGGTAGATTGATAGATACAGATAGGTAGGTAGGTAGATAGATAGATACAGATAGGTAGGTAGGTAGATAGATAGAGATAGGTAGGTAGGTAGATAGATAAATACAGATAGGTAGGTAGGTAGATTGATAGATACAGATAGGTAGGTAGGTAGATAGATAGACACAGATAGGTAGGTAGATAGATAGATAGATAGATAGATAGATAGATAGATAGATAGATAGATAGATAGAGATAGGTAGGTAGGTAGATAGATAAATACAGATAGGTAGGTAGGTAGGTAGATAGATAGAGATTGGTAGGTAGGTAGATAGATAGATAGAGATAGGTAGGTAGGTAGGTAGATAGATAGAGATAGGTAGGTAGGTAGATAGATAGATAGAGATAGGTAGGTATGTAGATTGATAGATACAGATAGGTACGTAGGTAGATTGATAGATACAGATAGGTAGGTAGGTAGATTGATAGATACAGATAGGTAGGTAGGTAGATAGATAGATACAGATAGGTAGGTAGGTAGATTGATAGATACAGATAGGTAGGTAGGTAGATAGATAGATACAGATAGGTAGGTAGGTAGATAGATAAATACAGATAGGTAGGTAGGTAGATAGATAGATAGAGATAGGTAGGTAGGTAGATTGATAGATACAGATAGGTAGGTAGGTAGATTGATAGATACAGATAGGTAGGTATGTAGATTGATAGATACAGATAGGTAGGTAGGTAGATAGATAGATACAGATAGGTAGGTAGGTAGATAGATAAATACAGATAGGTAGGTGGTAGATAGATAGATAGAGATAGGTAGGTAGGTAGATTGATAGATACAGATAGGTAGGTAGGTAGATTGATAGATACAGATAGGTAGGTAGGTAGATTGATAGATACAGATAGGTAGGTAGGTAGATAGATAGATACAGATAGGTAGGTAGGTAGATAGATAGAGATAGGTAGGTAGGTAGATAGATAAATACAGATAGGTAGGTAGGTAGGTAGCTAGATAGAGATAGGTAGGTAGGTAGATAGATACATAGAGATAGGTAGGTATGTAGATTGATAGATACAGATAGGTAGGTATGTAGATTGATAGATACAGATAGGTAGGTAGGTAGATAGATAGATAGAGATAGGTAGGTAGGTAGATAGATAGATACACATAGGTAGGTAGGTAGATTGATAGATACAGATAGGTAGGTAGGTAGATAGATAGATAGAGATAGGTAGGTAGGTAGATAGATAGACATAGGTAGGTAGGTAGATTGATAGATACAGATAGGTAGGTAGGTAGATAGATAGATACAGATAGGTAGGTAGGTAGATAGATAGAGATAGGTAGGTAGGTAGATAGATAAATACAGATAGGTAGGTAGGTAGGTAGATAGATAGAGATAGGTAGGTAGGTAGATAGATAGATAGAGATAGGTAGGTAGGTAGGTAGATAGATAGAGATAGGTAGGTAGGTAGATAGATAGATAGAGATAGGTAGGTATGTAGATTGATAGATACAGATAGGTAGGTAGGTAGATTGATAGATACAGATAGGTAGGTAGGTAGGTAGATAGATACAGATAGGTAGGTAGGTAGATTGATAGATACAGATAGGTAGGTAGGTAGATAGATAGATAGATAGAGATAGGTAGGTAGGTAGATAGATAGATAAATACAGATAGGTAGGTAGGTAGGTAGATAGATAGAGAAAGGTAGGTAGGTAGATAGATAGATACAGATAGGTAGGTAGGTAGATAGATAGAGATAGGTAGGTAGGTAGATAGATAAATACAGATAGGTAGGTAGGTAGGTAGATAGATAGAGATAGGTAGGTAGGTAGATAGATAGAGATAGGTAGGTAGGTAGATAGATAAATACAGATAGGTAGGTAGGTAGGTAGATAGATAGAGATAGGTAGGTAGGTAGATAGATAGAGATAGGTAGGTATGTAGATTGATAGATACAGATAGGTAGGTAGGTAGATTGATAGATACAGATAGGTAGGTAGGTAGGTAGATAGATACAGATAGGTAGGTAGGTAGATTGATAGATACAGATAGGTAGGTAGGTAGATAGATAGATACAGATAGGTAGGTAGGTAGATAGATAGAGATAGGTAGGTAGGTAGATAGATAAATACAGATAGGTAGGTAGGTAGGTAGATAGATAGAGATAGGTAGGTAGGTAGTTAGATAGATAGAGATAGGTAGGTATGTAGATTGATAGATACAGATAGGTAGGTAGGTAGATTGATAGATACAGATAGGTAGGTAGGTAGGTAGGTAGATAGATACAGATAGGTAGGTAGGTAGATTGATAGATACAGATAGGTAGGTAGGTAGATAGATAAATACAGATAGGTAGGTAGGTAGGTAGATAGATAGAGATAGGTAGGTAGGTAGATAGATAGAGATAGGTAGGTATGTAGATTGATAGATACAGATAGGTAGGTAGGTAGATTGATAGATACAGAAAGGTAGGTAGGTAGGTAGATAGATACAGATAGGTAGGTAGGTAGATTGATAGATACAGATAGGTAGGTAGGTAGATAGATAGATACAGATAGGTAGGTAGGTAGATAGATAGAGATAGGTAGGTAGGTAGATAGATAAATACAGATAGGTAGGTAGGTAGATAGATAGAGATAGGTAGGTAGGTAGATAGATAGATAGAGATAGGTAGGTATGTAGATTGATAGATACAGATAGGTAGGTAGGTAGATTGATAGATACAGATAGGTAGGTAGGTAGGTAGGTAGATACAGATAGGTAGGTAGGTAGATTGATAGATACAGATAGGTAGGTAGGTAGATAGATAAATACAGATAGGTAGGTAGGTAGATTGATAGATACAGATAGGTAGGTAGGTAGATAGATAAATACAGATAGGTAGGTAGGTAGGTAGATAGATAGAGATAGGTAGGTAGGTAGATAGATAGATACAGATAGGTAGGTAGGTAGATAGATAGAGAGAGGTAGGTAGGTAGATAGATAAATACAGATAGGTAGGTAGGTAGGTAGATAGATAGAGATAGGTAGGTAGGTAGATAGATAGATAGAGATAGGTAGGTATGTAGATTGATAGATACAGATAGGTAGGTAGGTAGATTGATAGATACAGATAGGTAGGTTGGTAGGTAGATAGATACAGATAGGTAGTTAGGTAGATTGATAGATACAGATAGGTAGGTAGGTAGGTAGATAAATACAGATAGGTAGGTAGGTAGGTAGATAGATACAGATAGGTAGGTAGGTAGATAGATAGATACAGATAGGTAGGTAGGTAGGTAGATAGATAGAGATAGGGAGGTAGGTAGATAGATAAATACAGATAGGTAGGTAGGTAGATAGATAGATAGAGATAGGTAGGTAGGTAGATAGATAAATACAGATAGGTAGGTAGGTAGGTAGATAGATAGAGATAGGTAGGTAGGTAGATAGATAGATAGAGATAGGTAGGTATGTAGATTGATAGATACAGATAGGTAGGTAGGTAGATTGATAGATACAGATAGGTAGGTAGGTAGGTAGATAGATACAGATAGGTAGGTAGGTAGATTGATAGATACAGATAGGTAGGTAGGTAGATAGATAGATACAGATAGGTAGGTAGGTAGATAGATAGATAGAGATAGGTAGGTAGGTAGATAGATAAATACAGATAGGTAGGTAGGTAGGTAGATAGATAGAGATAGGTAGGTAGGTAGATAGATAAATACAGATAGGTAGGTAGGTAGGTAGATAGATAAAGATAGGTAGGTAGGTAGATAGATAGATACAGATAGGTAGGTAGGTAGATAGATAAATACAGATAGGTAGGTAGGTAGATAGATATATAGAGATAGGTAGGTAGGTAGATTGATAGATACAGATAGGTAGGTAGGTAGATTGATAGATACAGATAGGTAGGTAGGTAGATTGATAGATACAGATAGGTAGGTAGGTAGATAGATAGATACAGATAGATAGATAGATAGATAGATAGATAGATAGATAGATAGGTAGATAGATAAATACAGATAGGTAGGAAGGTAGGTAGATAGATAGAGATAGGTAGGTAGGTAGATTGATAGATACACATAGGTAGGTAGGTAGATTGATAGATACAGATAGGTAGGTAGGTAGATAGATAGATACAGATAGGTAGGTAGGTAGATAGATAGATAGAGATAGGTAGGTAGGTAGATAGATAAATACAGATAGGTAGGTAGGTAGGTAGATAGATAGAGATAGGTAGGTAGGTAGATAGATAGATACAGATAGGTAGGTAGGTAGATAGATAGATACAGATAGGTAGGTATGTAGATTGATAGATACAGATAGGTAGGTAGGTAGATAGATAGATACAGATAGGTAGGTAGGTAGATAGATAAATACAGATAGGTAGGTGGTAGATAGATAGATAGAGATAGGTAGGTAGGTAGATTGATAGATACAGATAGGTAGGTAGGTAGATTGATAGATACAGATAGGTAGGTAGGTAGATTGATAGATACAGATAGGTAGGTAGGTAGATAGATAGATACAGATAGGTAGGTAGGTAGATAGATAGAGATAGGTAGGTAGGTAGATAGATAAATACAGATAGGTAGGTAGGTAGGTAGCTAGATAGAGATAGGTAGGTAGGTAGATAGATACATAGAGATAGGTAGGTATGTAGATTGATAGATACAGATAGGTAGGTATGTAGATTGATAGATACAGATAGGTAGGTAGGTAGATAGATAGATAGAGATAGGTAGGTAGGTAGATAGATAGATACACATAGGTAGGTAGGTAGATTGATAGATACAGATAGGTAGGTAGGTAGATAGATAGATAGAGATAGGTAGGTAGGTAGATAGATAGACATAGGTAGGTAGGTAGATTGATAGATACAGATAGGTAGGTAGGTAGATAGATAGATACAGATAGGTAGGTAGGTAGATAGATAGAGATAGGTAGGTAGGTAGATAGATAAATACAGATAGGTAGGTAGGTAGGTAGATAGATAGAGATAGGTAGGTAGGTAGATAGATAGATAGAGATAGGTAGGTAGGTAGGTAGATAGATAGAGATAGGTAGGTAGGTAGATAGATAGATAGAGATAGGTAGGTATGTAGATTGATAGATACAGATAGGTAGGTAGGTAGATTGATAGATACAGATAGGTAGGTAGGTAGGTAGATAGATACAGATAGGTAGGTAGGTAGATTGATAGATACAGATAGGTAGGTAGGTAGATAGATAGATAGATAGAGATAGGTAGGTAGGTAGATAGATAGATAAATACAGATAGGTAGGTAGGTAGGTAGATAGATAGAGAAAGGTAGGTAGGTAGATAGATAGATACAGATAGGTAGGTAGGTAGATAGATAGAGATAGGTAGGTAGGTAGATAGATAAATACAGATAGGTAGGTAGGTAGGTAGATAGATAGAGATAGGTAGGTAGGTAGATAGATAGAGATAGGTAGGTAGGTAGATAGATAAATACAGATAGGTAGGTAGGTAGGTAGATAGATAGAGATAGGTAGGTAGGTAGATAGATAGAGATAGGTAGGTATGTAGATTGATAGATACAGATAGGTAGGTAGGTAGATTGATAGATACAGATAGGTAGGTAGGTAGGTAGATAGATACAGATAGGTAGGTAGGTAGATTGATAGATACAGATAGGTAGGTAGGTAGATAGATAGATACAGATAGGTAGGTAGGTAGATAGATAGAGATAGGTAGGTAGGTAGATAGATAAATACAGATAGGTAGGTAGGTAGGTAGATAGATAGAGATAGGTAGGTAGGTAGTTAGATAGATAGAGATAGGTAGGTATGTAGATTGATAGATACAGATAGGTAGGTAGGTAGATTGATAGATACAGATAGGTAGGTAGGTAGGTAGATAGATACAGATAGGTAGGTAGGTAGATTGATAGATACAGATAGGTAGGTAGGTAGATAGATAAATACAGATAGGTAGGTAGGTAGGTAGATAGATAGAGATAGGTAGGTAGGTAGATAGATAGAGATAGGTAGGTATGTAGATTGATAGATACAGATAGGTAGGTAGGTAGATTGATAGATACAGAAAGGTAGGTAGGTAGGTAGATAGATACAGATAGGTAGGTAGGTAGATTGATAGATACAGATAGGTAGGTAGGTAGATAGATAGATACAGATAGGTAGGTAGGTAGATAGATAGAGATAGGTAGGTAGGTAGATAGATAAATACAGATAGGTAGGTAGGTAGATAGATAGAGATAGGTAGGTAGGTAGATAGATAGATAGAGATAGGTAGGTATGTAGATTGATAGATACAGATAGGTAGGTAGGTAGATTGATAGATACAGATAGGTAGGTAGGTAGGTAGGTAGATACAGATAGGTAGGTAGGTAGATTGATAGATACAGATAGGTAGGTAGGTAGATAGATAAATACAGATAGG